>KB663777.1:1257250-1273731 GCA_000349025.1 Anopheles minimus
GGAATAGTCAAATGTTCATCATAAACATATAGACCTCGATAGCCGTGATCGTCTAGTGGTTAGGACCCTACGTTGTGGCCGTAGTAACCCAGGTTCGAATCCTGGTCACGGCAATGTTTGAAAAGGTGGGTCGATCAAATGATTCAACCCTACACCTTGAAAACATTGTCACGGAAGAGGAATTTCAATTATTTTGAAATAAATTTTATCATAAATAAAAAATAACAGGGTGTGAGATACAATTAATATCGACGACATACATGTTCTTGCTTCTACACGGCACAGTTATTTAACATGTAGGAGTTAGTTTATTCAAAATTTTCATATTTATTAGTGAATGTCTGCTTTTTGACTACACAATACACATTAATACGCTCACAAATGCAGGACGGAAATACATACAACTTTACAACACGCTTTACAATTCACTGGTATTTATGCTCTCGATTTGTAATACTTTCTAAAATATCTATCTAGCAGTCCTATTTACGATCACATATTGAAAAACTTGAAACGAAAAACAAACCGAGACGATCACATTGAACAGTTATTTAATCGCCGGCGTAAACTGCCGCACACACCCCGAATGAGGCACCTTAAGGAAGAAATTGAACCCACTAGCGGTGGCGGTTGTGGAAGAGATTGGAGCGGAGTGGTGCCGAGCGGCTTCGTGATCTTCGTCGCTACTTACATGCTGTGCGAGCCGCCACTTTTCACTTTGATGTTCCGAGTGCCGCAGCAGAAGCTGTATCAGCTTGAACGCACCAAACACGGCGATCGCACCGGACATTAACCAAATAATGGTGGACTTCGTGTCGAAGTTATCCTGAATGGGACGTGTGTCAACGTGGCCTTCGTGGAAGAATTTGTACCGCTGGAACTCCTGCCAATTAAAAAGAGCCATTAGGGTATGTTGTAAACTGTTGTCGGAAGTCGGAACTCGGTAAAGCTACACACCAATTCGCTATCGGAGGGTTTATGGGGTGGTTCCACTACCACAATATCCCGATGTTTGCCCCGTTCGTCCGTACACTCGATACCAGTCGCAGTAAGAATACGGTCCGTATCCTCTACAAGGTAGTTTGTGCCATAAATCACATTGCTGCTGTGGTGTACCAGCTCCTGCACGAGGAATCGACAATCCCAAGGATTTTCGTAGAGCTCGGCTAGCGCTAAGCTCTCCAGCAGCGATGCGTTGATTCTACGGAACCCATTCTGGCTCATGTTGAGTACGCTGAGATTCATCAGCGGCCATAGGAAGGTATCGTCAGTGAGCTGGTTGTGCGCTAAATCGAGCGTGCTGAGCTTCGGTAGATCTTCGAACGTTTCGCGCTCAATCTCAGCGATGGCATTGTTGGAGAGATTGAGCCGTGCCAGTCGGGGTGTTGAACTGGACAGCTTCAGACTGACGTAGGCCAGCATGTTTCCGGAGAGATCGAGGTCGCGCAGATTAGCACAATCTTTCAGAACATATTTGCTCACCGCCTCCAGCTGATTGTGGCTGACGTTGAGCGCCTTGATGGAGATGATAAGAAGAGCAGATTAGTGTTTCTATGGAAGATGCTTTGGGATCTAGTACGAGAAATTCCAAGATATTTCTAGACTAGACATTGGGTGCGTGTCTTACCTCCAGATCATACAATCCCTTAAAACTGTTGTCTTCTAGATAACCAATCCGGTTATAGCTGAGATCGAGCATTCGTAGATCACCATTGTTCTTGAAGCTTAAATTACCAACCGTCTCAAGGTCGTTGCTGCTAATGTTCAAAAAGGTGAGACGTGGAAGATTGCCGAACAGATCCGGCTCGAACGCGCCTAGCTGATTACCCTGCAGTTGCAGCACCTTCAGGTGACTGTTGCCAACGAATGCAAACGGATGTATCGTGCGAATGCGATTGTTGTGAAATGCTACGTGCGTCAGTTTGTTGAGTCCCCGAAGTGTACCTTCCGCGATGGCAGTGAGTAAATTTTTGCCCAGATTGAGATTCTTTAGGTTCGTGATCGGCTTGAAGGTACCCTCGGGTATGCCGGTGATGAAATTAACTGCCAGGTTAAGCTTCACCAGAGCCGGGTATCGTTGGAAGGAAAATTCATCGATCGAGCGGATAAGATTCCGCTTCAGATCGAGCACTTGCAGTGTGTCCAGATCGTGATCACTCCATGACTTTATTGTGGTGAGATTGTTGCGAGATAGATTCAGCGATTCGATGTTCCGCAAACCGTTAAGGGCAAAGTCTTGCAAGTTGTTGACACGGCTGTCGCAAATGTCCAGCGTCTTGAGATCGCTGAAGCGTATGAAGATTGCGTTCGGGAGTTCCTGCAGGTAGCAGTGGTTAATTTCGATCACCAGCGGGTTCTGACTGTGTTCACGTATATTGCGCAGATCCTCCACGTAACAAGCAGTGAGCGAGATGGCATCATTCTCCTCGTCCAACTCGATACCGGCATTACCGTACGGGAGGGCGTCAGCACCACTAATAGGCCACGGTAAAACTAGACTCAGCACCGCAGACAGTAACAGTGCGCGAAGTAGCGTCCAACGGTGACTCCTACATAGTGCGGTTTTATCTAGCATGTTTCCTTGGCTTGTTCCGCCTGGGGGTTAATTCCTTCTCCCGTTCTCCCCGAAACTGGATCCTACCGAGTCAAATGTTGCCACCTTTTGATTTTCTCTTTGCGTGGTATTAATTTTTGAGGTTACGTCACGTTGGAGAATTTCACTTGCACCGCGGTGACGATAAAACTTTGCCAATTTTATTTAAATTATTTAACAGCATTCATTAGCCACCCACTGACCGATAAGCAAGGGACACTCGCGAGGCGTTGACACGGATCGGGAGGACTTTTTGTTGGAAGCGTGAGAAAAAGTTAAAATAAAGCGTGTTTTTTTTTGGTCACCGCACTACACTTTTTCTCCGATTCTGCTGCGAAAATGCGGGGAGTGACTTTTGGGAGACAGAGAGAGAGAGAGAGAGAGAGCGAGAATTGTTTTCCCCAACCCAACTTCCTTTTGCTGATGATACCCGTAATGCTTTTGTCGTAGCTTGTTTGCACCCAAAACTAAAAGTCTGGCACCGCGGTGACCGCGTTGCGGAATGCTTCGTCCAATTGCTGTCCGTGGTTAGGCCGGTGGTTAGGTGAAGAAGTAAAACTTTTCCACTGTTTTACGCAAGCTTACAGCTTTGTACGAATTTTTCACCACCACTAGTTTTGTCACACTACGGGAAATGGTATGCGTTTCCGTTTTTTTGAGGCGATTTAAATAAAGTCCCTTTAAAAGGGCACTACACGGAAACGGCACCGAACTTGGAACGTGGAATTGGGATGAAAATCTCCGTTCCTGTCGGAAGGCTTTACTTTTCTTCGCACTGAAAACGCACTGATACGTAGCGCTCGCGAACGATCACAGATCTTTCGAGAAGCAATATTCGCAACGTTGCTACCGGGACGTACCGACGGTTTGTCTCAACTGTCACGATGGTCGTATTTATGTGCCGCACGGAGCACACGGCAAACGGACACGGTTCGGTCGGACTGCCACCAAACGGAGTTTACGCGGCGAAATGATAATGTACGATAGCCAAGTACCTATTTTTATGGTGCGGCTTTGCGCCGCAGGGATTTCGCGGCCATCACGGCGATGATGAGTCCGTAACGGGTGCCGGTGATGGTGGCTGAGGAGTTGACTTAAGGGGGTTAATATTTATTGTTTGTGTGTGTGTACGGTGAGAAGCACTAAAGCAGGATATAAACAGAGGAAAGAGATATACACAGGGCCGGAGCGTCAGTGTCGCTGCTGTTGATCGTACCGATGGTTAAAACGTTAAGATGAATTGAGTACAAAATTAGTCATTGGAGAAGGTCATGTTTACGATTGTTTTCTTTTTATAGACGACCTCTTTCGTATGTAGATAATGATTTTATGATGCTCGCACAGTGCTTACACAGATTTGTTGCTTTTACGAGAACCGTTTTATTTAAATATGTTTATTAAACTGTAAAAATCACATGCAGCACGTGTTTTGATTAAATTGTATTGTTTAAATTTAATTAAATTTTTATATCTACCAATGAAATTTTTAATGTGTCATTATTGCTTTTTGCCCGACGATCTTCATTGAAGAACTTAAGAGCAATTGTAGAAAAAAGTCTTTTAACATATTTAATTTAACATAATCCTACTGTGCGAATTTTAATGACACGTTTAGCTTGTCACTGTTTGTGTATAATGTTTACTGTTTAATTGTTAGTGTGAGTGTAAGCGTTTGCGTTTTCTAACAATGCTGTAATTTAATTTTGGCTTACAACAAACTCTTGAACAGCTTCTCATTCACTCATTAGGAAGAAACCCTACACCGCCACCACTTTAACTGCCCAGGCAATGGGGTGAAACATGCGCTACATCGGGGGCGTATACGTCACACGTAATTTATAACCGTACGATGGACACGTCTCGGATGACCGTCCTTACCGGTCCCTGTCGTACTACAGCCACTCAAACTAGAGGGCAAACAAACAGAAACAGAAAACAACGCGGAACGGTAAGCAACAAAGCGTCAACTCGAGCAGGTGGCAAAGTCTGGTGCGACAGGTTGGTGATGAGGGAACATAAATGCAGGAGTATCCCCACGAATGTCCGGAGGCGTTGGTGGGTGAGTGTCAACCGGGCTGACAGTAGAAAACAACCGTCCAGAACGGGGCGTCGGTCAAGATCATTCTCGCGGCCGATGGGATTGCGTGGCAGCAGCTTAACCACTCTTAAGACGGAGATGGAGATGCGCGAGATAACATTCACGGGCGAACGGGAAGCGGAGCAAGCGCACCGTGCAGCCCCACTGCAGCTGGCGAGAGCTGGCTGAGGTGAGAGGCGCTGGTCATAAAAAAGAGAGCACGATAATGAGCGAATGAATGGTAAATAAAGGCTATACTAAGGATGGTATAATTAGCGTGTGAAGAGCATCAACACTTACGAGTGTCGGTTGTGCTTTTGTTTGGAGCAATGTTTGTAAGCGTTCGGCAAACAGAACGTAAACTCATCTCTGTTCTCACAATAAACATGGTTCGTTGCGGTAACGTTGAGTGAGCACCATTAGAAAGCAATTATGTTGGCATAGTAATATTTTCTTCAACCCGGTCCAGTGTCACTTTCCCCTTGAGCAACGCACTGAAGCCGCTAAAACAATGGATGCAATGGGCCAATGGCGTGGAGTGCAATGGCCATTCAAGACCTTGAATTGTGGTGATATGTGCTGGCATGTTGTTTGATTTGTATCAACTTTGTAAGTATTTGTGGTGTATTATTGAAGTTACTTACAATGGAGTTGTTTGCTGATGGCTGATGTTTGCTGCAATAGATTTTAGCCATATGTGTGGTTATCTATCAGAAATCAATGGATTAGAATGCAGGATTAGGGTGAGATTTATTCACATAGCGCACACATAGCGCAAAGTGTGAACAGGTTGATTTAAAAATCTGTAAAGAATGCTTTCACTGTGTTTTAAAACAGCTTGTTATAGAAGTCTGTGGTGATATATATAAATGTTTTTAAATAATACTTTTTAAGTTTTCATTTTAAATAAAATATATAAAAAAATCAAGCGTTTCATTCTTAAATCTGAATATAGAGTTCTTCTGAAACCGAAGAAATTGATATTAATGGCATTTTGATCAAATTAATCTTTAAGGTATCCATTAGCGAACATTATTTTTGTGCCATGCATTATTTTGTTGAAGACTTCCACCTATTTTTAAATTTTCATATCTTCTACTTGGTAACATAATCTGTTTGGTCACGTCGGCCATATAAATAATGGCTTACTACACTTATTGATAACCACATAGTAGTCAGCCTTCTCTACAAAATTACCGTCGGGATGCGTTTCGATGCCCGGCCCAGTCGTGTGAAAACCTGCACAACTCGGCCACTAGCAAACCCTTATAAAGTTTACTGCATTACCATTAGAGTTGCAATCTTGATGACTTGATTAATTATGTGTTCCTCCATTTTTTATTCTATTGAACAATAATGTTTTGAAAAGTTATATATACAATTACAAAAATACAGTTATGTATACATATACAAAAATTGAAAAATAAAAACAAAAATTATTAAAATTTTACAGAGTAAGATGTTTTAAATTGGTGTGAGCAGAGACGGTTTAACCAATAGGCGTTCCCAAAAAGTTTGGTAAGTCCCTTCCTCCCTACTCTCACCATTAGATCAAGTAATTTTCTGTTTAAGGTCTTCCTACTGCTGGAACTCATTCCACTTTGGACCTCGGAGAAGTTTGGCCCTTAACTGTTGTTGAAATTGAATTTCCTCCTCATCAAATAGTCACATGTTTGTTGTTGTTTACTTTATTTTTATGTTATTTTTATGTAATGCTCGAAAATCCAAATTTTACTACTCAAATGTATGTAACCGATATTCAGAAGAACTGTATACGGAATCAATGATAGAATTAATTTATAATTGTAGCAATTCTATCATGAATTCACAAACTTCGGCTCTAGTGTTCAGTACACAGACGTATATATAATAATTATGTATGATATCCGCTTTAAACAGAAGAGATTACACATCAATCAAGAAAGGCGCTGCAATTAACAGAAACCCCCACAGTAGATCAAGGCGTGCAGTGATCACGCACGAGCTAAATAATTTTTGACTTGTGCCACATTGTACCCACCACACAGCCTAGGATGTGCCACCGCCGTAACGGCCGTTCATTATGGATGCGGAGAATGGTCCCTGCCAGCTGACAGTCACCATCTAATGAGGTTAAAACGGTAGCGGCTGAAAATGTGGGAGGCCGTTAAATAAAAGCTTCTTGCGAGAAGCGCGTTCGTCGTTTTGATAGACGTGATAAACGTTGCAGTGGATGTCATAGCGCACGGTTCCGTCACTAATACCTGCTCCACGGCATGCTCGCTTGTCTCGTCGTTGAACCGTTTGGTTAGTTTGCTTTTTTTCCCTGTTTTCCCTCGCTCTTGGTCCTATAGCATCACTTCAAAGCTTGTACTGCCAAAAACGTTCAACCTTCACGAAGCTATCTCGTTTGGACGGACGCAGCCTAACCAGCACCGTGAGCTACCGGGCGCCTCCATTAGCATTTGTGTCAAAAGATGAGCCACGTTTTCGTGCAGCAGATGGGGAGCTTCGAAGCGTTCGTGTGATGATGCAATAGTTTTGCATACATGAATGGTGAATTAAGTCCCAACAATTGTGAGATCGCGAAAAACCCAACTGCGGAAGCCTGGACAACGGGGTTTTTTTTCGATGAGGGCACACCGCACGTTTTGACAGTAAAACATATTTTTCAAATAAATTTTTCATTCCACCACAATGTGGGCAGTGGGTTGTTTGCCGTTGTTCCTTTGGTTATGATCGACTTTCTGAAGAGTGACACACATTGGTACCGAATGCTCGAAACCGGTCGCGGGATCGTGCCGCCCTTCCCTGGGAACGCTTGGGAATATTCTTGCGCGAACGAATGTTTACCACGTGACTCCTACATAGTGCTGGTTGTTTCCTGGTGGCGGTACCACTAGCATGGACACGTTCAGTTCGCACGTTGTAAAAGCGTGGGCAGAAGAATTACAGCGCTCCAGAGGATTAATATCGTGTTTAATTTTGTCAACCATCATAAAGCTCCGGTCACACTGCCGGTCCACCGGAACGTGGTATCTGTGCAGGGGCCATCTTGCGGAGGTCGAGTACCGGTGCGGTTTGAAATGCTGTCAGCATGCATTCGTGGGAACTGGCTCGCAGGAAAGTTAATTCAGTTATGCAGGTGACTGTTTCCGTTTTGACGTGTTCTGTTTTGTGCGCGGCGGAGAAGAATTAAACGAGATGCCCGTGTAGCATTGTGTAGCGTTCCACGGTACATTATAAGATGATGGCACAGTTTGGACACGGAAAAGCGGCCATCACTAGCAATGATTGTTGATGTGGGACGCAGGGCAGCAGCAAAACCGGGCTAAAGCCAAAACCATAAATCAATCAGGTGACTTTCGTTCACCGGAAATGGCATTTGCTGTCGTGCCGGGGACAGTTCTCGTCCGGCAACGATGTGTGCTGACAAATTCTTCGTAAGCTTAGTGTGTTTGAATGCTTTTTTTCGGTTTTTGTTTTCGCTTTCCCCGCTGAATTGTGACGGTTTGTTCGCGGAAGTCTTCTTGACTGTTGCGGGGCAAATCACTTACGTTTAATGGAGACATCTGTATGAATGGAATAATTGAATATTTACCGGAAAGATGTCTTTTGTTTTGATGAAGATAAATCATGTGGTAAGCAATGTAGCATCGCATGTCCGGCAATTTTTTCATCGACTAATTTGTCTTTTTGTTCATTGCATTGGTAATATAAATTTGCATTTTTGTATAACTTACCGTCGAGGAGTGGTATGATGGCTAAAATTAGAAAATCTGAAATTTGAAGCCTGGTTCTGTCAAACATTAAATGGAAACAGGTCATGGACATTAACAATTCATGTTGTGTTACATAATTTGAAAAATTTATTTAAGGTTTAAAAAATTCATTTCTAATTAATAAAAAGCATTTTTTGTGTTTTAAGGTTTATATTTAACCAAAAGAAGATTTTATTCCTTATAATGTTGATGCACACTCAGTTTTACGACCAAAAATCTTCCACCACTCACTAAGAAAATCATTTTATCTACATCAATAAGCTAAAGCGTCCAACACTTAGCTATGATACCACTAAAAGCGCACATGGCTAATATGCATCGTCCGATGCAAAGTCCAAGGAAGAAATGCTAATGCTACGATCGAAAGTTTTCCGAATTGATTAGGCCAGGTTTATTGGAATTTTGTCTCAACACCTCGCCTCGCTGCCATGACCTCGCCCATGTTTCTCACCCAAAAAAACTTTGGCTCTAGCAAATGTTTCAGAGAGGCATCAGTTCGCTTCACTCGATCGGCACATTGGTTTACCCTCCTAAATGGAACGTGAAAGTGTGAAATTGAAATCGATTTTAAGACATCCAATCGATAAACTTTCTTCCCAATGAGCCGGATTCCTCCCGGAACCGGGCGGGTACCGAGAAAGGCCATGTTTAAACGCTTCCAAATAAGGCAGCAACTCAACTGGAAGGTAAACGAGAACCAACATTGCGATATCCCTTACCGTCATTACCATTAGGCGGGAGTTTTAGGCACAAAGTTTATCAATTTACCTTCTTCTGGTTACTTGCTCATTTCCGTTCTTTATTAGCTTTATCTGTTCTGCAGGGGTTATTACGAGCGAGGTATTGGGGTTTTTTTTCCTCTTTCTGGTGCGGCTCGTATTGATAAAACCGTGCGTTACCGTATTATGTTCCACGCTTTGCTCCCGCCAGAAAAAAAGATTATGCGCTAAATTCTGACTTATCGCACCGAGCGGGCGAGAAAAATACCCATCTTTTATCTGAAGGCTGCGCGGCGAAATGGATGGGCGTATCGAAACTCGAAGGAATCATTGCTCGTTGTAACGATAGGCTTTTCGTTATACCTTATGGGATACGTCATCCCCTCGTCCTAAGTCGTCCTTTTTCTTACGGTGGTTTACGCCGCAGATATCCTTTGCCGCTTGCCTTATGTTTCAGATTTATCCCAATGAAAGGGATATGTTTACGGGCTTTTCTCCCATGCCCGAGCGCACAGAAGATGAAGAGAAGAGCTATTGCATTTGATCGTTCTTTTTTCTATCCCTCGTTTTGTGCCGACCTCTGCAGAGTGGTGTAGGTCAAACATTGCTTGTCGTTTGCAGGTAAAAATACTCCATTCGTCTCGGCCCAGGTTCCGATGCTGGATGTTTAAATTTATGAATGAAAATAAAAACGCACCAAAATGGCAAAGATATAAGATGTGGTCCAACACGCCCGGAAGAAACCGATGCAATACTGGAAGACCGGGGGTTGGGAATGTGCATGGAAATCTAATAATTCTCACCGATGAAATTGAATTTATAACGCCATATTTTTCCATTTACGGCCATATCGGTTTCAATATGCGCTTTATCGGAATGAACTATTCTCCTTTTGTGGCATTTCCTTGAACCGTATTGAATTCTGGAATAATTCACTGGAGTATGGTTTGTAGTATGCTTGCGGATGAAAACGGATTATCTGCGGTGTCATGAAGGTTTATGTACACATGGAAGGATTCTTGTGCATCAAAAAAAATATTTAACTTTACGATGCAGCAATCAGTTAATTTGCAAAATATTTTTGTTGAGGTTTAGAGAAACATTAATGTTGTTGTACTATTATATTTTAAAGACATAAAAATATGAACAAAAAATTAGTAAATTGGTTGGTTTTTAAAAAGGGTTAATTTTTGTTAAAATATGTGTAGGTTGTCATATAATCTGACCAGCTACATCAAATATGCATAAGTTAGTACTCTGCAGCCATGAATTGTGGACGTTACTGGCCGGACACCAATATTCACCACGACGATTTGTGAGTAACGAGTGTGAAAAAGCAGAATGAATCACAAGACAATTGCACTATCATCTATGCTCACATTACCCACAAGCGTCTTTAGCGTCCCAATCATGCTTGCGATGCGGTGTAGAGGAGCACAGCAAACTCGATTCCTCGATCAATTTGGTCTCTAATGCAGCCGGGAGAGACGAAGAACAGCTTTATATATTCGAATTTCATGACAACGGGTTGGCGATCCGGTCATGCATGTGGAAGCATGACTTGTTCAACGGGCAAAGAAAATCAGAAATGCGAAAAAAAACCTTCCCATACCGGGAATCGAACCCGGGCCTTCCGGGTGAGAGCCGGATATCCTAACCACTAGACAATATGGGACTGATAATTGAGCGACACTTATTTTACTAGGGGAGAGTGTTCCAAATAGCTTGCTGTTGAATGCAATCGTTTATTTATAACTTGACTTGAAGGTGGGAAAATATAGTAGACGGGTTATCAGTTAAAATCTCTACGTTGGATTGAAGGGGAACCGAACACATTTGTAAAGTTTTTTTATTAAAAAAGTTAAAAAAAAACTATAAACCCTCTAAACAAACATGTGATTAAATCGCAGGCCAACTTGTTTGTATTTCTAACGATAGATTGCATAATGCCGGCTTGTGCAATAACAACTACTACTTGTCAAAAGTGTCCAAATTGCCAATCCCTCGACGCAAAACGTGTTTGTCTTCTTTTTTTGTTTGCTCTGTGATATCTGCTTTTGCGCTCGCTGGGATGGATAATCATCTCATCATGCTAATTAGTTTTTAACGCTTCCCTGAAACTGGCGCAACGCCGTTTGAAGGAATGCCGGAAAGGAATGCCACCGGTGCAGAATCGTTTCCGCGGGCCCATTTTACCGTGTTTCCCTGCGGTTCTGCTATCACTCCGGTTCCGTTGGTACAGTTCTAGCAGCACTTGGGAGATTGGTAATGCCGAGCCTGGTAGGACGACTGTTTATTAGTGTGGACAAAAATGTTCTCCACAAGCGTGAACCGTTTCGCTTTAGACATCGACGTGCAAGTAGCGTGAATTGTGTTATTTGTGTAACGATTCAAGCGCGAAAAGACTTAATGCTTTTAATTTTCTAATGCGATACACACTAATACGCTTTGTGTATTATGATGTTAATAAGAGGGGATGTGTCGCATTGTTTTTCATTAAACCGCACAATAAACGCAACTTGATTGTTAATTTTAGAATAGTGTAAACTGTTATGCCACCTTTGATCACAAATGAAAAGGCACAATTGTCAAGTATGCTTACTTTTGTTGAGGCAATACAACTGCTTTATTTCAAATGTGAATAAGTGAAGTTTAAGTAAAGAAAAAATTACAATATTTTGATTTATTCTGTTGTTTTATTCAATAAAAGAGCATGCGTATTCATATTGTTCATTATGTTATTTTGTTTGCTAACATTGTTTGAAAAGTTCCGTAAATCGTTGTATGAGCGTTGTGTACAGCAGTATTAGAATTTTTGACATCCACCTTTTTTAAATTCATGTTCCAATCCTTCAACCATTCTATACACCATTTATTATTAAACTTCCATTTCTATCCCGACGCTCAACTGTTAATACCTTTTTGCTATTAAAGAACGAAAATACACACACACATCCATTGTCGTTCGTTGTTCATAGTTTGGGCAGCTTTTGGTGATATGCTCCCGGTGCAAAGCCGAATTAGTAACAAAAGCTCAATTTTCCAATTAGTTTCCTCGGTCAATCCCATGCGCACGGACACCGCTGCCCCGGCCATTAATCCATTGAACGGCCGGTAAATCGTACGTACACACAGGCATCGTTCGGCGAGTGTGCAGTAATTTTGATTGCCGTCTTACATCCAACCGAATAAACCCGTTCATGAAGCAAGTGAGTAGGATTCAATTTGGAGGTATATGTGTTTGAGTGTAAAATTAAACGATGCGCCTCCCGTGCCGGATGCACACACTATCCTCACACAGGATTTGGGGCGTTGTCGAAAATGGTTCTGAAAACGAACACCCCTCCCCGGAAAGCGCCTACCCACCCTGCTATCCGCCCGACAACCGTGCGCTTCCCGGAGCGACTGTATCGTATTACTGGCTGAATGGGCATGAATTAGTAATCGGATTATGGAAAACGGATTTTTCGTCGCAAACTACGTTCATGGTAATGCTGCACACCGGCAGAAGAAAAGTAGTAAATGGAAATGGTGCGAGCGAGAAGGCAAAAGCGAGGAAGCAGCATTTTTTTTTCGTTCGTAAGAATTTTTCGGTATGCGCAACTTCCGTAATGATGATCCCGATGAAAAGCACGGATGCAGAAGATTTTTCCGTGCGATTCTGTTTGCTGATGGCATTAAAAGTAGACAATCGTGCTGGTTCTTCTGGTCAGCTTTATGGTAAGTCAATTTGCGATTAGCCTGTGGGAAATGCTTTTCATACTGCATAGTTGGCCGACATTCGTTATAGCTGCTAGGGTGAGTGAAGGAAGAACGAGCAGAGAAAAAAGGAATAATGTGAGCCTTCTAAAGCTTCCAATGTTTTCTTTATCTTTTGAGCTGTTTGAGAATGCTGTCAAAAGATACGGTGAGGATAAATACTGGTGCAGTAGTATCATGGTCATCTAACGATCGATAATCACGTAAAACGCTGATATTTAATTCATTAATGCGAAATTTTTGCAGCACGAGAGTTGGAGGTAAATTGGGTTGAAGCAAAAGTCTGGAAGTGCATCGGAACGTTGTAAGAGAATGTTTCATATGAAAAAATATAAATAAGCAATATTTACGAACAATACATTTTATCGATCGAATCAATCCAACGATTATTTGATAAATCGTATGCAATCATTTGTAATTATTAGAACAAAAATTATGGATTATATGTTATTCAAAATAATGCAAAGGCCCCTCTCACTTGGCCTGCTGCAGAAGTGCTCTAAGCCCCCAAATTTCATCCAGTTTCACCTAAGCATGGGCCAAACAGGCCTCCTCTGTTCATGTGGAAGGCCTAATAGAACTTTACGGGCTGGGTCGTCCGGTGCCATTCTCATGACGCGACCAGCCATCCAGAGCATGGCGAGTCTAATTCGTTTACGACATTGAGGTCGTCGTTTAACTCATGGAGTTCGTCATTTTACTTCAGAAGAGCTACATACTTCATATTTAGCGAGTACGCAGACTATAGTACATTCCTCATTAGCTTCCTCCTATTTCCTGTTTTATTGAACAACAGAGAAAGACTTTTAATCAAGACATGATGTTATTAAAACACGGCTGGAATATAAGGCTACGGATCTATGCCAACAAAGTATTAGACAGCTGCATTTGTGACCTCAGAATTGTTGTCTCACAGGTTTGGGTAGATTGTAAGCTGTCAATGGAGTAAGCTGACAAGGATTCTGAGTTTAATTCAACTATTAGTTTTAATTTTTCATTAAAAGTAATGAACAATTAAAACTTATTCAAAATATTCCATAAAAAAAATGAAAGGTTGTAGGTAATATACGCCAAATTTTGGGAATTTACAAGGTAAAATTTTAAATATTCTCAATTTTATTCATAAATTTAATGTTTTAAGGTATAATGTAAAGAGAATTATGATTTTTAGCCAACTCAAAAATTACTTCACAAGCCTCGTCCGTAGAAATTACACAGGATGAGCAAAAAATGGATCCACATTGGTGTATCATAAATTTAAAATGTAAGAAAATTAATTGAAACGATCTGCAGTGAGGCATTACAGTGACTCTCTTGTTATCTCTGCTTTGCCATGCCTTTTCCCTCGCTTACTGCAACAGAACACAGAAGTCAAACACGATGGTGATGGTTTGTACTAGAGATTACTTAAAAATTTAAACTCAGCCTAATTAGGTTAAATATTGCAGTGAAACCACCCTCAGAAGTGAAACCTGCATAGTAAATCGGTGATAGTTTAATAATGGGAAAGTTTTTAACCCATACTCCAACGTCCAAAGTGCGACCGCAACGTTGCATTCGGCGGATGCGAGAGCATGGCAGACGTGGGATGGTGCAAATGCACTTTCAACACCATCAACCATATTGCAACGCACGGATGTTGATGGATGCAGTCCATTAACCATTAGTGCTATTCATCATTCTCCTTTCCGGGAAGTGTTCCAGCATCATGAGGGAAGGGGATAGAGAGTATGTGTTGGTTTAATAGTCGTGGCCAGCCGGTGCACTATAGATACATCTTTCTCTCTTCCACGTAAGCCCCTGACAAGTAACGATATTAGCATGCCAGCGGCGGATCAGAGATCATCCTTGAAAGGCGTCGTCAGTGCCGCGTACGGTCGACACGCTTGCGTGAAAACTTAATCGATGGATGTGAGCGGGTGAACCGCAGTGACGTGCATGCAATTCACAAAAATCCTGCCAGCGAGTTGCCGTGTACCAGCCGGGATGCTGACAGCCTGGCTTTCGTTAAGAAGATGGAAACTTTTCCACCTTCTGTGCGCTATACGGGCACCGCTGTTTTCCACAATTGCCAAAAAGATGATGAAAATGTGCGTGTGTGTTTGTTTAGCGTTTATTCGTGCGTACCAAGAGAACGGAGGCGTTGAAAAGTGACAGGGCGAATGTCTTCAGTGCGATTTATGATTTATCGTTGCTACGCATTTGGGGCCGGTTGTGCGATCGCGTGCAATTTATTTTTGCTATTTCCTCCACATTACTTGATCGGTCGAGCTGCTGGAGAGGACGGGTGGCCCTATAACTCCTCGGGTCTATCCACCTCGGGAGATAAGGGGGAAGAGTCTAACGGGTTAGCTTGTACGATCTCGGAGGCGAATATAAACATATCAGCAGCGTTAATTTTTAATCACGCATAAAATTTTCATAGCCCCACTCGGTTTCGGATACAGCTCCAGAAATGAAGGCATGCAGGCAATGGTGGAAAATGTTCGTGTAATGTAAAAGGCAGCAAACAACAACAACCACAAACAGTCTGCGTCCAAAGAACACACATACCGGTGGAAGAAACATGGTGGCGGTCGCATTTTCTTTCTGCGGCAGGTTTTTCGCTTCCACGCACGTGTCAACAGATTCCGTAGAAATTTAGCACCGTTTGTGCTTTCACGACAGTTCCTTGCATAACTTTGGTGGCTCCACTTTCGTCCGCCAGTCCCCTGCTGCAAACGAGAAACATTACCTATGAAGAAAACACTGGTACGAGAGCGCCATCCTGCTTTACGAGGCCATTAAAATACAAACGATGTGTCATATTTTCACGCAAACTTGTGCCACCTGTCGAAAGCTGGGTGGTAGGAGAGGAGATAGGGAAAGATGTGTTGGGTGGAAGCAGAGGCACACGCTCATTGACGCAATGTACGCGTGAAGGTGAGCATGAGTGTGTTGGCGTGAACGATTGCGTGTACCAGCGACAGGTTTACGCATGTTTGGGATTGATCTTTTCCTAGCGGAATCTTCCGTGCACGGGGGATGCTTTTGATGTGATGTATGTGGACGCGTGAATGTTTGCACACAAGTGCACAAAACATCTTGAAGGGGCACACAGTGTTGAAAGCGGGACGTCGAAAATGGTGACATATTGATGGGAAATATTTGGAAAAGAGATAACCACGAACAACAGTGCACACAAACATGTATCGATATGGGGCTACGCTAATTCGATGTTAATAGCAGATGGTGGTTGTCCTGATCGTTATCCTTCCCGAGGGACACTTTTGGTTGGATTGATGTTTGATGGTTTTATGAACTGTCCCATAAGAGCAGAAGTCCTGCACGTTCGATCTAAATGTTTTGGGTGGACTGGGAGGATTCATGCAAACCTCAGCATAAACAAACAACATGTAACTTCCAAACAGTTCGCTTCTAACTTTGCTTTACTGGTAATCGCGCTAGTGGACAATTCGTTATCAAGATTATTTTTTTGCATATATTTGGATAAACTTCTTTGACTATAAATCTTGTCGGTTGAATAGGTTGCGCCTAACACGCTTCCTCTGTCCATTTGGAAGGTATAAAGT
>KB663777.1:1282941-1328892 GCA_000349025.1 Anopheles minimus
ATTCTAGTTTTATTTAACATCAATTACTCCCTCCTTTATTATTTTACCTAATAACATTTTTGCAAACTCTGTACGGTTTCGGGTCAAAAACAGCCATTAGCTACGAAAGTTTGTTTGTTCAGTGCACGTAACACGAAGCGACCGGCATCTCCATCAGCTTATCCGCTCCGGGCACTGGGCCGGATCGTTTGGAAAACTGCATGCATATTTGAAAACTATCGCAAATAAACTACTGAACCACTTCGGGCGGATGGTGCATCTTCCGGTGGGGGGGGGGGTCTTCGGAGGGGGAGAGTTGTACGGCGGTGTTTGATTACTATTTGGCGAAAACTTCTCACTCTCAGTCAACTTAATACGGAATGCAAATTGAACTTTAGTCGAAAGCGGCACCGATCGCTCCGGGGCTGGCAGTGTGTTGCATGGTGCTAAAAATGTATGTGTCGTAAATTCATTACACCACCGTGTGCGTGCGAAAAGTGCGAGTGTGAGCGAGAGCGAACGATGTGGAGGAGGAAAAAAAAACACACACGTAGGGATAGTGATACTCGGTAAACTAACAGACAACTGTCTCCGGTGCATCCGTTCCGAGATGCACGACCCCGGGGGCATTCGGGTGACATTTTGCAGCGGGATTCTGATGCCATGATGGTAATAAAGCAGAACAACATTCCAACGGGTGCGGGTACCGGATGCGTTACATTCGTAGTACGGTCGGTGGTCCTATTTCTCCGATCGCTGTACGCACATGCACTAATGGAGTCGAGCGATACGTGCTCTTTTTGCTTTCGGGTGCTAGACCACCCCAAAAAATGGCACACTATGTGAATAGGTGAAACAAAAGGGGTCACATGTTACACCTTCACTGGTGTATGTGTGTGTCTCTCGTAGTTACAGTGCGCTTTGGCCAGCCGGTGTACGCCAACCATACATTATCTGAACATTCTCAATCAAAACCCGAAAAGGAGAAATTCGTCCCCGGGTTTGTTTGGTGGGTGAGGAAAAAGCCGGAAAGCATGGGCTCCGTTTTCCTCCGGTGTGAGTTCTCGTGATGGGAAGGAGCAAAGAACAGCGGTGCTAACGTGTGTTTGAAATGGAATTTTTAAACTGTTCAATTTTAATTAAGTTTCGAGAGCGAACGAGCGAAAAGGCGGAACAGGACGTGCTTTTGCCACTAGAAAGGGAAGGAAAACTTTCCCATCCTTCCTGTCTGGTCTGGCTTCCACTGCAAACACATGCTGGCGCACATACATCCTGGCGTTGTCGAAAAATGTGCGATTTTATAAATGGTTTAATTAGGTCAGGGCGACCAGGGAATCCAGGGATGGGCGGATGTTGGATTAGTGTTGGAGGACGGGGAATACAAAAAAAAACACACACACACACACCCATCCCCATGAGGAAACTTTCACCAAAGTACGGGCGGTAGAATGTTGTGCTTTGTTTCTTTTCATTCCATCCGCTTCTCAACTCCTCCTCCTCCTCCTCCTTCCTCAGGGGACAAAGAAAGAAAAAAAAACACTCGTAAAAGCTCGTTTGCTTGTCTCGGATAGAGTGTGAACTGCTGGAACGTGCCTCGGAAGCTAAGCGATATCTGAAGCGGAGCGGCTTTTTCTCAAGTGTTTTCTTCCCGGCACACGCTCAGTGCGAGCAGCGGTTGTGCTGGGAATTTGTTTGTGTAAAGTACGCAGCCACTTGGGAGCGGACCGGTACGGAATTAAGTTACGCTCGGTTTTGGCTTGCGTTTTGTTTATTTCCGGTGCTGGCCTCCCACGATCAGGTTCTCTTGGTCGCTAGGTGAGCGACCGGTTGTGCCCAAAATGCCTTGCGCTCGGTTGCGGTACAGCAGGAGTTGTGTTTAAAAGTGTTCCAAAGTGGCCCCCTTTTATGGAATGGTTCATTTTGAAATTTGTGGGTTGGTTTAGTTTTGCTGGCAAATAAGACCGGGCATCCGTGCACTATAGTGCTATCTGTTTATCTCGCAAAGTCCTTAAGATCATTTGGAAAGGAATGTTTGGAAACGGGTTCGTAATGGGGAGTATTAACCAAAACGGTTGATGCGGATTACTGGCTTGTTTTAATCATGTAACTTGAGGGCCGTATATATTTCATACTACGAAGTGTTGCTTTATCGGACGACCCCGTGTCTAATTGTTCAACAAAGAAATTTTAATTTCGCCAATTGATCTGTGAGCGAAAAAGCCTACATTTTCTCTGGAAGCTACTATGCGTTGTACTTGTTTGTCTTTCTTAGTTCTATCTGGTACAGCACACTTTCACATGCCCATTCTCTCAAGTTTCCATTCCTTTCCCTACCCCACAGACACACATACACACGCGCACAAACACACACCAATCCTCAATCATTTATTCAACGGACGCCACATAAACGGAGCCTAATTAAGTTGCCCATAAAACGTGCCCCCATTCGAACAGCCATAACTTTTTACACCAACCGTTAAGCCACCGTTGGTGAGAAAAAAGGATACGCCGCCGGGAAGCATCAGGGGATGCGGCCGAATCCTGCCCACTGCCACAGATGCCAGATGTTTCACTAGCACGGCGAGGCACGGGGCTTGGGAACGTTTCCCGAGGCCTTAAGCCTTCACAATTTGTGGTGAACCACGTTTAAAGAAAGCGGGCGTCGGCCCCCCCGAGCACCGGGAAGCAACCAAAAAAAAACACAACATTCGATTTTTCTCTTTCCGGGTTTAGCTTTCTCCATTTTCCCTGAATTTTTTGTTTTGCTTGCTTCTCAACGTGCGGTTATGTTACATCTCCATCGCAGGCTCGTTCTCGCCTCGCAACGCGATTTTGTTAAAGCACGTGAGAAAAATAAAAGTGTTTGTGCGCGGTGGGCGGATACACAACCCACCCGCCTGGCCTGGGACTCGGGCGGTGTAACGTTCCGATTTGCAGAATAGTGCTTTCGGTTCGATTTTCGACACACGGTTCGTTACGATGAGCGGAAGGTAAATTAACGTAGTAAATTGCTTTTCGAACCGAGAGTCCGCACTAATGCCCATTAAGGATTTGGATGGGTTGGCTACGGGTGCTTCAGTCGCATTTCGCGGTAGGTTGCGGTTCCGGTTTGTTTAAACGGTGGGCAATCCACCGTTTTCTGTGGATCTCGATCGCACGAAGACGGGAGGGGTTTACGATGTACGCCGGGTGTTGTTGCTTCGAGTCTTTCCAGCGTGAATATTTCTCATTCGCGCGGATAGTGTGGATGGGAGATTCCTGGTTGATGTGAAAGTACGAGGTTCGGGCAGTGGCTTGTGCGCCTATTGGTACAGCAGCTCTATTGGTAAGCGGAATACAAATCAATCAATTATAAAGAATTAAAATCAACTAAATTACGCTGGAGGTAACGAGTTGGATGTTTTTAAAGTAATAACTAGGCACTGATATCCTTTTGTATGAAGAATTGATTCTATATTTGGGAAGGATGGCTGAATTTTCTCTTACATACATACTTCGCAATCTAAAGTCGCAAATTTTTTCGTGAGGTTTGGTTCATTTAAGAGAAAGAAGAACGTTTCAGTAACTTAAGTTTTTAAATTTTACGATGCTTCACAAAACTTGATTTGATTCAATTGTTTAACCCTCATTATGTATTAAGCCAAGAAGCTCGAGACGAACTGCAACTTACACAAAGTTGTAAGGAATTTATTATATGTTTTCAGTGATACCTTCGATTTATGTGATCCGCCTTACTTCTAGACTCTTTTTTACAGCGTTTTGCATTCAATCTTGAAGTATACCCATGCTGTTTTTGATGCATTCTTTCATGGAATATACTGATCATCTAGCATTGAAGGTTGTACTCGAACATAGGTTGTTTAGTTTTTTGATTACGTTTCTCGGCGATTTTACACTTCATTGACCTACGAAAGATGCTGGAAGCGTTTTAATTTTTTTTTATAAATTTTAAACCAAAGAAGACTTTTTTTTTATTTGGCTAGCTGTTTTCCACTATACAGATGATCCTTAACTGAATACCTCAGTTGGGTACGGTGGCAGAGGCTATAGCGGCGCCGGTCTTCACACGGGGGGCAAGAATCGGGATCAAATCCCATCCGGATCGCTCCCATCTGGTTGTAGATTTACTTTCATCAATAGGAAGTCGTCTATATCAGTGGCAGATCCAACGGTAGGCCGATTAGGCGGTCGTCTAGGGCCCAACCAATGAAGGGGCCTCGCGATCAGAGAGTTCTTCTTTTGGCATAACTACCTATCCGGTCATGCCCGCCATTTCTGGCTTACTAAACTTAATGATAACACGTAGTTGGATAGTCAGCCTTCACTACGGGGGAACAGTCCGGAGGGGATTTGAACCCCGGTCCTGCCGTATGAGACCAACCTCGGCCACCGGACCGCCCCAAGCGATTTGACACCCCTTAATGAAGAAGAAACGATAGCTCTCCCCTACTTGATCCGCCACTGGTCTTAGTAACCCGTTGTTGACCCCAGGCATTATCGAATAGATTCGATTCGCCAAACAAACCCAGAAGAAGAAGTTATCTGCATTCTTCAGTACGTTCTTCTAAGTCTCTAACTTTCTATAAAAAACCTCAACACACTGAGTGGGGCTTTAAATGATCCACTCTTTCCATGTTGTAAAGTATTTCATTCATTCTCTAATCATTTTGATTTTAACTCTTGCTTAGCCTTCGTTACGCATGTGCGCCCATTTACAATTTTGATGTATTCCTGCATCTCTTTATTGTGTTCAATTAATATCTTCCGTTACTCTTAATTTGGGTCGTCTTTGTTATTTAACTTAATAAACCATATTCGTGGATTAAGGGTTATAATTATATTATTAATTGCTAAAATGAGTTTGTACCCGTAGTTAGAACTACAGTCCCTTTGAACTTAAATAGTACAGAAAATATTATTATCACAAACATAAAGAAAAAGAAATGCCCCTGAAATGTTAAACAACCTATTTTTTGAAAGAAAGCAGTTGGAAGTGTATGGATGTGATATGGCTATAAACTAAACGTAAAAATTAGCATAACAAATAAAAAAAAAAACTCATGGGATAGCAAAGAGTTACATATTCAATCAAAGCTATATAAAGCTAATATAAGCTGTATATAAGTTGGAGAAATATTGTTCTCATTTATTTCATGCAACCATATCCCAAATCGGACTGATGTAATGTCCACTAATTGGACATTACACAAAAAAGACAAAATTTTATAAAAAAGAAGAATTTGAATGTTTTTTATTGTTCAATTTTGAATTGAATAGTTGTCAACCTAGCAAACAAATTAATGCAATAAAAACACATTAGCGCAAAAATGGAAGAAATAATCATCACATTCCAAACACGCAAATAGTACAGCTAGCAGATGGGCGAGTGGATTGTCTGCTTGTGTGAAATTTTTAGTAATATTAAACAATCTTCCCTAGCGGGCGTACGGTGGTAGGGTTATTTTACCGCCTTTTTATGGCAGTGGACATTCCAGCAAAATAAAGTATAAAAAAAAGAAGAAAAGGACAATAGTCGAGACTTCCGCATACCAGTAAAATGTCCAGCAGAAAGAAGATTGGTCTCAAGGAATTCGAATGTGTTGCTGCTGTTCGGCAGGAATGAAGGGAGCTCAACAAGCAACACTAGCAGCAAAAATCAACAGTGCCAGCGGAAAAGAAGAACGCAGGAGAAGATAAAAGAAGTGGAAAAGAAATTTGAATTTCTAATTTTATTACTCCGTAGTCGTTTGACTGGTGCCGAAACGAAATGCCAATACTTGTGTCGCTGCTTCCCACCATAAGAGCTTACCCTCTTTTGTTGACGGGTCCTGTTATTACGAGAAAGGGTTTTCCCAATGGCATCTCGGGAACTGTCTCTGGGGTGGTGCGCCGTAATGGTGTAATTTACCTTACATTACCCATCATTGTACTAACGCATCCGGTATTCGGTGGTTGTTTTTTTTGCTCCTCTCATCACCGAATGAACAACACTAAGCAGCGATTTTCCCGACCGGTTTGAAAACAATGGTAGCACATTTTGAAACATCGGTCACGTGAGTGGCACGTAGGAAGTGGGCTGATATCATGTTGAGTATTTAATTTTGCTACATTTTGTATCGTGAAGAAGTAGTAACTTCTTTTTCTTGGAGTTACTTAAAGCTTTGCTGGGGATAATTGTGTTCGTTTAAAATCAAGACAAATGTACCATAAGGGATTCATTAGAATTAAAAGTAAATTCTACCATTTAAAATGTGGAAAATCTTTCAGTTTAGGAGTTTACCACTGAGAACAATGGAACTCGCGCGAACTCCCAGTAAGAGCTCTCGTACTATGGAAGAACTCAATCGAACGGATTTACCAAAACGGCTGAGAGCTGGTGAATTCGTTTTATGAATCGAATTTGGATACTTGTTGAGAAGGAATCATTGTCATCGAGCAACAAGCATACTAAACCGTACGGTAGACACACAAACACAAGCCAATGTTGATACGTATCGCTATTGATGCCCTTACTAACACCGAAGAACATTCGAATGAACTGGTGACCATCCCCAACGTTACTCTTTGTGACGTTCAACAGCGGGTTTTCCGTTTGTTGGTGTTCGTTCACAATCTCGGACAGTTTCTCCTACACTTTGCTCTGAGTATGCCCGAAGTCGCTCGGTCGTCCTTTCTCGGGGTTTCGGGCATCCGGGCCGTGGCGCAGGTGCACTCGAGCTCGAGCGGGACGCTCGACAGAGAGCACGGTGGCAAATTGATGCTCTACCGTAGGTGCGAACGGGTACGGACATCCTCGAACATGTCTCCTGGCGCTTGAGCGGTTGTACTAAAAATCCCACAACCAGCCATTGTACTAATACGGTGACAGACGACGGAACCCGGCGGGAATGAAAATGAATGGGATCTCGTCCTGTCCACGAATGGGACCGAACTGAAACATCCCCGACACGGATCGTGCAGCGGAGTGTGTGAGCGTCCTTGTCGTCAGCGTCGCGTGATCGGACGACCTAATGCCCGACTTCCGAAATGGCCACGGAAGCCAACCGCGGAACAAAAGAGAAAGCGACCCGATACGCGTGACTGTATGGGTGGTAGATGATGATGGTTAAAGCGTGCGTCAGTGTTCGGGTTTGGCTTCGGAGATGCTCCCGAAAACTGCCCGAGTTTGGTCGGGGCTTCGGCACGAAAAAACAGGGCAAACCCAGTGTGGCAGCATCACTCCGGGAGCTACCGTCCCAGTTGGTGTTCCGGTTTAGAGTCGTGCTGTTGTTTTTGTATAGATTTGTTACTTAATGCTTTAAATATATATGTGTGCAGTGAGGGTATCATCTTACTCTTTCATTTTATCATTTTCACGGTCGAACGCGGCGTTAAGAGAAGAAACAAGTGAGCCTAAGTGTGTTGTAAAACCCGCTGCACAAACTAAGGGCAACTTCGCAACCTGAGCTGATAAATGAGCCCAGTGTACCGGGAGAGGGCGATGGCGCGCGCCGCTGTGGAAAAGAAGGGCGGGGGATGTGGACCACCCTGAATGTAAAAACAAAAAGAAAACTCCAAGCACTTGGCTGGGGCTCACATGAAAAGAGAGCTGCAAAAAAAAACCGTATCAAAGTTTTATCGAAATGGTGCGTTAGGAGTTTCCCCAGCACACATTCACGGCACACAGCGCCTCGTGTACCTAACGCAATGAATCGTGCTAGTTTGCTGGGCCAACTCCGAAAAGCGGGTTTCTCTCCGGTGCAGACAGCTTGAGCTCGTCGAAACCGATCCGAAAAAGGTGGAAAATGAGCTGGCTGGTGAATGAAAGTGACCAAGAGTGAGGAGAGTAAAGGAGAGCGCAAGTGCGTGTGAGAAAAAAGAAAGAACCATGAATGGGCAACCTGCTTCCCAAAACCGTTCGGATTGATGTGCTGGTGCTGAACAACGAAATGCCCTAAGTCGATGGCAATACGTGGGTGGGCTTATGCAAGGGGGATGCATGAGTGAACGGTGCTTTTCCCCGGGGTGTCCTGGAAGAAAGGAACGTGCACAAAAAAAGGAACGCGTGAGAACGTGTGTCCCTAACGCGATGGATACAGTTGGTGTTGTACAGGTGATGAAAATGTGTGTCTTTTTTCGGTTTTGTTTCGATGAGATGAGGAGTGGAGCGCGGGTGAAACGGTAGACGAATACTTCAATGGCAGGCGGGTTAACTGCGGTGCAACGGCCAGGCGCGTTTATTGATGAGCATTAATTTAAGCACGAACGTGAACCGTAAATGAGAAAATGGCCATAATTCGGATGGAAACAATGAAACAACGCTTCGTTCGGGTATAATCACGTAAAAATAATTCGACACACATACGTTTGCATTGGGAGTAAGTGAGTTCGTGTAGAAGCAACCAGTGTGCCTACGGAAAATGTGTTATTTTTTTGGTGGAGGCGCCTGGTAACTCTCAGTAGCTAACTGGCTGCGTACTTAATGAAGCTGTACTGTTGCGGAATTAGCTTGCATTATAGCTGTGAGTCTCTATAACAATCGGCTGTTTTTTATTTAACAAATATATGAGAAAACTCGATTCTCCTAAAGCTTATAAGATGTGCAAGCTATTATAAAGACTTTAGAATGTACAAGAACATATCAGCAAAGGTATATAGCGTTAGCTTGTATTATTATCGTTGGAGACAAACTGGAACCAGAACCCAACTCTGTTAAGTTTTCATTAACGTTTGTGTTTTAACGGTTTGCTTAATTTTTCATCCATTTTCCAACAGTACAGCGTTTGTGGAATTGCTTAAGGTCGATCCACCTCCTCACACCTACGCGCTATGGTGAAAATACTAGTGCGATTGATTTAATTACAGCAAATAAACCCGAGAAGCTAAGAATAAAGGAAAAAGTGAGTGAGTGTGCGATAGAGCGAGAGGCACCGAATGTGAGGAAGAAAAGGAATGCGAGAGAAATAGTGAAAATGTGAGAAAAATGTGCAGCAAGTGTGAGCGAAAATATGGGCAAAAAAGCTACAAATTGAGAGCAGTGAGTGTAGTATAATAAAATTAGTAGCCCTTACCAACAAGTGTGCTCCCGGGGGTTGCGAAACAGGCAGTAGAAGCAGCAGCAAAAAATCAGATAGCTTCATAAAAAAATATACACTACACATACGCGGAAAACGACAAAAAGATTTAGATTGTAGAGCAAATAAAATCGTCCGTTTATGACCGTTCGAATACGACCGAACGGACCTGCCCGAATGCGAGAATGGAGGACGAATGGAAATTACGAAACCTAGAGCACCCGGAGACCGGACCAGCTTGAGTGAGCCGAGTGAGTCCGCGGAAAAATGCCCCAACCCAAGTGAGCGATGTGGCTCACGTCGATGTGTTGCTCCACGAACAACGTTCCGCAGCCACGGTTGGCGATGAGGAATGATAGCATATGTTCTAGCAACGTGTGTACTGTGCTAGTTGTGAGTGAAAGCAAACCATGCGAGCAAAGTTGCCCAATGGCCACGGCAAGTCTTTGGCAGCGTTCGAGATGAATCGTGTGACGGTGAGCATTGCGTGTGAGCACCTTGCTGCGTGACTGGTTTATTACACTAAATGTGACCTGGTGCTTGGAAGTTCATTGGATGCTTGATCCAGCGTCCATATGTGTGTGTGTGTATGCGTGTATGTTCTGTGAATGTGCCTGTATCGTTGCCACACGCGTCCGGACGCCGTGAATCTGTGTGCCGAAACGAGTAGTGAAAAGCTGCGAGATGCTCACTGGCAATGAGTAGTGAGAAAATGTGAGAAGAAAAGAGCCTGCTCGATTTGCTGGATGTGTTTTGCTGCTTAACGAGTGAGAGTGTTCGAAAGGCGTGCATAGTGAGCGGTGAGAGGATACGGCAGTTGTGCGGTGCGCTAGTGAGCTGTAATAAGATCTCCTTTCGCGCTGCCTGTCCAGCATGGACTGAGTGGTGTTGGGGTCCGAACGTACGGCAGTTAGCAACATTTAATGGAAAAGGTAATGATGATAAGGTCGCGAGCAACAAATATTCAAGATCAATATGTTATAGGTTTGAGTCAATTTATGATTCTGATAAGTTTTTTTACAGGCTATTATAAGCATAATTTATATGGCCTATAGTTTAAATTTACCTGTTTATCTTTTTATCCAAGCTATCGTTTTGAAATTGTAAAACATCACAACTCTGTACCACAATAATTTGGGATCATTCTGGCTGTCGCTCCATTTTTGTGGCGATACTTTTTTTCTTTCTTTCGTTTGCTCAATGCCCTTGCCAATGTGTCTCCTGCGAGATGTAGAACAAAAGAAACGCGCTGGAAATCACGGCCACCCACACACAAACGTACGCAACGTACGATTCTATCCGATGCTCTACTAACACCATTACCCAGAAGCTAGTAGAATAGATTCGTGGATGAAGTGAGAGATTTAGCTATCCTCTGTTAGCAAGAAGTTTGTCGCGTGTATATTTCTAAAACACGTTATGTTACACAACTAAATGACTTTTAACGCCATTATAGAATGATTCAATTTAAAAAAATTAAAACGAATTTTATTAAAACCGCTTTGGGTGCAAACATTTCGTTTGACGTACAGGTAAAACATCTCAAAAATTTAAGATTTGAAAATAAGGTATTTGTTTTAGGGATCAATTAATCTCCTTTTAGCTTAGAATCAATTATACGACACTATACGATGAATGTTTTAATTTTGAGTATTATTTTAGTCGTCTTATAGTGTCGTCATGTACCCTATGTCTTCTTAAATTGTTTTAATATTTTATATTCTATACTTTTGTTTGATTCTGTGTAATATTTTTAACCTTTGAATTAAGTTTGACTATTACTGAAGGAACCTACTTCGAAATCATTTACTGATACAGCCTCAACATTTTCATTATAAACTCATCAGAATTGCTAACAAATATCAAGGTCTATGCCCCATGCGTGTGGTGATACAAGTCCAATGATAAAACGATCATCCCGTTTACCGATGAACACTCGTCAGATGAACGCACCGCAGCCGTGAAAAGGACACGGGTGAATCTGTGCTTCGCAGTGTGCGTGCGTCATTTTTCTCCATTTTTTCCCCCATGAATACGAAATTCAACACACCCACACATGGATGAGTACGTGTTGGGACGGACTCGTTATTGTACTACCTCAACACCAACATAATTCTGTGGGGACCTGTACATACCTGGTGCTGCTGTGTGAGTTCTTTTTCCCGATCACTCGGGATCCTGCTCATAACGGTGCTGCACTGTTTGGGGCGCTAGGAAAAATCGCTTACCGAACGATTGAAGTTGTATTGGTGGCTGAATGACTTTATGCTTCCCGCGTGCAATGCCCCACCCCAGCCCGGCCCGTTCGATTCCCCACCGTCCGGTGTGAACAATGAAACAAGTGAAAATTTGTCCTTCAAAAGTGCGTTCTTTAAATCGGCCAACCTACACCTGTGTGATGTGTTTACCTTGTCATCGTTTTTTTTTTTGAGTGTGAATGTATGCACCATAAATTTGTTTTTTGAAGCTGATTGTGTTGTTTCTTGCTGATTGTTTCTTTTGTTCGTGGCCAGAACGGTATGTGTTTCATGGTTAGTGCCAGAAGAATTCATTTCGAAAGACGTCCATATAAGAATTATTGAGATATGTTCACTTGGAGGTTTTCGTGGCAGTGTACTTGTTCGTGCGAAGGTGGAAAATGAGCATCGCAGTACTCGTGAGGCAAATGCCCCAAAATTTGTGAGTGTGTTCTGCTCCATTCCTATCGACTAGACCATTTCCGTTGTGTGGAAAAAGTGTAGCCTCGTTGGAGCAATGAAATTAGGTAACTTCCAATAGCAGAACTTCCACCAAAAAAAAAACGTAAAAATAAATTATATCATCTTCAATTTGTGAGCAATGTCCACAGAATAGATTCTGAGGATACGTAATATAATTTTTAACAACATTTTTCTCCAAGTATTTCATTGATGTGTACTAATATACTTTTATTGATCATTTCATATTACTTTGGTACCAGGTTAAAATTTCTGTGTGTGTCTGTAAATGTATAATTAAGCATTAAAGAATGTTTTAATGTTAAACCGTTCTATAAAATAGGATATGATTCCGGAAGAGCTTAGTGCCTTGAGCACATGATTTACACATCATGTTTTTTATCATTTTTTCTTAAAGGGTTGTTGCTATGTCTTTCACACTTAATTTATTCATAATACACAATTATGTTTAAAGTACACACATCCCTTATAAACATATTTTTTGTAAAGTGAAAGTAATTACAAGCGGGATTTTTATGTATTTATACAGAAGCACCGTTAAAGAATCCTTTGGTTAGGATTTCTTCAACAGTTTTAAGAAGCAAAAACTATGTTCAATATTTAAAAAAATATTTAGATTTTTTATAAAACACGAATTTTTATAAGATAGAAAAACTCTTCTGAATAATCATATCGGTAAGAAAAATAGATTGTCATTGGTTAATTAGTTACCAAAGCGATTCAGTTCGTATCATCATTATGACCGCTCACTCAATCACTGCACCAAACCCAATCGGTCAAGTGGTGTAGCGTCGAATCAGGTCAGCTTTTGTGGTTTCCCGGTGATTTTAGTTCGAAAAAATCCGCATTTCTATCACCCCGGTGGGAGGCATCCCGTTCTAGTTAGTCTGATAAAATTGTCCTGAGTGAACAGCAACAACAACAAAAAAACCTCCCTCACAAGCCTCACCCACCTATACACATATTACTCTTGCTGGGAAAGGCATCGTGTCCGACCCCGAATGCATATTGTTGCTCGTCATTTTGCATCCCAAACACGTCCAGTCATTCGTGTATAATTTTGTCAGCTAGAAGAGCTCGGGTAGGGTTGCCGTCCATCCGGTACGTGCTCTTTCTTTTTTTCTTTTTTTCCTTTTTTGTTGGATGGTTCCCATACCGTCAAGAGCCTTGAACGTACGATTACAGCGGCATCAGGGTACGGGCGGAATGGTGCGGCAATGGGTTTTAAGAGCCACTGTTGCATGTTTCCGCATGCCTACCAAACACCGAACGCAAACCGTGCTACCGTGTCACGTGATGCTTCCGTTTTTCGTTTGGTGAGTTTACTCACGGACCTGTTTGTCTGCTTAGCTGTTTGCTTTGCATGAGTATGCAAATTCTCGATCCAGACCCGTAAAAAGGATGTGTTGACGAGTGATGGCAGCACGAACAGAGAGCTTAGATCAGATCATCTTCAGACTTCGTGCTGTGCTGCCTCTCCTTTCAGCACGCCACTTTCTTGTTGCTCGCTGCTGACAAATTTCACGAAATCATGCCGTGAGATTGGAGTTTCCCAGAAGCAACAATGCGGTGAGCATAAGTTTGTTGATGCTGTTGTACTTTGCTAGATTTTTTCTACATCTTGTGTACTTGCAGTTTCATTTACAATCTGATTTGTAGTTATCAAACTTTAGAATTTGAACGAAGAGTTTTCTAAGTCCACTTTTCATTAGTTGGATAGTTTTAGTTTCCTTCTAAATGTACAAAAACAGTTATATTTTCTTCTTCTTGGCTTAACGACCTCATTTAGTCATGCCGTCTTTACAATGGCTTACAGTCAAAGTCCCTACTACACTGGAAACTCTTCGGATGGGATTCAATCCCCGGCACTGTGTCGTGTGAAGACCTACGCTGCTATCACCACGGCCACCGGACCACCCTGCTGAGAGGCTATTCCTTTGATAAATATATTCATCGCATGAACGAATAAATAAATCCTTAAAGGCAAATGAACGAGAAAAATCTTACAGCTACCATCATAGATTGGATTATAATTAAATTCGTTCATAAATTATTTCATTCGAAACTTTGCCCAATTTGCTCAATTTAATGCATAATTTCTGCACCAGATGCGATGAGCTAGAAATTTCAAATAAATCGTACCGCCAGCGCTTTGATTTGCATTCTCAATCGATTGATTGCATGCAACACTTGTTCATAAATAATTGATCAAAGCATGATGCTTCAGTGTGAGTTGCCTTTTAGCCCGTTCTGGCACGCCCGGCGTTTGTGCAAAGTGGGCAAAAACTTTTCCGAGTTATTGACGTTGCACTAGAAAAAGAACGCTTCATCAAAAGTGTCATGTCCTGCCAGCTGACGCAGCTTTGGCTAATGTTTTGCTGATGGTTGCTGCACTTGCAATAACGATCGTTGCTCGATTTTTTTCCGCACACTACACCAGCGCTCGTTACCATGCTGCATGCAAATGGATGAAACAGTGCTGGAGGTATGTGGAAATGTGGTGCATAATTAATCACACACCACTGAACGTAAACGCAACGCGGTGGTTTTGGTTGCACACTGTACTGTGCTGCGGTTGTGGGTGAGTTTGTTAGGTGGGAATTAAAAATTGATTCAATCAATTACGAATGTACCGAACTGGTTGGTACTCCAGGCGTGCCTCTCGAAGGTTGCATTCCTCGTAAGGAAAAAGCATATTTTCCATAAACAAATCTTTCCCAAAATTCGTGCCTGTGTGGGACCGGTAATGCATTTTTGGTACTGTGGTTTGAGATAGTATAGAACCCCTATTCGGTTTGAACTTCATTAATAGATGATGCAGAGAAAAGTGCATCGATAGCTAAACCGTCTCTCTGGTTTCCGGTGAAAATCTGGCCATTTGTGGTCGTTGGGGTTTAGTGAATTTTTCATCGCTCACATTCATCGGCCGGTCGTGTGGAGGTGTTAAGTTTCTGTTTGGCTATGAATAAATGATTGTTCACGAAAGGATACTGCGGTGATATCACTGCATCACGTACTCAAGAGAAAAGAAAGGGTATTGGCTAATGGAAATATTAACTTTACCGCCAAATATATAAATTAATGGAGAATGTTTTAAGAAATGAATTATTTGATCATATAAAATAACAGTTTTTGTATTGTAGCGATGGCGCTTTATTTTTTGTGGAAAATGATTTATGCTTAATGATGTTAAGAAATTTAAATAACCCTAACATAGTATTCCATTTTAATTTCTACATTTTAAGAAACAACTTCTGTTCGGTTAAGTGAATGAAAGCCTTTTCTTTTTAAACTACTCATTTTCCTCCAGTCTTTTTTTCCTTTTTCATTCTACAGAAACGTCCCTACCTTTGGCATCAATCAATATTGGTACCATTTGAAGATGGTTCTATTTTTGGCTACAGCTTTCCATTTGATCTACACTTTTTGCAAATTTCCCCTCGAGACCAACCGCCCACGCATGAATGTCATGAGTTGACAAATGAGCTCTTTGTGAACGGAGCGTATTCTGGATGTCGTAAGTCCTCCCAGCATGTGTGACAGCTCGAGCAAGAGTTCAGCAAACGCCATTGCGTTCCGGTTACGCATATGTCGTAATGTTCGCATGTTGTTTGCATGACTGTTTGGCCGCTGTTACATAAATTTTCCCGGGATACACTTGTCCAAGGTTTGGTGGAGGGAAATTTTAGTCGCATTTACATTGTTCCTGGGCGCAGATCGTATCGGGGGGAGGTAGTGTTGGATGGTTCGTATCGGTGTTGTATTTATCAACGATGCAACCTATTCATAACAGGCGTACGAGGGAACAAATTTAATTCATTTCTACCTTTTTTGCTTGTAGATTGTATGTTTCATTCCTTGCATAACAACTAAATGGTGAAACTGTAATTTTATATACTTATCATTTTTATACGCCTTTTTGTTATTGTGTTAAGGAGGAAGGTGAAACTTATTTTACCATGTAGCGGGATAAGGGAACGGTCCGGATGGGATTCTATCCTCGGTCCTGACGTATGAGACCGGCACCAAGAATTGGAAAACACTACATCGGCTTTTAATAACAAAAAATCGACTCTGCAATGAGCCAAATTCTAAATTCGGTGTTAATTGGTCACCAATATACTTCGTGAAAATAATATAATTCAATCAATGGATTGCATAATTTCGATATATTTTTTTTTAAACTAATGTATCGTAAGAGTTAGAAAACGGATAACATAATTTAACGATGTTATGCTACTTGTATTAATACAATAATTTGCTTATGTTATCACTTAATGTAATCACTGTTAATGTATCACTTCATATCTCAAACATGACGTAGATTCAATCGATTTTCCCCAAATGTAAAGTTAATTTTTTTTATTAATTATACATATACATTATCGTTGGAATTCTAAGTTTTATTTTTTTACATAATTATTATTTACACAACATATGATTTACATGTGTTAATGATAAATAAAAGTATTCTGACATATACAATTTGAATATTTGAAATTTCAAGGGCACAGTTTTCTTCATAAACCCTCTACCTTTGGTCTTCATTGAACACTCAATTAATCCCACAACTATAAAAACTTGGTGCCACTAACCATGTGTGGTATGCTGTTTGATAGATAACGCCCGGAAAGGCTGGTGTTATTTACATTTTTAACCCCTATGAGTCTAACACACTATACCATTGGACGAACTGTTTCCTTGAACTTCCAAACGGATAGCACACCGAAAGAAGGGAAGGGAAGGACCCAAACAACGCATAATGGCACAATTGAATAATGGCAAGTTGTAGTTGAAGTATTGAAACAGAGTCCAACGTAAACTTTGGACACGTTTGCCTTTGCGGTAGGAGACCTTTCTTTACGTTGTTCGAATCAACTACTTCTGGTCGGTACGAATCTCAGTTGCCAGCCATGGTCTGAATGGAAAACTTTCAAGCGCACAATGTGAAAAGCAGTCCTAAGTGAACTATTCTCTCATGTGTGCCATTCATATCATCGCCATCATCATCATCATTCCATTAAGTCCGGGGTACAGTAGTTACACGTTGATGGGTGTAGCAAATGTGTCTTGTACGAAACATGCATCGGTGGGGAAGTAGCTCAATGTGACGGGACCCATCCAGCACGATAGTTCCAGGCCCAGCCCAATCGCAATGGTGATAAAGTTTCAGCTCTGACTTGAAGCGTATATCATTTTAGACGAATTTTAAATGAGCACTCGCACACTCCGGCTCCTGACTTTCGAGTTATGAGCAGGAACAGCAGAATACTGAGACACCAGCCATCGTCGAACTGGTTTCGTTTCACAGAAGGATGGAATAATTGATTATTATTTGCCGAAACGTTGCCTGCCTCGAAGCGTACGTACATGCAAGCGAGAAGAATTAATTGTTTCTACCGGTGAAAGAATAATGCATCGGCTTCAAATGAGGCTTTGGAAACTTTGGGGAGCGCACTAATTGTTGCCCGGGAAAGTGTGGCTCTTTGTTTTCGAAAGTGTAATGAAAGCAAGATTCATTGTGGGTTCTGAATTACTTTCCCGCTGGGCTAGCAAATGTGCTATCGGGGCTCGATCATAGTGGTGCACGGGGTTTCGGTTGGATTGGGCCGGGGAAAGATTTAATACATTCATTTGGGAAAAGTTTGCAGTTTGTTCTATTTGAAAAGCGGGAAAGGATACCACATATCAGACCAGGAATGAAATGATAGTGGCTCTGAAGGATAGTAAGTTTGAGTATTAAAAATGCAATCAATGAGTTGATTGACTGTGCCAAGTAGCTATACAGGTTTTTTCATTTTTTTTAATATAGATAATTTATCTTTACGCTCATAGAATAATGTGCACTAAAGCAATTTAAAAATTCATGCCAGTCATAAGTATTCACTTGGAAACTTTTGTTGTTCTGTTCTGTTCTGGAAGTCTTGGGTGTTCTTGTAAAAAAAATCCTTAAAGTATGCAACCCTGAGTTAGACATTTTGTAGATAGCTTTGAAATGGAGAAACGTTCGCATATCTCCAGACTTTGGTCAGTTTTAGGTTCATATCCATTGTTGTGTATTTTTAAATTTGTTAAATCAACAAGTTTCTTATACAAGACTCCTTCCGATAATACTTTTATTTTATTATTTTTAGCCAATATCCGATTTATACGTGTTGCTAATGACGTTGTTCTTACGGCACATTGCAACGATCTTTCCCAGAATTAAGGTTTTTCTTGCTATAGAGCGTTGAAGTTTCCTTAAAGGGAAATATTATATATATGTTTTCCAATTAGCGAAGAGAAGTTGTTGATGGAACCATTGATTTGATTAGATCAGATCTGAAACTTGATCATCGAAACGCGAATAATCTGAATCTGTTCATGTATGTGCTACAACACTAACGGTAGGCGAGAACGAGCGAAGGAAATTATTTTACAAATATTGAGACGAAGAAAAAGGAAAAGCCGATCAAGTATAGCCAGAAGGCTAAAAGGAACGGAACAAGTTCGATTTATTTTAACAAGAGTTCGATCACAGAGGGAACACTTCAAATAGGAAACAATTATGGAGTTATTTCGGTTTATATCTCCAAAAGTAATACATACGGCCAAACGCAGATTTAAAAGAATATATCTATATCGATTTGATGTACCAATTCAAGCTGGCATAAGAAGAATGATAAAAACTACATGACGTTGGAAAAAGTGAAATGTTTTTGGACATAACCAGGACTTACAAGCATACGAGAAAAGTTGAGTATTCAGATATGGATTAAAACCTTTAATGCCTGATAGTTTAAGATGATTGAATGATTGACAATTTTAAGAATATGAACGAACCAGACTTGTTTTTACACTGAGTGGAATATTGACGAACAAAAAGGCTGGAGAAAAGAAATTACTCAAGACGGGTCAAACTCAATCAATTTACTAAAGTTAAGTTAAAAATTTCCCTATAATATATTTGGGCTACGGTTCAAATGAGAGTTGGTCCTCCACCTTCGGTTTACATGAGCAAACGCATGGAGCTAAAGAATATGACAATAATCATATTTGAGTATATAGATAAAATTATTTTAGTTAAAAAATTGATGTCGAAATTTAGATCGGTGTATCATTAAAAAAAATATTACAAATAAGGGAAATTATAGGCGGTTCGAATGCCAACCGAACCGTTCCCTCGTAGTGAGAACTGAATACCCAACTATACGAAATATTAAGATAACACAGTAAGGGAGAAATGGAAGTCTTGACCGAGGAGTAGGTTACGCCAAGGAAGAAGAGCAGAAGGGAGAACGTTTTCCAATTTTTCTGGCCAATCCAAAGTATATATTGGAGTAGTGAAGGAACAGCTTTTCGAAATGAATGCTCTTGCTTCTGGTTCTAATATGAGGTTTTCTTAATTGCAACTATATTTACTTTGTAATTACCATCCGTACTCTTTTAACCACTTTACCGCTCCAACTTACTGTTAAAAACGAAATCATGGTGGAGCACCCTAGAATGGCCGGTTTGATGTTTGGTCAATTAGCGCGTTAGCATTAGTCTAATTCCATCACATTCGTACACTGCTGATGTGTGCAATTCCTGCTTAATGCTGATTCACTCATAAATTCGCCATCGTTCTCATCTTCATCAACATTATCATCATCACCATCAAACTCACCGGATTTTTTCTTCCCTCACCCGAAAGTTTCCCATCATCAAACGCGTCTCGTCGAATCGCTCTCGAATGTACATCCTCTTCTATACGTTCGCCCATGTTTCCTCTAGCCCGCACAATTTTCTCGGTTGGGTCGTTTAAAAGTTTTCCCCTCTAAGTAAAGTCCACTTCGTTTCCTCTTGAGCTAGGGTTTCGGCTTTAGGCGAACTGTTGGAGTTATTTTTTTTCTTCTATGCAGCATTATAGAACCGTCCAATGTGAATTGAACTTGAAGGCGAAAAAGGTAAACATAAAGAATCGCAAAATTTTGCTATCTTCAGACAATGTGTATGTTTGTGTGTGAGTGGTTTGGGAGAAGAAACGAGAGACAGACACGTCTCCTAAGGGAGATTTTCCTGTTTCGTGCTTTGAAAGCCGTTTTTGCGTACATAATTCAGTCGCTCATTTTCTTTTGATTTGTTCTCATCACCTTTTTTTTGTTAGGTTTTTTGTTGTACTTAGAACGCGTCAGTTTGTTTGCTGGTATGAAGATTGCTTGAGCTTTTTTTCTTATTATCTATCCTCTGGTGGAGTAAGAGTTTTCCAGAATAGGCCACGTAGTACAACATCGAACGTAAAGAAAAGGATGGCACAATATTTTTCATCTCAAGCTTTTGCCCCCGACTTTTTCCGCTGTTTGTATAAGGATTTTCTCCCTTTTTTTACTCAGAAATTTTTGCAACGATGATTTGCGGCCATGGCAAAAACTAATGAGAGGAAATGGGAGATTTTTATTTTATTTCCACTAACCGCCGACAGGCTTCGAGGCATCGCGCCGAGTACTTGGAACACTTTTATTTCAAGACGCAAAGACTGTGGCAAAAAGAAAAACAAAGACCGTTCTAGCTTTTAGCGAACGCCAACCCGCCACCGGTTCCCGGATAACATTTTAATTGAATAATGTTCCCTACTTAGTGTACGAGTTGGATGCACTTTTCCGTACTTAAGTGGCAAAGTGCCATCAGCTGAAAATCCGCCGAAATGAGTCGACGCGGCGCAGCAGAGTCAACGAGGTGAACATATTTCGTGCGGCGAAAGTACGAAGTCTTCGAAAGTGAATTTCAAGCAGGCCAATCAAGTACGCTTGAAGCCGTCTGGTAAGGGAGAAAAGAGGGGGAGACGGTTGGTGCAAGCAACCAGCTTTCTGGCCGCAAACTAAGAAAAGTTTCTTAGTCAAGAGCGCTAAAATTAAGCGCTTTTAAGCGTACCGTGTTTGTGGGGTGGAAAACTCTACGACTAAGTGATACATTGTGCTGTCAGAAGTGAAGAGGTTTGCCATTCGGATGTTGAGTTTACTTTTGGAACAATATGTTACAATCCGGATTGTAAAGTCATGCAGAGTGTAGCGTTACGATTGTTATGGTTGGTTGAAAAAAGATTTGCTACAAAAACTTTTCTCCAACAAATGTAATTGTATTCCTAACTTACTATGTGTCTTTTGAAACATGTACGCAGCCAGATATAGTTGTCACAAAGTTTAGTTAGTTTTGTAAGTTTAGAAACTGGAATAACTAGTTTATAAATTGCGACTATTCGATATCGATAGCCGTAAGAATGGAATAAATAATAAAATAATAATTTATAAATTTGAAATATAATTTTGATGTTACATACACCACTTCATTTATTTTCTTCAGGTGCCCTTGAACACACTATCACTGATATTATTACTTTTTTTCTATTGATAACAACTATTCAGAAGTTCAAAGTTATCTGACAAATAAAGCTTACATCACAATAAAAGGATGCTATCACTAAATATAAACACTCTCAAGGTGGAGCTCATAATGGAAAAGGTGTCGAAAGGTTCATTGAATAAAAAATATAGATTAATTAAAAAAGGAAACAAATGAATAAACAACACCAAGTGAACTAACGACCACTTTGCCGCAAATAGCCATGAAGTTAGTTGACTATTTTATATACGTTTTGTTGATTTTTTTTAAAATATGAATCATTATTACGAAATAATTTGTACAGCAGCTGTAGATATGTTGTCTTTATGTAGAAAATTTCTTGATTTCAATATTCTTTCAGAAACTGTAACATAAATATTTTATAGGAGGTTTGGTGTGTCAACTAACTTAAGGATCAACTTATGAAAAAATCGGCGTTTCCGGTCCAAATAATAAGCATCCTATGCGACATGAAGGACAGTCAATGTGGTGCAATTACTTGAAGAAAGTATTCACATAGCTTTCTTTATATTCTTCTATATAGTTCATCAATATTTTTATGTAGTTTTGTTGATCATACTAGGACGGACTTTTGTACAGTTCAGTGACTTTGATAAAAAAAAAATGTTGTTGTTTCATCTCTCGTGTAAGAAATCCTTGGTTATGATTCGCGTAACCCTTGAGTACTGGTTACTGATCAAAATGCCTATAACGGCAAAAGGAAAAGCCGTTCCGCACAGTAGTTTAATTGTGAAAGGTGCTGATCTTCATACAGGATGCATTGAACACAACCAGGCACGGAATCTTACAAGATTGTAGTTCCAAAAACTTGAATATGATAACACATTTTCCTTATAGAACATATAGAAAGATAAAGGAAAAAAGAGAATTTATATCTTTATTGTGATGTATCAAGAAATGCATCCTTCCAACAATAAAACAAAACCTTCTAAATATTTAGAAGATACTAATCTGTAAAAGCAAACAAAAATGACCAGTTAAGATTAAGCAACGTGAATGTCAAACTATCATCACAAGATCCCAGCGTTATCAAGAAAAACGATCGAAACCAGCAGGATCTCTGCCAAATTTTGAAACAGCCGTCTACACCATCTATCGTCAGTTGTCTTGTTTCGTCGGCCCATTGACATGTGAACCGGAGATACAGCTTCTACGAAATTTTTCACACCTCTGTAAGCGAACGAACGGATGTGAAAGTTTGGTTGCGTCTCGATCGATTTCATCTCACATCCCTTTCGGTCGCAGCACCACAAACTGGTACGAGGGCATTAGAAGGGCATTTATAGTTCCCCGTCCGGTCGGCTATCCATTTATGGCCAATAATGATTGCGATTGTTTTCGGCAAAAAGTTGACTTTTCACCACCGCCAACCAAGCCCGAAAGAGGTTTAGAACTTTTCGCCACTGTCCGTCTATTTATAGTATCGGATCGATGGTAACAGTTGGTATCGAGCAATCGAGAGTTCACGTGTCTGAACCGCCCTTCCGTTGACATGTTCCCCCTTACCGTATCCTGCCACATTATCACCGAGTGTCAAAGTTACGTTTTGTGTTGGGCTAAGTTTTTTTTATTTCGCACGATACATCGTTTAATCGGTGCTAAAACTGTTTCACCGACGTCGGTATTACTTTGAACTGATTCGGTTGCATCACAGTGTCAGCTGGCAGCGGTGGCGCTATACAACTCGGCGCAGTTTTCATGCCTTGTTGAATGCATGCGGGCACGTGAAGCTTCAAGCCCCGATATTTGCAGTCAACTGGAGGAACATTATCGTCATCCATTTTTGAACAGTTTTCCCTCCTTTAGCTTACCTATATATGCTCGCTGCGGGAGCGTACTATCGTCTGGTGGCTGTTTGACGTTGACTTCAAGCCCGTATGCTGGTTTCAGGACCGAGAAGAAAACAATCCTTCCCGTTCAAGTGGAAGCGGATGCACGGGAAGCGTCAGACATCGTTCCCCCAAAATGGGGCCATTTGCGAGCAAAGACCACACGTAGTGTTCGAGCAGTGGTGAAGTAGCCTTCCCCCGAATGCCAGCCTGACGAGACGTTAACGGAGAGGTCATTCTAGACGCTCCATTGTGTGGTGCAGCATAAAACTACTTACTGAAACTGCTGTCACTCTGCTCTGGCTGCCCTTGTTGGACTGTTTTGAGGGCATATTTTTTGTGTTCGTTTGTCTGCTCGTAGGAAAAGCAATCGGTACAGTTAAAGTTGTAAACTTTCCGAATTTTCCGCTGCCCTTATGTTGCAATCATCCTCGTATTGCCTTCAGAGCTGTATCATAACTGAGGAACGTAGAGGGGGATATTTTTTTTTATTTCTACAATGCGAAATGAAACAACCGTTGCCAAAAGATGGCACAAACCAATGTTGAGGGTCCAATAGACGCGGGAAACAGGACGGTTTGGTAAGAGGTTGGGAAGAGTAAACCCTCCCTTCCAGCCTTTCCGAAGCACACAATGGGTGAGCCATTTTTCAACATGATGCCCTAGATTTTGCCCTCGAGACAATGGAAAGAATTCGTTACTATCCTAGCTACTGTGCAGCAAGCAGCAAGCCAGACAAATAGACAGATCTTGTCAGTGCTGGCTCGGCAGAACACTTTGTCTGGAATGCTGTCCGCTAGCACGCTAGACGAGGAGTTAGACAGGTTTCGCGAAAAGATGATGCTGTTTAATGAAGCCTTCAAGCATGTTCTGTAACGGAAATATTTCGCTTTTCTTTTTTGCAATTTTTTCGCATTTTTGAAACATTGACATTTCCTTAGTAATATAAATAGAAGGTAAATTAATGTATTAACCAAACGAAATATAACTCAATATATTATTCTTCGGTTTAGTAATTTATTTTAATGTAAGCCTTAAGTTATGACTGTCTATTCCACGTGTATCATTTTTACGGGAAAGTTATAGTATGAAAATGACGAAAACTTACTATTTTTAACTTCTAGCGATAGAATATGTTGAATTAAGATTCGGGTTTCTTTCATTAAACTGCTCTCAAATGGTGGATCTAACGATACGCGGTTCTGTCTGCTAAGGGGCTCCGTAAAGTTAAGATAGTACACCCCTTTCTCATTCTTTTTCTATTTTCGATTATACTGTTGAAGTTAACGTGTATGTTAAGGGATTGTTTAAGGGACAAGCAATAAGGAACCTTTGCATGTTTTTCACTTTTAATTCAGGATACTGGTGAAGTCTTCGGCTTTCATTTCGCTTGGAGCCTCCAAGAGTTCTGGCCTTAACCTGTGTTCATATCCCAGACGGCTACAGACCATTCGAAAGTTCTATGTGATTGAAGCGGGTTCAAATTACTACCTCTTAATTGAAGAGGACTTTGAATCGAGGAAGTCGAGGAAATCAACTCTTGATTATCAAACTGGAGAACATGATTTTTTTCAAATTTTTCTTTGGCAGCCATGTTTTTTTTATTTATTGCTTACAACTTTTATCTTAAATCTAAACTTAATGTAATATGCAATTCACATTGGTTGGGGGATATTTCCTTCTCCGAACCGTGAAAAGCCACCTTATTCAGGGTGTACTCGGCTATTTGGCAGTCATTTCAAATTTTTAAATTTTCAACCCGTAATCTTTTTAAATACCTGATAATCTTCGATCGACTGACCATTTCAATTGGTATAATAATATTTTTGCACATCCATATCTCTAAGAAGTCATTGTTTGTATATTTAATTCCTTTAAAACTTTAAATTATTCCTTTTCCGTCAACCTTCTTTAGACAAATAAAAACAAATCATCCGGAGACACCGACATGGTTAATCAAGCCGTTCTTAGTTTTACAATTCTGGCTTACAAGCAGACAAACTTTCATTTTTATTTTGATAGAAGACAAGAAAGATTTTGTGCTTGTTATGTACATCTTTGTTATGTATTTAGTTATAATGTTTTGTTTTCTATCGACGAAATCATTGATCTTTCTACTTCTTCTTCATATTCAAGTTTACTTGATATATAACAGTTTTTTTGTATTTTTCTCCTTCTTCCAGGAATCGAAATACATTGACAATGGCTGCATACAGCCGCCGTGATCGTAAATCAATACAAACGACACAACAACCAGCAGCATACATCTGAACTGCTATCAGCGTTATTGTTCTCTCCGCTCATACCAAAAAAGAACGGCAAAACAGCTCGATCGTCACGATCGCTCCACTCCGGACCAGGTTGTACAGTGAGGCGAACAAAAGTAAACGCGAAGGCACGGCTCCGACGCATTCCGAGCCCGCGGGTGGGAAAAATGAAAACTGCCATCACGAATAGCATTGCCGTCGCCACCGCTGGAAGTGCGAATACACGGTTGCACCGGAAGCGATTATTTGCGAACGTCGTCGCCGTTGTTGTGATTAATCGAACCAAGTTGAAAAGTTGAAAGCGAACGTACCCGCCATCGTTCACACACGCCGTGGTGTTCTGCAACACTAGCGTCGCCATCCAGCACACGGCCGCAACACAGCACATACAGCAACTGCTGCCAAAATTGCACCCGGAACTAGTGGAAGCTATTGGGCGCAACTCGCAACCGGATAAAGGGGTCAGCTCGGAGCTCCAGTCAACCCACTCTAGTGCGTAGAGCAACGAAAACGCGCATTAAACTTCCGTTGATGAAGGGTAAATCGTGGGTGAAGCCACACCTGTAGTTCATCCTGGAAGCGGAGTATACTAGCGCGAGAAAGAGTGTGGTACATTTGCTTCTAGGCACCCGTTTTCCCAATCTCGCATTATTACCGCTTTTCAATCGTACGCCGTTGAACTTCAAACAGACAAATTCACCACTTTGCCCGGAGAAAAAGAACCAAAAAACGCAGCATTCAATTTGCAATCTTCGTGCCAATCAAAGAACATTTTTCATCATTCACCCGAAACTCACTGTTCTGCTCCTACCACCTGCACACCAGCGCAACAGCCCACCGGAAGCGGGAAGTAATAGCAGGTGAAGCGAAACGAACGGAAACTGCCGAAAACAGAAAAGAGTGGAACGGAATAGCAATAGCCGACCGCCGAAATTCCGGAAGCGTTGAAATTTGGAGCCCTTCTTCATCCCGGGTTCTTGAGATCCTTGCAACGTTTGAATCGCGTACGAACGAACGATCGGTTGCTCCCGTGGAATGCCCCAATGTCGGCTGATGTGAGCAGCTGTGTTTCGCTCGGCGAAAGAAGGACACATTACGCGTAGTAATAATACAGTTTGGAACATTAATAGTAATAATAATAATTATTATAGTAATACTAACACTAATAATAGCATTAAACGTATCGTAACATTAATAATACTCATAACAATATTGATAGTAATAGCGATAAACGTACGATCATTACACTAAACGAAAGCACATCAGGCCGAACTAAAAGAAACAGGGTGCGTGCTGTAAAAAGCTATTGTTTTCGCATGCGAAACTAAAGTTCTTGCGGCCCCCCGGTTAAGCACAGCCCGAAAGCTGTCCCCATTTAAACGACCCCCAACCCATAAAGAAGCTTGGATCGTATCGAAACAAAAGAGTGAAAAACCAAACACGCAAGGATAGCAACAAACAAATCGCAGACACCGTAGACATTTTACTAGTAACGCTCTAGTTGCATACATTCCGGGGCAGTAACACGTAACGCCGAATTGAGAAGTCATCGTTTGCGCTGTATATCCGCCCTGATCGGATGTGTCACGTCGACGGTTACCGTGGTGAATATTATTGCTCCGTACCGTATCGGTGGTAAAATGTTCTATCGCGGCAATACTGCACAAGTGAACTACAGGACATTCATGCCGAACAGCTTTCAGTAGGTACCGTAACGGCTGCACAAAGTCAAATCATGCTGTGCCAGTTCAAACCGGGATCGTAGATAGTTTGGCACCTAGAATTCTTGGCAAGTGAATTACGGAAAGCCTGGCCAGAAAAAAAGGTTACAATTCCAAGGGGAAGTAAATGCCACACCGTACACCGGGAATCTGAATGCTGCAAAGTAAAACCACCTAACTGAAAGCGGAGCGACGCCTGTTTGGGCAGCATTTATCGTGCAGTAAGCTTGCTGCTTCTGCCGGTTGTTGTTGTTACACGAGTTGAACGACGAACTCGCATCATCAGGCACGAAATTTCCAACACACAGAACCATTTTCATTTACACAGAAAATCACAACGTCGCTTCGAATAAATAAAATCACGGAATAGTTAAAAGAGACACTTGCAAACAACACGCACTGTGCACAGCCGGAAGGAATTAAGGACCAACAGAAGAAGGGGGGAAGAAAGGGAAGGAAAACCAAACCCCTCCTCCTTGTAAAACGGGGATGCGAAGAGAGAATTGAATAGACAAGACTTCTACAACGTTCCCGGTAGTGGTAGGGCACCGGTGGACCGTAACCAATTGCAACGCAAGTGCCCGTACGTGCGTGCTCCACGGAACGTCGCGCGAATCCTACACCCAAAGCACCGGCGACAATTCGGGGACCAACGACAACGAACGCCCCGCGGGGGGAACACCTTCGTCCGGACGGGAAACGGTACGGTGCGGGTCATTGTTGGAACGCGTACCCTTCGGACAGCGCAACGGTGGCTTGCTGGAAGTGACCTTGCGCAGCGCTCAACCCAATGAAGAAGATACTGATCATCGTGATCAAGATGATCAAAATGATATCGAAAATCATTATGCTGAATCGATATCATAACTTCCAGTGCTACAAACAGTTGAGGATATACAAGTGGATCATCGTGCTGATGCTGATAGCGAATTCTTCAATCTGTAAGTATTTATTGTATTATTCTTTGGTACTTTTATTTAAAGTTTATATTTATTACTCTGAGGTGGTTGATCTAGTGATCTTACTTCCGTAATTCAATGTATTATGTTCGGGGATTCCCTTTCAACTTTAAGAAGCGATTGCAGTTATAATCGCAACTAAGAATAACACGAACACCATTTGCCTTTGCAAGTGTATTTGTAAATCAATGTTATCACTTGAGGTACAGCTCTAGTTGGACATAACTACGTTATTGCTATCAGTTACTGTGAACCAGTACGGCGATCAACATGTGGAAACAATGGTTACTTTTCGCAGTGCTATTGGTGATCGTTGATAGCAGTGTTTCTCTACGAGTAAAGCGTCAATTTTTCGCACCTACCGAGGAGTGCCTTATATCGCATGCCGAAATAGATGAGCTGGTTCAGCTTACCAAGCTGGTCGAAGGAAGACGATCGTCTCGGAAGCGCCCGGCTAGCCGTAACCCCACCACGACGAACAGTTCTGACGCATGTAGCCGTAAGCTTCGTGAGTTTAAAACCACCATCGAAGATGTGCTCACACGCTACAACACCATGCAGAAATCGCACATCTCCGCCAGCCAGTACGAGCTAATGAAAGCCCAGCAAGAGACAGAACTGACCGATCTGCTGCGGCGTGTGGACAATTTAGAGCGTGAAGTCGAACAGCGGTTCCAGGCCGAGGTTGAACGGCTGCGCAACAGTTTGCAGAAGCTGAAGAAACGCCTGAACGACAATCTGCGGCTGCTCGAACAGGAAAGGGCGGCGGGTCGCCGTGCACAGGAGGAACTTTGTGTCGGGTATATCCACGGTGAAAATATTGAGGAAGCCGTCAAGATATATCGGGCTTTAAATGGGACGTATGATATGGTGCGGCTCACCAACGACACCTACCAAACAGATGGGCACGGTGTGGGTGCGTTGGTACAATTTTTCGAAGCACTGGCGGAAGACGCACAGCGATTTCAAACCATTTCTGGCTTTGAAGCGTTACACTCGCATCTGGAGCGCAACAATCAGCTGGACAAAGAACGAAGCAGGATTCTATTTTTTGCGCTGGGGGGGTTGGAATCTTTTTACACGGATCCAGTCGATATTCGCCGCGTTCAGGCTTTACGCGTGAAAATGATTGCAAAGTTACAATCTTTTGTCGCTTGAATAACTTTTGGAGTTGAATGGTTCATAATAGACATTTGATGCAACAAACAAAAATAAAAAAAAACGACTAAAACAGAGAGTTTTTTATTTCCATAAAGAAATGTTTGCCGTTTTTCTTTGAAAAACGGGTTTTCGTCCTACAACTTTAGTGACTATTTAAATTCCTCGTGAAACACAAATGAAATGATTTTATAGAACGTAATTAGCCAAAAAAACATAATAATATTTATCAAATGTTTCGAACTGTTGCATGGATGGTGGTGGTGCGAAAAAAAAACAAATCTTTCCATGTAGCACACGACCACTGTGCACGACTGTCCCTCACGCGCAAAACGTGCTGCTCTCTTGCGTAACATTCTCACATCGCAGCGCTTCTGTTCCACGCTCTGCGCTCACGCGTACGGCAATCGAGCAGATGGATGCGTTTCGCAGCACACATAAAAGCAGCAGCCGTTTTGAATTCGAGCAGTGTTCTCGTTTCGGGGCAAGATCGATTGTGTGAGAGCATGTATTTTTGATGCGTACTCAATGCGGGCTCTCTCAACGGGCTCGTTGGTCTAGGGGTATGATTTTCGCTTAGGGTGCGAGAGGTCCCGGGTTCAAATCCCGGACGAGCCCACCTGCTTGAAGCAACTCTTTCTTTTTTGGTGGGGCAGCCTTCTTTTACCGACTTTCCCTGGTGTTCTTCTTCTTATCTCAATTATTTATTTCTTTGTTATTTATTGGATCATTTATTTGCTCCCGCTTTGATTAATTACCCACTCGGGCACACGCGCACACACTGTGGCTGACAAACACACACTTGATACAAATTGAAGAGCTTACCGTTTGTGGGGCTTTCCCGATTCGACAAAAACGGCAACCCCCCGGTGTGCTTACGTCAACCGCTAAGCTCTGAAATTTTCTACGCATTGTTACGCATGGTTGAAATCGAAAGAGAGAAGCGCACTGCCTGACGGCGGCTTGTGAAGCAGAGGACTCCACCTGGTCCGCGCGCGTGTGGGCGAACTGAATCTTTCTCGCATTCCACCGGGCGAAGCAAAGTATCATGTTCTGGTGGCTCAAAGTGTTCTCGACAAAAACACCCAGCCCCCTCCCGTTAGGGTTGGTGGCGCGGTGTGGGTACAACATTAAACGGATTCGTTATTTATTCATGCCAACCCATGTACCAGTGTAATAATACTCATGTGGTAAGCCGTCCGGTTCGGGCTGTCGGGCTGCTCGTCGTCGTGCCCTTTCCCGACCCTCCGTCGTCCGTCTTCCGTCCGTTCCGTGTTCTGGTGGCTGTGTGCACCCCACACTGATGCGCGCATGTCATCGAGGTGCAAAAAATCTGGATCTTCGCCCGGGTGAGGCTTCTCTCTTCGTGTTGCTCTTTGAGACATTCACTGAATATGACGGGCCTAAATTATTAATGCCGTGCCGGGATTGTTTGTTGGCGAGAAAACCGAAGCTGCACCCAGTGTGCTGGTGGTTAGGATATCGGTACGGGGCTGGTTTTGCAGGGGGGGGGGAGGGCGTAGAAATTTGGCAACAATCTGATGAAAGAAGTGAACACCTGGATGGACGAGAGTGCTTTTGGCGACGATGCAATAAATGTGAGCCACCCAGGGCAATCGTTACGGGCTAAATGGCGACGAATGCTCAACTACCTTACGCCCATCACACTCAAGAAATGTGCTGCAGCTCCAACGTTTGTTTATTTGTGGAGGATCGACTGCAATTTGCTAAAAATACGCTACCGGAAATAAGGAGGAATTCCCTCGGGAAGAGGGGGTGTGGGAGAGGGCATGGGAAGCAACAGCTCCGTTGGAGGGGTTGATAAGGATTTGCTTGGAACCCTGCCAGCAGAACTATGCCGAGGATTGGAATGTTGCTCTCTTGGCTGCTCATCATTCCCGGGGCCTCGGGCAAAGTCCGCCTTCGGTCCCATTCCGCATACCGTATCGATACACAGTGGCTATTATGCAACAGGCCTGTCTCAGTGGCAAGGAAAAAGCAACAAGCCGGTACCGCACAATACCTTCCTGCCGCTAGGAATTCCAGCCCGGCGATAAAGAGGGTACGGAGATGGATGACTCTTGAACGGTCGGTCGGGATGGGCTGTACACGAAGGAACGACCGTGTTTCGATCGATACGACAAGGAGACGAGAAAAGCCTGGAGCGAGCCGGGCGTGCGGGCCGTAACCCGTAAAACCTCGGTCTTCGGCAGGCGGCGGCACGCCTTTGTGCGGCTGCCGATAGGAAGAATAAGGACGTGCCGGAGTGGATTTATGAAGATACGCCTGCACACAAGACACAGTAGCAATTCAGCACTGATTCGATGACCCCGGACAGAGGAAACCAATCGAATCTAATCGAGAGGCAATGAGCTATTTATAATGGTTCAGAGATCTGTCCCCCGAGACCGAACCGTTGTCCCAGGTTGCTGTTGCCCTGTCCGCCCTGCCCAGCTGCTTGTTGCAATGATTCTTTATCGTGGATGACATCCTTCGGCTTGAGTGGAGGGCTTTTCACGGAGTAATAAAACACTCACATTTCACCCGATTTGGCCATCGAGACCTTTTCCCTGTCGGTTCGCCCGGTTATGTGTATCGGGGCGTGAGTGTGTAAAAAAAAAAAAAGGTGTGATCGGGTTGAGGCTCAATACGTTCTGAAGGAGACACTTCACTAACACACTGTGGGTCATCATTCGAATTGGTTCGTTACTCATATCGGCCTTTTGAGTAAGTCATCCTATAGGACACGATATTTGTCAATAATAAAAGAAGCTGGGCATTTGAACGCATAATTTGTGCATACAAATGGTAGATGATGGCATACGAGCATTTGACAACAGAGAGCATAGCTACATAGTACTTCCAATTTCCTGTCTCTGAAGCCATTCGCACTATCGACAACAAGCGGCCACAGAAAGAGGAATGGGGGGGAGGGGGGTTTACTGGTAAAAAGTTCCTCCCCCATCGACCGACCCTCCATGGGGTAAACTTGCCACAAATAGTTGTCCCGAACGTTGAACCTTCTGCACACATGAATGGAACCAAACTTTTGCAGCATTTACCTGTGCGGTGCTTGCGCTAAACTATCTGCAAATGTAATACCCATGGCCGTACGGTTGTGCGCAGATGGTTGTAGCAAGTTTGTGCCTCGTGGGCACATGTGAGCCGCCGTGCACGAGCACACATTTTGCAAACGCCATTACGATGCTTTTGCTGTTGACATTCCCCAAAGACTGCAGCTTAAATGTTCATCGCTGGCAGGTGCATTTTGAAGCAATTTGCAAGCTTGTTGACCGTTGCCTTCTGTGCGCGACATGAGGGAATGAAAGTTTTGTTGTGCTACTTTGAATAATAAAATGGAAGGACTGGCAAAAAAAAAGCTAAACGAGGTATTGAGGTGAGATTTTAATCGCTAGACCGTATTAAGCTTTTCGGGTGTAAGAATGCCTCTATTAAAGCTGTACTATATTGAAATAGATCTTATTTACAATTGAAAAAGAATATGCTTCGAATATCGAATATTTGAAAAGTATTGCTTACATTCTGGCGTATCGTTTGAAGCCTCAACCGTGGGAAGATTTATATACACTATTAAAATATGAAGAAAAGGGCAATATTTGTGTTGCCTACTAGCGCCTTTTAGATTTTAGAAGAATTGAGAAAGGTTTTCGTGAAATTAAGTTTTTGAAGGATATATTCTGAACATGACTTTTTCATGACTTTTTCACCAACCAAAAGATTTAACATAAGGGAAAAGCCTTCCTCATATTTATGTAATTTTAAGAAACTTCAAAAGGATATTTGTAGAAATTGCACCGGTCGTGAAGGAGGAGAAAATGGTGTGATTACCACAGTTCATTTTTCTTACATTTGACGTCCTGGTTATACTAACCACTCCTAGTGTTATCAAGTGTTGTTTATAATTTTCATGCAAAATGTTAGTTCAATTTAAATCCATGTAACCTATTTAATTCTAATTAACTCAATTCCCCTCTTTTTCAATTCCAACAATATTACTTTCCGGGTTTTTGATAGCAGAATTTGGACCTCTAGAAACAAGGAGACGCCTGGTACTTGACCGTGCCTACCTTGAGATGGAGTTTTCTTTTTTTTCTTATAACTACGGATATATAAATTTCTTTCGTTTATTTTTATTTGTTGCTGACGATATTTTTCTAAAAATATCTATCCGGCACTATCAACTGCAACTGATTGATTTTAATGTTTCAGTGACTTAAAAATAATCTTCAATCTTACGACAAATGATATGGAAATGTGACTTTTCATCATGACGATTCGAAACCTGCTAAGAACAGCCAATATTGTATTTAAATTTATTATATCCTTAGCAAAAATATCATTATTGCATTTTAGATCAACGGATGACATTTCCGCAGAACTTTGTTAATAAAAAAAGAGAAATTAAAGATGGGTTTCATTGAAATTAAAGCTGTTTCAATATAAAACAAACCACGAAAAATTGATAATGAGAGAAATTATAGAAGCAAGTAAGTAATACTTGAAAATATTCTTCTTCTTTGGCGTAACGACCAACTCGGTCATGCCTGCCATTTCTGGTTTTTGTGACTTAATATTACCAGTTAGTTGGATAGTCAATCCTCACTATGGGAGATTTCGGATGGGATTTGAACCCCGGTCTTGCCGTGTGAGACCAGCGCCGTTATCGCCTCGGCAACCGTACCGACCCAAATAATATTTTGACCCCACTTGGACCCGGACTTGAAAATAATATTTTTTTATAAAATATCTTGAAAGTAATAAGGATCTGGAAAAGCTCACCGGACAGTTTTGGTGCATGAGCCTCATATACTTATAACCATATTTTTGAACAATATTAAAGGTCAGTTTACTAAGAGGTTGGGAATCTTATAATAAAAGCAAAGTATTTGCGTTATATGATCCAATTTTGGCTTCAGTGGGTGTAAATCAAAACAAAATGTACTATAACAAGAAAATACCTAATCAATCCCTTTATATTAAAAAAAATTTAACACATCGTATACTACTAAACATTGTATTTTCCATTCACTCTACAACTGTCCGCTTGTACTCGCTTTAAATGAACTCCGCTGAACCAAAAAAAAATGTGCTCAACTTTGCTAACAAACAAATGGCATTATGGCTACTACTTCTGGTCTAAATAGAGAACGCAACATAAGATTTCATCAGCAACCCATTCGTTCGCTCCGCGCTGTCCTTTCGGTCCGGCAGCAAAGAGCAGGATCTTAATTAGCCGAAAGACCGGTCTTTGACGCTCACCGGCGGACACACCCGGATATTGTAGTATCCCTTTTTCATTTGCCAGCCGGACGCAGCCCTTGGGGCAGTGAGCTGCCACGTCCACGGACACCTTGCGGCTAACGAACTGCTTGAAACAAGGTGCTGTGTATCCATCGGTTTGTACGGGTGTGTGTGTCTGGGTTACGTTCTCGATGGAAGCTACATCAGGGACACATCATGCAGGCGTCCACAAACTTGAGCACATTCGCATTCGGTTCCCCTGGAGCTGTTTTATCTTTACTTTGGCGTACGCTGCCACTCACACACACACGGGGCACCTTCCTGTGCACGGTGCCCGCTTTACGTTTCCTTCCCGCGGGTGACATTTGTTTAGATGGGACTGGAAGTTTTCACCTCACCGGGAACGGACGTACAGTGTGTTCATTAGATGGCAAACGCCCCAAGCTGCCTGGAACCTACATTTTGCAACGCTTTGCTGGTACGTGTTTTATGAAGCATGGGATTTATAATACAGCGCAAGTGTGTATTACACGTTTAAAACGCGACCACTACCGGGCGACTTTGCGTGACGCTCCGCTATACAGCTTTAGTCTGATTCTGTCGGAAATATGCGGCCACATCATCCAATATTGCCGATCTCCACTGCAAAACTGGGCGTTTAAACTTTACAGCTTCCGGCCGATGGTCCATTAGTGGTGCCGATCGATGGAAAAGATTTAATGCCCGAACCGTAACCGTAATATGTGCGGAAGCAGCAAATTTATGGAACAATTACCACCAAGTGCCACATTTATCTGATCCACCAGCGCCGGTACCAGCTCAGCGCGTGCACCAGTGGCTTTCGGTCAAAATACCGACACCGGTTAACTGTCACCTGGATGCGTTCGCACTGCCATTTGCGTTGGAAAGTGAAGTTGTGTGGCCGCACGGGCACGTTTTCCGGTGGCATCATTCGTTCATGTTCCGGTGCCATTGTGTACCGTGCGCTAAGTGTACTCATTAAAATAATTAAAACATAAACAAACCCCCGTGTTCCCGCATGAGGTTTGCCGCTAGTTGCAGGGTTCGTGTACGTGCTAGGACGCCGGAACCACCATGCGGGACACTTTTCGGTTTGCCAACCAATTTTCACTGGCCGCAAGCGTTCATTTTGACGGCAGTGAGTGTATGCGTGGGTTAGTGGTTATATTTTTAGTACATTCATTTATTAGGTTCGGTGGACGCCTGTTGAGAGTTCTACCAAATTCGATAGGCAATGGGTGTGGTAATGTGTGCGAGTTTGGAGATTTTGTTTTGATTGGATTGGTTAAAATTCTGATTGCAAAAGGAAATTATTCAAACAACTGATACATGTCGCATGAACGAATACGTGCGAAGTATTGAGATACTTTTTATTTACCCAAATTATATATGTTTAAGGTTCGGTCAAAATGAGGAATGCTTTGCAAACACGTCAATCGTGTAGTTATTTTCTAGTTATCTAGTTATTCTGGTTGGCTATCACTGTACCGGGTATTTACCCAAGGATTTATGAGGTTGTCATAAATCATACGCATTTATAAATCAAAGCGTCGTTATTTGGTTGACGATGTTGTTGCTCAAGAATTTAGCAAATATTGAAGAATGGGTCCAGATGCTGATCGTGAACCTTATCTACAATCCCAAAATATCGCATATTAAGCATTCGGGAGAGAATTGATAAATATCCTTTTTAGAAATTATATTTAGTTATGCAATATTAACTAAACACATTTTATGAATATTAAAACAATTTATATTTTTGTGATGTCTCTGGCTATTATTCAGTGCGGATATTCCGAGTTAATCAAAACATTGGAGTTCCTTTGCAGAGGAGACAGCGGCGTCAGTCTCATACTGCAGAACCGGGGATCGAATCCCATTCGGTCCGTTCTTCCCTACGCAGGACTGTCTATCCTTCTTCTTTTTCTTCTTATTTTTCTTCTTCTTCTTCTTCGGCTAGCGACCGGCATGTACGTCATTTCTGGCTTAATAGACTTTATTGATATCACGTAGTTTGATAGTCAGTCCTATCTACGTATTACGGATTAATTGAAGTCACATAAGCCTGAAATGACAGGCCAAGAGATCTCGAAGATGTAGTACCATAGAAGAAGAAGAAGTAATATCATTCAACAATGAGTTAACATAAGCTTATTAACATTAGTCATTAAATATTCTAATCCGTGATTCGCTGTTGTTGTACTGGTGGTAGAATAATTTAATTCTTCACTCAAAACAACTGTCACGACAGTAGAAGGTGGGATTGTATAGAACTTTTACAGTTCCAGAGACATGGACTCTCTCGAAAGCTGACCCTCTTAGCTTCGTTGGAGAGGCAGATTCTCAGAAGGACCCCGTCTTGTCCCCGTATTTGTGGAGGGACAATGGAGGAGCCGCTATAATGACGAGCTCTATGAGTTGTACGATGACTATCGTGCAACGAATTATATTCGCCAGATTCCAGTGGTCCATGAGTTTAGTCATGCGATGTGAATGGCACCGAACGACCCTTACCATAAAATAATATTTATTATTTACTTTGACAGCATATCCCATTTTAGCAAAGGTGATAGAAAATTCTATTAACATTTTTGTATTATTGACAGTACAGTTTCTGTTCTGATAATTGCAGCAAAACATGAGTAAAATTTTGCCCATTACAGATATATTTGACAGACGTTCTATTTTTGCCAATGTTCGTGTGAGATATATGCTTAACTCTATGTACAAACTTCCATTATTGGAATAGCAGGGTTGTTTTCTACATGACTGTAGCGTTTAAATAACGTCAAAACATATAAAACAATTGATTACGGTAACTTCAGATACTATTATGAAAATGTAACATTTTTTACTAGTTACTACGATTCGCTATTCGCAAAAAACAACAAAATGAGTTTGGACTAATAAATTTCTTAGTATCCTTATACTAATCCTTATACGGTATCTAAAGAAAAGCCAAAGGTGAACATAGTATAAAGAAGATACAACCAGGTTGGAATTACGGAGAATTCTGTTTTATGGAAATGGATATAGCACATGACTGATAGAAGTCCTCATGCATTTCCTTTGATTGAAACCTGCAATTTAATCTTCCTAAAATTCAACAATAAAAACCAACTATCCCATTCCTGTTCCTCTCTTCGCATGAAGGACATTTAAAGAGAACGACTTCATACGAAATATCGCCTAAACCATGATCCTTATTTTAAACACAGCTTGCCTTCGGAACGTTTTGTCGACATTCGATTGTATTTTCCTTATCCCCGTCGCATGCACTCAACCCCAAGCACCGCCCGGGATGCTGGACAATCTCACAGAAAAAGTGGAACTGTTTTTAAGCCAGCATCCATCACACCAAGGACGGAACCTTGCCTGCATACAGTCACAGCGGTAGCTTATACAATCCTATCTAACTAATGAACGGTTCCCGCCTGCAGTTCACCGTCCGCGGGGTGCAAAAAAGAAAAAGAAAAACGCCAGAAAGTGGGACACGTGGGACGAACGAACAGTGCAAAGGCAGTAAAACGCAACAAACGAATCATAAAAGTATGCAGCCGTTCTGAAAATCTTTGCGATATGTGAGCGCGATATGTGTAGGAGGGTGTTTTTTTTTCTGTTGCCCTCACTATCGCATGATTCATCCACTATCCGTCCTTCGGTGCAAGGTTTTCTTGAGCAGAATCTCCTGCCAGGACAATGCTCCTCCATCCCACTGTGATGTGTGTGTGTGTGGGATGATGGCACGGTGGCACACAGTACGTGGGTTCTCATGGACTGCAATAAACCATGCTGCATTTGTGCTCGAGCAGGGTGGCGTGGAAGGCGGAACAATTTCTTTGTCTTCCGGCCACATCTGCTGCACGGCGATTGCTCGGTAGCAAGCGCGCTTGTGGTGTGCGCGGTATCCGTTTTGCATGCGAACTACTAAAACCTTCTTCGATGGAGATACATACACACCCACCCACGGAACGGTGTGCATGGTTTCTGCGGAGTAGATTCAGAATTGTCATGCACTTAGCAATGGCGCACATGGAGCATACGGAGTTTCTTTGGTTTTTGTTCCAACCGTAGCTATCTATTTTTCATTATTCACGCCCCATCGCCTTGATAATGCTCATAAATTGGCACAAATTTAATCAACACGGTGGCACGTTCCACCTTGGTTCCGACCGATCAGAATTGAGAGATTGCAGCACATTTTTCCTCACTGGAACCATTAAAGTGTGGAACCGCTTCAGACCCATTGCCTTTCGCATCGTGTGAGAATCTCTTTATCCCACTTGCTTGAAGTCGTTCGAACTCACGAGGGATTCGAGTGTCTGTTGTGGGGGGAAAAAAAAAGACTAAACTCTATCCTGCGGTCAGTCCGATACTTATTATCAGTCGGGCTTGTCATCATTGTACGTCGGACGTGGCCTCAGGCCATCTCCCTACCCATCGTTCACTCCAAATCCCATTCAATTAATTGCATTACACGCTCTATTTATTCATTCGCTACATCATAATTAATACACATGGGTTGGCTTGGGAGGGTTTTTGTGTGTGTGTGTGTGTGGAGATTGCGTGTAGGAGATTCTTCCTACAGTGAGTGGCTGGAAGCGAGACGTCTTCATTAAGTATCTCCCTCCCACCGGTATGGGACAGGAAGAATGACAGGGGTGATAACGGCCACTCGACGCTCCATTCATGGGACGCAAACTAATCGCGTAAAAATGATAATCGATCTACTTCAGCGAACGATGATGATGGTGGTGAGGATGTTGGGAGGGATTAGGAGAATCGGGAACAGGAAGGCAGATTTTTAGAGGGTGCTTCCTCTCGAACCTTTCCTTTGTAGGCGTCGTGCGCAATTCGCATAGGGACAGTCCATTATAATTAAAGCATTATTATTCCTGACAATCTTGAATGGCCGCTGTTGCTGTGCGGTTTGTAATTATAATGAAATTGTTCCAAAAATTTTACCTATTACTAAACTTTCCGGTCGAATGCAACGAAGCATCAATTAATTATTTATATTCATGTGAATAAACCTGTTCGCCCAAAAGCTTGAACAAAAAGTTCAACATTTAGGCACCCGCGTGGGGAGTAACAATAAATTGCACCGAAGGGTTTTGATGCCTGTGGCATTTTCTGGCCAACCTTTTTCCCTTCCGACCAGCAGCTTCCCTTACGCCGATTGGGAAACAAATAGTTTATGATGGAAATTAAATAACTCGGAAGAACTGTAGGAAGAATCCTTCATCGGAAACTATTTCCACCACTGCGCTCGATCGGTTCACGCTGTCGATACATTTTGTAGCTTATGATTAATGGCCGGTCTCTACGATGAAGACCCCCATCGGCAATAAAACAGTGATTGAAGTCTGCAATCGAAAGCAATACAACCAATAAATGTGAAACATTCAATTGGATTTCACGTCGATTTATTTTGCTTCACCGCAAATGAGCAGTAGGTAGTAGTTACCCCATTCGGTCGGAGTTCAGCGTACATTCCGCATGTGTATAGTCCCTACCCCTACCGTAGGGGAGCTCAAGGATCGAGATGGTTCGTACGCTTTAATACCGACAACCAACACAGTAACGGGTCCGTAACGGACGATGTTCCAAAGATGCGTATGCACTACGCCTTCCAGAAACCCGATTTACGGTGAGATGGTTGGTTTGCTCCTTTTGTTGGGTAACCCCGTGTGGGAACAGGCCCAGTCCTCGTAGTCGTCGTCATTCATCGATCGGTATTGCATAACGTCCGGGATTTGCCAGCACACACACACACACATTGCCCGTCGAAACGATACATTGGTAGCGTCCCGTCGCATTACCCTTACCGGGTGTCATGGCCGTTTTTGTGCGGCTATTTGAGTTTGGTGGGTGCGGGTGTTTGTGTGCACTTTAGAGTTGTATTAAAATGAATGACTGTCATCAATCATTGCCAGCGGAGGCGATGCTGTGGCGCATTCGCCCGTGACCAGAATGCTTATGGTGGTGACGTGACGCGAGCTTTTCCCATTTTGTTTTTTGTTTTCCTTTCCTCTTGTTGGTGCTTGTTGGTGGTTGTTGGTATCTGAGATTCCATAAAACTAAGCTCTTTACGTTATGAATGGAGGCGCACCGAAGCTCCATTGGGTGAAACTGTCCCCTTTTATTTCACCCCGGAAACGAAGGAATGGATCGTGCATAGGCATTGATAACAATTGATGATAAGAGCATTTTCTACAGTGTGACCCAACAGTGACACTTGTTTGTAAGCATTTTTTTTGTAGTCAGTGAACATTTTCGTTTCCCTAGATCTCCTTCCTTTAATCAAACAGTTTTATATAAATGTTAGAAATTATACACAAATATTTATAGACGAAGAAAAGGAAATAAATGGTTTGTGGGAAAAAAAGATTGAACAAACCCACTTGAAAGCTTTCCCATCGAAGCATCCGGAATGTTTCGCGTTAATCCTCCGGTGAAGGACTTCCGGTTGAAATCCGTTCCACGGGCGTATGCGTTGGGGGTAGAAATGTTCTTCGCATACCAGCAAATACGCAAAGGCACGACAGGATTAGAAGCTTAAAGCCTTAAAGGGCCGACAAGACCCTTACATTCGCACCGTACAGCGCATCTGGGTCTTTGATCTGTGGGGAATCATTTAATTTCCATTCAGGTCGGAAAATTCGCTTTCCAAGGACGGCTTTCTGTGTGTGTGTGCGTGTGTTTCTTTTAAGTATATACATTTTCTTTGCGTGTGTAAACGAACGCTAAGGAGTCTTGAGGGAAATGTTCGATCGCTGTCGCCGCCATGTGCCGCGTGAAGCTTTTAAAGCTTTTTGCGATACGCGTGTACGGCGGATTCGGTTCGCTCAGTTTTATCGATTGGTTTCGTGTGTGTGTGTGTGCAGAACAATGGTAAGCAGTCTTTCCCCCCTTTCCCAGGTACTCTCTCTCTCCGTCTCTGCGTCTTCCTGTGATTATTGTCTGGTTGGTTTAGCATCGTCGACATTTTGCCCCTGCCCATTACAATAAACCACCAGAACGCTGGGCTTGTCCCTTGTGGAGGTGTACAGGTACGAACGGGACCCCCAGTTGGGTTATGGAATTCCTTTCCGTAAGAGCTTTCGGCCTGCAAAAGTTATCGAAAAAGCGATCCGAGCGTAGGGGAAAGAGAAAAAGTTCTCCAGCGTACGTACCGGGGCTAAACTTTTGCTAATCAGAGCAAACCGTCGAAGTATGATTATCATTGAAAATTACTTGGAAAGGATAATATTCTTCATACAAAATGCCCGAAACTGGTTCGCATCTTCAGCAGACAGTCGCAATTGTGAGAAGTAATTGAAGAGGTATATTTTTGGAAACAATTTTTCATAAATCTGTTTCATTAGCTGGCACCTCACATGTACAGCAGAATGTCACGGTGAACACTAAGTGAAAGTGCGCACGGATGATAGTACCACTATGTCCATGCTTCGTAAGTAATGACTTCTACCCCCTTTTGGGGTGGAAGAAATAACCAACCAACGAAGCGAAAAACCACTGTGGAACGATTTTTTAGCTTGCTCTCTGACAGATTCCTTTTCCCTATTACTTCCACCGGGCACACGACATGCCAGGGCGAAAGTTAAAATGGAGTTGAACGGAGTTTATGTTTGTACAAAGGAAAAGACGGGCCGTAAAAAATACAAACACACACACGCAGATACAGGATTCCAGCATGACAAGAGGTGGAAAGTGGAAAAAGATGGCACAAGGGATGGGGTCTGGGTCCAGGACTTGATTTGCTTCGGTACGGGGCCGGGAGCTGGTTGTTGAGCCGTGATTCCTGGGCCCCGAGACGAGTTGTATTTAATAATGCACATGTTCTGCTACCATACTTACCTGTTAGCGAAAAGCCCCGGCCAAGAAGCAGCAGGGGCAACCTTTTTCCATTATCTACGATGGCCCCGTGTGTTTGCCTTACGGTGGATGTGACACGGCAACGATGGCAGCGAGACTTTCATTACAAGCAAGAAACAAGCATCTCCACCTCGGGAAGGCGAAAACCCGATGTTTGATTGCAGGAATGGGAACCGATGGTACGGGTGTGTGACTCTTTGCTTTACACACGTTCCTGCACATGTACGCTACTGAAACGTCTCGTCCCCATTCCGCCAGAAGGTTTACTGAGTTTCCGTTTTTTGTTTTTGTTTCGCTTTTTTTCTGTAATATTTATCTCAACGGATGGGTGTTATTTGACATGGTAACAAATAAAAACAAGCCGCCTCGGATGTGGGGAGCGCACTGGAACTGGTGTTGGCTGCAGAGGATGCAGAAATGAAGAATTTTTGTGCATGCACCAGACAATCACGAGCCCTCTTCTGGACGGTACTTGAAGGTGAAGAAAATGAGCGCACGCTCGCACACAAACACGGAAAACAAATTAGTGGTTTGTCAGAGTCACTTTTTAAGTATCGTTTCAGTGTTTGCTGGAGAGGGGTTTTGGGATTAGTTTTGCGTGAAGCGAGTATTTAGCGGTGGTAACAGTGTCTGATGTATTTGGAGTTGAACGGGTCGTCTAAAATTAGTTTTGCAAGTAGGAATAATTAATACAAATGATCTCATTCAGGAAGGATGAAGAAACATTTTGTCTAGACCATAGTCGTTTATTTCTGAAGAAAAGAGCATCAGTTTTCGAAGTACCATACAAAATAAACTATGTGCCTTAAATTGTTACATTAGGTTTTTGAAATGGCCAATGCATTCAAAGCGATTTGCTGCAACTATAACACAAACGCGTAAGTCAAACAAGATAAAATCACAAAAAACGAAACATTACGTCATGAGATCTTCATAATTATGTGTCAGGTTTAATATAGACTTTTGAAAATATTTTTTAAAAAATACTGACAATGTTGAAAGTGTCTTTAAATAAAATAAAATTTCGAACAAATTGCTATATGGTGAATTTTATAGAAGAGATGATTGGTTGGTTGGTTTGTTAGTTTGTTATAGAGACTTTGACTACTTTGAGTTGGATAGTATGTTGTGCCGTGGAGATAGCGGCGAAGGTTTTAAACAGCAGGACCGAGGTTCAAATCCCACCCGGACCGGTTCCTCTCAATGGTGAGGAATGACTATCCAACTACGCTACGTGGCATTAATTTAAGTCTAGTAAACTAGAAATGGACTCGGCATGGCCCCATGGCCGAATAGTAAACGCCAAAGAATAAGAAGGATTGTAGGCATTTCGGGTTTCTTCTGTCCTGTTTGGCGAGACGGTCTGTAACTTCGTTCCCCTGGATTCTAACATGACATGAAACTCAGCAGCAGAATATTTGGGATTTTGAATGTTCGAACGAGTGAAGAAGAGGTAAACGTTACTAAAAGCTCGTGATTTTGAAAAAAAATCATATGCAGCAATTTAAGATTGGAGCACCACCAGTTCCTGTCATAAATGTAATCTTGAATGGCTGACTTAATATACATTCTATCAAAGGTAACACAATCGTAAACAATCTAAGACAACATTGGACATTATTTTGAGGGTAAGGGTAATAAATACCCTAACTATGAAAACGTGCATTTAATGCATTTTAGTGTGTACAGGAATTCCCCGATATATGCTATCAATGCGGACCAGATCCAATAGCGTATCTCGAATATTCGCGTGTATCAAATTTCCTTTAAAATATCGTGTATAATTCAGATTCAAGGGTAGAATAATAGACATGTACAAGCAGTGAGGCAAGTAGATCATCTTTGGTGATCGTTTGTTAGTGGACTATTGCAGCATAACTTAAGAATCAATTCAGTTAAAAAACTGCAAAAGTTCCCAAGTAGAATTCAAAAAGCATTGAAAAATGCAATGATCTTTCATTCTCCAAATAATAGCGTTTAGCGAAATCGCATATATCGAGTATGGCGTACCGCGTGGATTTGCTGTATTTTCCTTAAAAAAACTATCAAAGTGAAATTATGGTGGTATTTATATACGGATTTCAAATCGAGTGGAAAAGGCTTTTTCGAACCTAATTCCTTGAGAAAGCGTCAGAAAATTCACTATTCCAGAGGTATGCTAGTGTGTCTCCAGTGCATGGGGAGATTACTCCGACGCGAATGTCTTCAACTGTTTTAAGATATGTGGAATTACTAACAATCTTGATAGCACGGAGGATGATACATTTTATGCCGACAGTGATGAAACTTCAAGTGAAAAGGTTGTCGTTTATGCTATGGGTTTTAGAGATATGACCATGATACATTCATTTAATTCATTGGTTGACTTGGACTTCTTGAAATATAGAACCAAACGTGATGAAAACACACACTAAATGAAGATTGAAGTCCGTGTTGAATTGGAAGAACTATACTGAGAAATTGGATCCAGACAATTCAATTTTGAGTTGAAAATTTAGAATATATTCGATATTGTCAAGAGTGTGCTCAAAATTGATCGATTGTAGGTGTGTTTACAAAAATGTATTTCCACGAGATATTTTCACGTAATGAAAATATGTTCCCACTCATCTTTAAATAGACAAACAACTGATAGCTTCCGAGTACTGGATTTAAAAACTCTAGAATTATCTGTAGTACAATGCTTATCATAGCAGTTCAAATATAGCAACAATTTGAGGCTAAATTTCATAAAATCTTACAGGGAATCAGTTGAAGACTCGCATGCGACTAGTGAGTCTTACTGTGCCAAACATTTACTGAGTGTAATCGAACAATCAATTAATTATCATTCTAATCCTTCTAATTTGTAAACAAATTATTTCACTGGGGCGTCGAAATATAAATTCATAGAAAACGAAAAATCTGATGCTGAATCCAAGAAAATATATGATGCTTGAGAGCTTGTCATTGTGCAGTGATTGGTTAAAGTTATAAAGGAAATGAGTCGTAAATTTAGTTCCAGTATCTTCTAGAAATATTTCAACCAGATAAATCTAGCAAACCAGTACGGGGTTTTTAAAATTACACAAAAGTAAAAAAAAAACAACATGGGCCACTGATCGATTTGGCTCCCGGATGCTGTGACACAAAATTAAGAACTTCCGCTCGGCAGGCATCAGTTCGGTGACTTCACCAGCACCAGATTTGAAACTCCGTACCGTCGGTGGCGGTGGCATAAAGGAAGTGAAAAGCGCAAGGAATACTACGAGCTCAGCATTTCCCTGTACAACCATACTGCGTAATCAGCATGTTGCGGTGTACGAGGGCAGCAGTGGCTGGACGGGAACGAACCAACAACAACAAAAAGTCCTCAGGACCGAAGCGATGACAGCCACCTTGAGAACGATTCTGGAGGATTGCTGCCGGTGTGGGGAAAATAAGCAAAAAATCGAAAGAACGCTGGAAAGAGGTTCGGTTCGGTGGGAACAACAGGCACTAACGAGGAAGGAAGCGGTAGTATTTGTGGCAGTTCAGATTCTGTCCCCCGCTGCTCCCGTTCCTGTTTTCATTTCCCAATTCCTCGCGTTCACCATCGCACCGGTGTAGGCACGGTTATAATGGCGAAAGGGCAAGGATGATCACGAGCCAGGTTGTGCGAAAAACCTTTTTGAGTAAATAAAGTATGATAGAAAAATAACAGTTGCCCCCAACCTTCACGTTTCGTTTCCCGTGCCAGTGCTCCCC
>KB663777.1:1336463-1377310 GCA_000349025.1 Anopheles minimus
ATCGGAGCATTCTAATTCCCAAAGCACAATATTTTCCTTTACGCTCGGGTATTGGGTAATTCTCTCTTTATAGTTGTTTTAACAAAGCTTTCCAAACGGTGTCTGTAATCGATTTATCCTGCTAATCTAAATTTATGCTTCAATTCCATGAACGCTAATCCATATCACAAACGGCACCATTAAAATTCTTTAAGGATTATTCGAACTACCCTACGTTTCGAACGTAATAGACTGCATCGTAAAGTGCACTCATTTTGTCAGTTCCTTTTTTTCCAGTTACCAACTTTATTTCCCTCCTTTTAACAAGGGTTCCAATCATTCCGTCTGGCTGTAGTTAACCTGCAACAGTGTGCATAATACGATACCCCGGCCATGGTGGAATCGTTTGTATACCGTGCATTTCGGATTCGGTTGAGCCTTTATTCAATCGGTTCGATGCTTCCGCCCTCGTCGGTTACTTCTGCCATTGCATCGTAAAATAACGCTAGAAACGAAACAAAAACCCGATTCCCGTTTCGAGTCCTCGTTTGCCCCCCTGGCAACATCAGCCCGCGTGTTATATATTTTTCATTTTTCACCCATCCCCAGAATCGGGTAACAAGTGAGGTTATCAAATGTGATTTTACATGCACATTTAAGGGCTGTAGTGGATTTGCTTGCGAAATTTTATTACCGCTCAGTGTCCTCGAGCGCGCGGTGAATGTGAAGGAGCCGCGTGAACTAGCGACACCTCAGCTCGAAAGCGAGCGGTTCACGGGCTCGGAAAATCGGTGGCAAACCGATGCTTGCAGTGTGTGGCTTCAGGTTTCGTTTTTGTACTGGTTTTTCAGGGGATCGGTGTTGGAATAAGATCTCGCTTCAGCTTTTTTGTTGTTGCTTTGTTTTTGTGCCTCGTGGATCCCCACCAAGGGATATAATATTCACTTTAACAAAATCGGTCTTGCGGACGGAAGAGAAAATGGATCGTCGGCATAAGCCGAACACAAGTGAGCCGTAACGAAACGTGGAAACGGGATGAATGGGCGGTGAATGGATGCTGGGAAAATGCAAAGAAGAAAGACATACTTTTGCCCGAGTACCGGGTGTGTAGTGCGCTTGCGTTTGTAAATTTTTAAATAAATGATTCTCTCATCCATGCCTACTCATTCGCCACTCTGGTGCTCACTGTTTCACCTCGTGCTCAGCTCGTGCTCAGTATGTTCTGCGTACGTTGGGGTCAGTTTTTTTTCTCTTCATCGCCTGTGTGCAGTACCACCACTCCCAGCTACTACGTGCACTATTCTAAGGGTGCTTGGCTGATTGTAAGTCAGGGCCAACAGGCGAAACATGGTTCTGGCTCTCCAATTTTTCACTTCATTCCTGTACAGGGTTGGGGGGGGGAGGGGGCGGAGAGGAGAAGGTGGAAAACTGAAGGTACAAGAATTGGTAGAGCTTGTTCCTCGGCGGCGGCGGCGGCTTCCTCCCACACAACGGTGTGCCATTTTCATCACTAGGAGTGTGCTTCAGATTAAGGGGCTTTGTCCGAAGTGCGATATGGGAGCTGTAATTGAGATGCAAATAGTCGTCGTCGCTCTCGCGTCCTTTCCGACCCATTTCGAACCCACGTACCACGCTGGTTTCTGTTTTTCTTCGTGTTTAAGTGAAGATGAAAACGAAACCGGCGGACACTGGAATGGCTGGCGGACACCGGTGGGAGGAAGAAACATCACCGTCGACATGGTTGTATAACAACGTATCCCATATTTGGTGGAAGGCAACCAGCTGGAAGATGATTCGTTGCCCTTTTTTTTCGCGCGCGCTCCTGTACGTTTGCAACAATGTATGAGAGAGTTGTGTGTGTGTGTGTGTGTGTGTGTGTATGTGTACATGCCATGCCGTTCGTGTCGGTATGTAAGAGTCATGTAAGTAACGAGAAAACTACCAGCATCATTTTTGTGTGACACGTCCCCGTGCTGGGGCATCGCCGAGGGCCGCTTGCATAATTGATTTTCCCAAACAAACTCCCAAGCCCCTGCTTGTACCCGTATCCGACCCGTAAGGATCCGGTCTGGTTTTCGGGCTTAAGCATCATCCATTTCGGGAACAACGGAATCCAGTGTGAGTATGGGTAGGAATTCGCAAAAGGGGATTTGGCGAATGTCTCAGGTCGACCTGGAACAGCACAGGCAAGGCAAGAAAGTGTACGTGCTTAGTACGGGGTTGGTTCAATTAGCACTCTCGATCATGGTTACATGACCTGGAGGCCTGCCAGTTGTCGGGTGCACGGGCGAAGGCGTACGAGCCGGCACTGGTTCACTGGCCAAATTTGAGCTTGTTTGCATTTATGTTCGCCCTTCGGTTCGATGCAGTGATTGTAACCGATCCGCCGCTAGTCTACTCGAAACAGGACAGTTCCATTAGGGGCCATTGCCTGCCGTCTAGTTTAAGTTTGACGAGGCAATTACCTGGCTTTGCAGGTGCATCTGTCAAACAAAAATCGATTGGAAGTTTGGGAAATAGTCAGGCTAAAAGTTTAGGGTAGCAAAAGGTTGGAAGATTTTGTGGAAGGATCATGGTGGTCACACACCAACGACGGTACCAAATCCCGCTTCAGGAAGTTCTATGGAGCAATAAAAATCCTTCGACGGATAAAGAGTAGTTATAGAAAGTGAAAAGTTCCTATACTTTTAAAATAAATAGTGCTACAAGGAGGTACAAATTCAATGTATTTTATTGTCAAATTAGATCAAAGCAGTAAAAAATTATTAGGAATGAGCATGTATGATAGTAGATCTTACATGTTACTGCATATCAATTCTTCAAGAAAATAGTTTGATGCAGTTGTCGATAAACTTCCCTAGAGCACAAATTAAAATATGAAAAAATATACATTGATTGAGTTTGAAGACACCAATAATAAACATACATACTCACGGATTGCAGTAAGCTTAATATTTCCAACAAGCAATTGAGTAGAAAGCAAACAAGTTTTAGGTCTTACAATAACTTTAACGTCCAACTTAACTAAAACAACTGATCGTTGCGGATTTGGAAAAACCACAAGTTCTTACTATTTTCAACTGTATCTTTAACTTTCATGTGTAGAATTAGATTTAGTAATCTCATGAACCAACTGTGTGACTCTAAAGCAGCTAAAGTGAGTGCTTACTTATCCGGTGGTCACCGGAGAATCGACTCCCAAGTCGCGGATGGCTAGGGTGCTGGCCCCCAACCGATCATTCTACAGTCTGAGGAAACTTCTCCACTCAAAACACCTGTAACGACGGTCGAAGCTGGGATTGTATAAAACTTATATAGTCCCAGTATGCCTCTGAGACTTAGACTTTGTCCAAAGCTGACGAAACCATCTTAGTCGCGTTCGAGAGGGAAATTCTCGCAAGTATTTTTGGCCCCGTATGTGTGGAAGGACAATGAAGGAGCCGTTATAATGACGAACTCTATGAGTTGTACGACAACTGTCGTACAACGAATTAAACTCGTCAGGCTCCGGTGGGCTGGTCACGTCATGAGAATGGCACCGGACGACTGAACCCGTAATGTCCTTTTAGGCCGTCCATTTGGCCATTAGTAAGTAAGTAAGTAAGTAACTAAGTGAGCAAGGAAGAGTCGCGGATGGCCCACACTAGCGCAAGGCTGCAGAGCAGACCAGTTATCCCAACCTATATCCGCAGACCGTTTTATGATAAAAAGAGCCTTGAGAGTTAACTATCCTACATTACTTGATATGATTGTGATGCTGGTAATTGTCATTCTGATAAGTCTGGTAAGCTGAGCCGAGACTTAGTCAATAGAGTTCGTAGTATATTTTTACCCTGGCTATGTTATCATATGCGGCTTTGAAATCTTTGAATGAATGGAAGGAATGTAGCTGCTGCTCCATCATCTTCCCCTAGATCCGATAGTTTCTAACGTTGATGATGATGTGTGTGGGACAAGTCGACCTTGTAATATTTGGGAGAATATCATATACCCCCGTGATTACTGTACTCTAGATTGTCTCTCTCGTAGATGATGCCAAAAATCCAATCATAAGGCATTGTTTCATTATTCCATACCTCCGTAATAAATTGTTAAATCCATTTTCTAAAGCATTACCTGCGGTCTTGATCAGTTCAACCACTTTTCCGCCAGTCCCTTGTTCCTTGTTATTTTTAAGACGACGGATGGCCTCAATGAATTTACAGCAAATTAAAATAAGATGAATATTAAGGTATACGGCATGGCCTTTGCTACGAAATATGTTAAAAAATTAGATTAATAATGCTTAAATAAGAGCCTCAATTTTAGTGTCAAAGTGTCGCCTCTGTACTTACTTTTAAAATTGTATTTTTATGGATCATCATCATTCGCTTCAGTTTTGACATATTCTATCAAACATTAAGAATGATATTGTTTAATACTTAACTCATAATAATTACCATTGCATTTATAATAGTCATATGACTTTAATTTGTTTCATTCTCTATCTTCTTTCAGGACGAAAAAAATCAGCTGCTCGTGACGAACATTTGGCTGAAACTCGTAAGTACGAATGACAAGGCGTGGCTCCCGGGTAGTTCGCAATCGAAGCGCGGCCAAATGGAGCATCGTTGTCGATCCTTGCTCGCTCTCTGGATAGTTCTCGATGATCTCATGGACAAGTTTGGACGGCACAATACTCCATTAGTGTTACCGAACGATTACGCTACCATGCGAGTGGAGCCACGCAGTCAGCTTAAACTTGTGTGTCAAATGTCTAATTAACCGTATAATTTTTCACATTGCAATAAGGACGCTCATTCCCCGTCTCCAAATAACAGTTGAACGTTATTTCTTACAAATGATCCAATCAATAGTTTATGGATTAAATTATGAGCCAAACAAACACCGATCATTTTGCTGTTTGCCCAATCACCTTCCCAGCAGAATCGCAGAAGGACCACAAATATCAAAAAGGTTTCGTTGCCGCTTCGCATTAAATTGGAGGAAAGCAACACCAAACGTGACTTTAGATACGTGTTGCTCGTGGCACCGTAACACCCATGCCACGGTACAATCGGAAGCCAAATAATCATCACGTGCTCAGATCGATTGTCGCCAGTGCCAAACCGTGCTGAACGGTCGGCCACATTTTTCAATCGTCTCGCATCGGAAACAATTTTAACCTGATTACTTGTTCCGGGCACCGGAAGCCGAACCCGAAATGATGTGATGATGTGTTCTGTTGGTATTGCAAAGAAAATTCGTTTCGAGTTTTCCATTGCCAGGCGGCGGTTGGGCACAGCTAAGGCCGGGGGGTTTTAAGTGGCAGCAGTAAACTTTAGTCTTACCCAGCTAAAGGTGAGTGAGTACGTATGTACGTACTACCTCCATGTTCTAGGAAGCTTTCCTTTTAGTGTGGGATGGGGTTAACGTACGATTATTTTTCCCACTTCCCATCATTTGGGCGAAATACAGTGCCGTAAAGAAAACTTCACGTTCAGTGCCGAGTGTGAAGCATAACATCACTAACAAACGCTCCTTGGCGACCGGAAGCAACCGGAAGCCAATTCACAACGCAAGCTCTACGAAACAAAGCCCACCAAAAGCAATGGACATAGCTGCCATCGGGTGAATGGCGGTTGCGTACTGAATGGTTTTGTGCGCCCATTGCCGTTGATTCCTCCCCCGGGTTTCGTTTCAACTGAACCGCGTATCGGAGTGAAAACTTCACTGGAACGAAACCCATCATCCTGCCCGCTCGCTCGCACAACGCACAAGAACGCGAACGCTCTTTAATAAATAAAATATGAGCCGAGCAATTTGTTTCGACAGGTTCGACTTCCGTTTCGTGTGCGCTTCATCGGCGTGTGAGCCGAGTGCCGAAGCTAAACCTCAAACGCAAGCAGGAACATGGGCTTTAGCGGAGGCCAGTTCGACGTACCGCTCCGGTTTGCAGTAGATAAGCTTTTATTTATATCCTTCTCTGGTGAGCCTTTTGCTTTGGCTCGCTTCCCATAGAGGGAGTCCATGGGCGGACTCCCAAGCAGATCCTTGGCACGGTGCATGTATATTTTTGTTTCGTACCACTGCAAACCTAGCACCAAACGAACAGCCACAATCATCATCGTGGGTGCCGCAACTCGGTCTGCCGAGTGTCCGGCCGGTCTGCGAATTCAGGCGAAGCCACCGAATTACATTTCCAACCGTTTCAGCAACTGCGTCCCACGTTTTTCCAACTGTTCCTTGGTGGCCGAGCCCACCGCCACCACAGAAACCCATAATATGATGTGCAATTTATTGCGCTTTTGGTGAAATATAATCTTATTTCGGACCCCACTTGACCTCCCATCCCCGGGGTGGGGGCTCCACGGGTTTTTCTTTTTATCGTGTCCGCGGTGTGCGGTGGGTTTTTTTTCTCTCCCTTCGACCAGTCAGTTTTCTTTTACAGTTCCTTTTGTGCCCTGCGCATCATTCGAAGACGCTTTACCTTACGCACCGTGGGTTTTAGCACCACCATTGTGTATGTGTGTGCATGCTGGGGGCTGGGTCATGAACTCAAATCCTGCGGTCGGGCACAATCATTTGTGGTGATTTTTGACCGGCATTTCTGCCGTGGTGGCATATTTTCGTTACTTATTTATGATGCCGCTTCCCGTACGCGTTCGATGGGTTGTTGCCTCGTGCGATGGGACGCTTAGACGCCACGAACGGTTGCTTGCATGGCAATGAATGAGGCGTTTAATTTCTTGGGGATTCTTTTGAATTGCGTAGACACGCTCATATTTGAATGAATGGTGGCTGATAATGTGCTTTTAATAATCTCTTCGATGGTTTCTAACTAAACGCGCCGAGCGTGTGCAAATGATGTGATTAGAGTTCTAGCTTTTAGCACGAGTTTATAAACACATCTTCAAATTTATTAGAATGTGTTGTATTCCTTTGAAATTTTATTTGTCCGTAGAAAATGTTGCATCATTGACATTGCAGCATAATCGATTGTGTGACTTTGAGGGTGATTTTTATAGTTTAGCGATTGGACTATTACGATTTTACTTAACAATTTATCGTTTTAGAAAAAACGATCGAAAATCATTTGACAAGTGATCGAGACTAATATAAGGTTATTCTTCAAAAGAAGAGAAAGTGTCGGACCGAGAGAGAGGCGATAGCGGCGCTGTTCTTCAAACGGCAAGGCCCGAGATACAAATCTCATCCTTAGTGCAGCTTTGACTATCCAACTACGTGGTATCAACAAATCTAATAGTCCGCCATAATATGACCGGTTGTTATGTTGCTAAGCAAGAAGCAGTGAGAAAGCCAAATGAAGAATCTAATAGCTAAAAATTACTTAGCTGTATTTTTTTTCTTATTCTATGACAACCAGACCGTATTAGAATTCCAGTAATTTCTTCAAGTAGGATTTAGTGGACATCAAAGAACTATATTCTATTGCTTTGATGTTTAATTTCATCAAAAAAGTTTTTATTACCACATATTGTAGAAATGGTAAGAGAAGAGAAGCAGTATAAATGTAAAACATACAGAACACATCTTGATGAGCAATAAGTAAGCTTTGAACCAGTATCATCTGTTGATATTTGGGGGACATTTTAAGAATTGAAATTCAGCTCTGGCTAGAAATTCCCCTTGAGGTTGTAGTGTCGCTAAATATGAAGCGGAACACTAAACCATTTTTGCCATAGAGGTAGGGGTTTAATGTAATACTATTAAGGATTAGAAAGTTGTTTGTCTTTCATGGAGATGCACTTCGATGTTCAAACATGTCGAATATGAGTGTTTTACACTTATTTATTATTTATTATTTATTTACTCCATTATGACGGACACTTAGCCGTATTGTCGACACCGTTAGTGTCGATATTAATTCCTCATTATTTACAATGCTTACAAGGCATTTCCTCCTTGTAGTTTGCCTTATCCCGGGCATACTCGGTTGTGTTTTACACTTATCTATGTCAGTAAATATGCTAAAAGAGACTTATAAATTGGAGTAATATGAATTTTCGTTTATCTCAAATAATCTCATTATTTTACAACAGTCCAAATTTACTGAGACATTTCAAACGTCCTCAAGATTTATGTTATTAGAGCTTTTGAGAAGAAAGTATATTCACTTGCAAAATATCCCACAAAATTTATGTTTCATGCTGCGAAGGAAATGCTTAAATCAAAGCTTTGCTGGTACAACATGGTTGACGATTTGTTTATTCAGAGCATCTTTTTTTTTCTTAATTCTAAATTCACTATCGAAAGTGCTTCACCCTGGAACATTTTAGTCTTGACTTAAAATACTCCCGTGTAGTAGTAATCCGTTCATTTGATTAATAAATATTCGACTCCAAGGTTCCTTCCCGCGACTTGTATTCCTACACAACGTTGCTCCATATTGCATTCTGCATGTGAAAGGCAAGCATTACAAAGCAAACCAACTTCATAAGCACGCTGCCTTTGAAGTATGCTCACCAATTCCCGGAACTGAGCACTGGGTAGCTGATACCTACTGGCCGCTTATTCGCAATCTAGCATCCGCAATCTAGCACCACGATCTATGATTTATTGCATCCCGGGATGGCCGAGTACGAGCTGAAAGGGATATAAATTACATCTGGCAGGCAGTGGGTCCTTCCGGCACATGCACCGGACCGGGCTTGATGATCATAAAGCTTCATCATCAGTCACGGTGGTTTACGGTGGCTGTAACCATCACCCGATCGCCCCATACGCCCGTTACAACTCGTACACGTTTCATCCTGATGCCAGTGCCATTCCCCGTGGTGCTCCATTTGGGAGTTGGAGTTTCGGTCCGGGTTCCGCCCGGGTGTCTGGTATCAATTACACACTTTTTTCTCCTTGCAAGCACGCACGCTGTCTCACTGTTTCGGTCGGTTCGGCTGAAGGCGTGTGTTCACGTCACCGCCAACCCTTCAATGAGGCTAACTTCAATGGATAGCCTTCCCCCGCACGTGCGAAAGGAAGCAGCACGCCTTCGAGCTAATCCCGAAACGGATTCCGGCTGCTGAGTGCTTGCCCGCCCGTTGATGAACCGGTGAAAATGACCGCTGGGAGATACTGCTGCTCGGATTGACCGAACGGCAAAAGGTAGGAAGTGCACATGATGGTGCCGGCGACGACGATCTCGACGAGCTCATGCAAAACTCATTAATCTCCACCTTCCGGACCGGTGCGTCCTGGTTGCTTCCTGCCACCACGCTCTCACCCACACTAAAGCTACCTCAATATCCTCTGGTTGTGAGCGCCGAAGAAATGTGGACTTTAGGAGCTCATATAATTTGATTACATCCCCGGGGTTACATGTCTCCTTCCCGGCATGCTTGCTGGTAGCAACCTGGTAGCGTTCAAGGCCACCGCAAAGATGGCCAGAGGATGCTCATCGTTCATCGGTTGGCCTTGCCGGCGGTGATGAATGTGTTTAATGACGTGTTGCATCTCAACCGTCTGCCCACTACGGTACCCGGAATGGAAAACCGGACTCCACCACCAACTTTGGTCTGACATTAACTGCCTTCTTCTACCATCAAATCCTTCCCAATTGGAATGACTTTTTTTTACGGGGCACTGACAGTAGCACCATTCGACCACCGCTAGATCGACCGTATGCCGATCAGGTTGATGCGAGCCGACCTTCACAGCCATTTGCACGAATATTAATTATCCATTCCAGTGAAGCAGAGATTAAAATCCAGGAAGCGTCTGGTTCACCGACTTTGTTCCCCTATATCCGTGTGCATTCATCCCGGGATACGTATTCTCCCAAGTGGTCCAGATTTCTGGATGTGGCAGTCCTATTTAGTACCTATAAAAGCAAACAGATTGCACGAAACAAGCTCAACAGAAACTGACACTCCTGCTATAATTCTTATATATTTCATCCAATATCGTACAGAATGTCGTAGAAAATGTTACAGCAGTAACATCCGCTTACATTACAAACCGTTGTAATAGAATGTAGAAAGGCAAAATCGATTCGTTTTCGGGTCGATACCTTCGGGAGCAAAGTTTGATTGTGAAAAATCGGTGGTTCCTTTCGCTTTTCGGGCGCACCGCCGACTCTCTGTGATGAAACAAAAAGGATCAGCGGGACGGTTAGTTTAAAATTCTAATGGGCAAAAGAAAAGTTTTCCACTTTGACAAAACTCTAATGCCAGCGATGAATTTTTATACCATGCGCGCATTGAAAGTTTTTTTTCAGACTTTTTTTGTGTGACGTTAAAGTTGTTTTTCAATTAAGCTTTTGCTATCTATGTTCTACACCAGATGAGATGACACGGTATTTTAATCATCTGGATTGGTATAAAGTTTTGGTTGCTACGCGTTTCCTTTCCTTTCGTTGTCCATTTTGTGTCCATTAGAATTTTTTAGTATATTTTTTTTATTAGTTTAACACAGTTCTATACTATTATGTTAAAATGCTATATGGGAAATATAAATACTAGGGCCTCATATACAATACACACACTAAACCAACGATCAAAGCGCCAAAAAGCTCATCCAGCACACGTAGCCCACAGTCATAAATAACAGCTTTACTCACACCATTTCTGTTTCGTAGTGTCCATAAAAAAAAACAACACCAAACAAGCGTGTATTGTGAATCTGAACGAAATAAAGCGTGAAGGGAAATATTGTCGAAAAATATTTCCCCCACACTGATACACCATGATCGTGGCCCCGTGTGTTTTGTATCAGCCTCGAGGGTACACGAGCCTCGATTGGAAAATGCCAATTTGCTCCCGATTGTCCTCTCCAGCGGTCGGTTGGAAAAGAACTTTTCCCTGGAAACGCTGTCGTTTGCAGTGGCAGTTCGTTTTCGAATGCCGTTTTTGTTTTATTTGTATGTGTGTGTATGTACGAGCGTTTTTCTTTTTTGTATAAATACATTCACCTACCGGGTCATCATCCATCCGGGTCCGGGATTGGATGCTGTCACCGACAAACCGACGCATGTAACCGAATCGATCGAGTTTTTGTTGTTGTCCTGCAAAAGCGGAAGTGAATGCGTGAAGTTGTTGTTTACGTGTGGTGTTTTATGCCTTTCGCTTGGTTTATGTTCGTTTTTTTTTCGTGTTGCTTCTGCCACGTACACGTGCAATTGCAGTGGTAAAAATCGATGTTGTCTCGTCACTGCAACAGTTTCGTTTCCGGCACTGATGGTTGTGTCGCTACGGCACAACAAGTTGGTGGACATGGTTTTGCATGTGCTCAGGCGGTTGTTTGTTTTTCCGTTCAATATACTCCGTTTTCGCACATGCGGTAAAAGAAGTGTCAATTTCAGTACGAATGTTGGGTACAAGCTTGATTGCTGTTGGCATTGCCACGTTGCTGCTAAATGTTGCAACACGAAAATTGTTATATCGATGTGATATTATGTAGTGCCTTAATATATAAAGAAATATAAATTCCTTTTATGGTTCGTTTCAATAACTAACACTTTTAAATTGCCGAACCAGTGAACGATTAAATAAATATTTTTACATAGTAATTACTGCTCCACTTGCGATGCTGTCGGATTCTCAGTCAATACGGAGTGTTAGGCTGCGTACTTTTAGTGTCTGCGTCCTGTACGCAACAATTCCTAAAGTGTATGAGAATGTAGTGTAATGACTTATGATGATTTTGCTTTCAACATGACTGAAAAGCTAAAAAAAAGGATATTAAGTTCCTCGTCAGTAAGGGAACTAGTTATCCAGTATGAAGTTATTAAGAGCATATAAATAAAATAGTGACGACCATTAACGATAAAGCACAATATTTAAATATGCAAATGTGCCTATTATTCCACAATTTTATTTTTAAACTTCCAAAAATGAAGTGAAAGAGGAGGAGTAGTGCTAAATGTTATACTTGCCTAATTTTGGGAAAATATTTTACTTTGGTAGTTCTAGAATTTCATCATAGAAAAAAAAGCGTTAAAACAAGAATAATGAAAAATAATCTTTAAAATCGTTTGCTTCTAGGTTTCCAAAGGCCTATCGTCTTATTTAAAACTTGCGCTTCCTTCCCCCGAACGACTTCTGTCTCTTCATGATCGCAGTGTTTGGCTACATTTTTCGTCCGTTTAAAATTCCATTCGTGTATTACTATTCATACCCAAGCTAATGCACACAATTTGAGCCCTAATGTTTATAACTCGCACCATGCCATAATCTGGCTAAAGTATGGATTGCACTTTTTTCAATTGTACACACGGATGCTTTCCATCCTCGCAAACGAGTCACCCAATGTTGTGATTCTTGGGCAGAATTTAAAATTAGATTAGTTTGTGTGACTCTCCCGAAAGCCACACCGGGCGGGTCGATTTATTTGAATGTTAAATTTTCCTGTCCCACCAATCGGGTGCGCCGAGACCGAGACCAATTTCTTGCGAGACGTCAAGGGTCACGAGCAAATTGTCGATGAAACGAAACGACAAAGACCTCCTTGCCTTGGTGACCTCCGTCGCAAATGGATGATTCGGTTTCCGGCGCACGTGATCGAATTAGACATTCGGATGGCGTATTGTCGTTTGTGTTTCACGACTTTGGCCCGTCCAAGGTATTCAGGGGTGTGGGGGGTGAGCGTGTGAGTTTTTGCGGAAGGAAAAGGATATAAGCACAAAGAGACAATGCTGGTAAGAAAGTTAGAACGATCGTAACGGAACAGTGCCGGGACTCTGTTTGCCACCATTTCGATGAAACAATGTCCGAAAGAGTAGCACCGTATTTTCGTCCTTCCGAGTCATTGCTGTTAACCCCCCACCCCTCCCTCAAGGGGAAATGGCCGGGTGAATGGGGAGAAACGCTAGAAAGGCGTCTAGTTTGCTTATGTCACCGCTGGAAGGCGGTCAGTAGTCACATTGCCAACGTGCCAACCCGAAGGGCACATAACACATCGTGGCCTAGCAGTTCTGCTCACGGTCGGATCGATTTCATCACGCCTCGGGAATGAATCATTCATGCGGTTTGGTAAACACTATCTTATAAGACAAGCAACGAACCCGACGATGAGAGTGTTATACGGTTGGGTGGGAATTTGAATATATTCCTTTTTCTCTCCCATCTCGTTCTGAATGTGCGAACGAAAAACTGCTCCAGGACAAAAGAGGAGCAAGAAATGCCTCGTGCCCCGAAGATGAGGATTAGATAACAAGTGACAAACCCTTGTCTCGTTTGGAACACGTTTAAGATCTGTTGGGTTTTTGTTGTTGCCGTTGTTGGGGAGTCCCTTTGGGAGTTTTGTTTCAAGAAAATGGCCATCTAAAAAAAGGAACCTGCTATCTCTAGCTGCATCAAATTTCATCTCCTCCAGTAGCAGGTTGGGCGTACAATAGTTAATAACTAACAGAAGAATCCGTTGTGACTTTCTGCGATTGATTGCGTCGGGATGCTAAAGTGATTGGCATGGGATACAGCACAAAATGATCCATTTTTTTTTACACAAAACTCTTCAATATCAATTTCTCTTATCAGTGTGTGCGTATGTTGCTATCTATATTATATTCCAACTTCATAGCAAACCCTACCGGAATGTGTTTTATTATAATGTTTCTCTCTTTTTTCTAACCTGTTTCATTTCATCTCGTGTTTCCATCGGCTGGATAATTGTTTGTATGTATCTGTGCGTACCGGGGAAAAAAACCACCCATTGCCGTTGGGTGGAAAATTTTAAAAATGCATAAAACAAAACAAACAAACCAAACCAAATAAAAATAACATCTCCGACAAATTCCGACATGTTGCGTGATTGTGCAACGAACAAAATCACGCCCGGGGCCAACGCATCGTGCGTGTTTGTGGACAAATAATCGGCTCAAACAACACCATCCAAATGCACAACGTAATCTATGTCTGCGAATACGCGCGATACCCGTAATCGACGAAACCGTACCGAAAAAAATCCAATCAAACCAAACCAAACAAACTATTCTGCCATGTTTGTACCCTTTGTTGCAACTAAAACCAAACAAAAAAAAACAAAAACCAAAATCAAATCAACAACTCAGGAATGGAATGATATGAATTTAAGGTGGAACACATCGGAATATGGTGGTGTGCGAGATCTCCGGATACCACCGCATCGGATATGGAAACCAGATGTTTTGATGTACAACAGGTTGTTATTCACTCTTTAAACTCCCGCACCTTCTGATGAAATCAAAACAACTAAACAGAACAATAAATCAATTCCGTTTTGCATAAAACTCATCTAACCCTATCACCCTTCCTGTATGATGTTGTGTTTACTTTGGACCTTTTTTTATTATAAACTTCAAAATTAATTTAAAAATTCCAAATTTAAACTTTTGTTACCACAAATTTCTCAACTTAATAATTATTTGTTATATTTTATGTTGATGTTATTAAGATTTCATTGTTTATTTTAGTTGTATTAATTTCAAACTTACAAGTTCATAATTATTTGTTATATTTAATGTTGATATTATTTAGAATTATTTTTGTACTTTATATCCATACATTTTAGCTATGTATTCTTTTTCCGACCATTTTTAACGCTTTGTTCTACTATTTTTTTAATCCCTACTGTACCCTGCATTTCATAAAAATGAACAAATATTAATTAAATTGATACCTCTAGTGCAATTGTTTCGATTTCTAAACGAACTTTTTACTACTAAACTACTAATCTATCTTTTCCACAACCGAACAACCGACCGAAGAGCTGTTGAACTGTACTCATCATTACCGTATATTTATATTTTAGTGCTGATGAAGGCTTTGATGGCACATACCCAACAAACGTAGTCGTACGCAATAATGGTTCTTGTTTGTATGTGCCACCAGGAATCTTCAAATCAACATGTAAAATAGATATAACGTGGTTTCCATTTGACGATCAAAGATGTGAAATGAAATTTGGTAGTTGGACATATGATGGTTTCCAGGTAAAGTTGAAGCTTACAAATTGTACAGATGAATGATTTATATGTATAAATATATATTTAGCACACTCCAGCAGAACCAATAAAACCCGTACCAAACCATAGCAGTAACAAGTCACCAACAGTACAGTACTACTATTACTACTACTACTACTACTACTACAAAATAAACGCAAACTACGAGACAAATAGTACTTGCTATAATCCTACACCTGCGTTGCATTTAGAGCCAAAGCTAGCAGTATCGTGCGAAGAAAAACCAATTCACATTCACAGTTTAGTGTGTACTAATGGTGCGGTCCTGTGGCCGAGGAGATAGTGGCACTTGTCTTGCACGGCAGTACCCCGAGTTCGAATCCCATCCAGACCGTTCGCACGTAGTGAGCATTGGATTGATTTTCCAACTTCGTGGTATCAATGAAAGTGTCTAGTAAGCCAGAAATGGCAGGGCAGGACCACCAGTGACCAGTGTAGGGTCGTTACGCCGAGGAAGATGGGTATTATTATTAAAATTACAAAGCAGTGTTAAAAATCTTTAAGAAAAAATGTAAAGTAAATACATTTAAGTACGTAAATGTGAATTGGTTTTTTAAGCCCCGATCTTTGCCTTAGGGAGTACTAGATTCTTCCGGCTGTAAATTCTATGTTAAGTTTAGTATCTTGCGATAGGTTTCTGTTTTGTTTTATAGTTTCATTCACAAAACTGAGGTGAAAGTGATCGTCGCCAAATGCTTCTAGAATTGTTGAATTTGTTAGATGGATTAGATGTGTTCAATATCGGTATTAGTTATTCCTTTTGATTACCATTATTGTCTCACCACAATTGGCGTTTTCATGATTCCTAGAAGAATTCATGCTATGTTAGATGAAAATACACTTTAAATTGATACTTTTCTCGTTCAATGCTACAGTTTGTGCACCAACAACCTTTGTTTTCGAATATGTTCTTAATGAAAGGAACATCACATGAATCTTCTTTAGCTGAGCTGAGCTGATCAATTTTTCCTGCCTATTCATATTCTTCTAGCGATTGTGCAAACCTAGCTAAGTTTACCTCGCTTTCGGCTTACAATAGTGCCTTCCAAAACATCTCCTTTTGCATACAGTAGTGGCAGCTTCATTAGCTCTGTTTCATACTGCAAAGGAATTTTCCGTATTGCCGCTCCATTAAACGTTTTGTGTTGTCAGGAATCTTAGATATCCTGTGTTTGGAGTTTTAGTTAGTTTAGTATACGTTAGCTACTTTTATGTTGTATTGAAACGGGTGTTTAGAGTTTTTATATGTAAGTAAGAAATAAGGCTTTATTTATGTTTTATAAGTTAATTGCTCTTAAAAGAAATATTTAGGTTGTACTCTATTTGAAAATATAACATGGTACAGAAGTAAGTAGTAGCAAGTGAAAAAGGCAAAGGATTTATTCGAATGTTTTGTGCTTATGCCGCGAGATACGCAAATCAATGAAATGCTCCCCGAAAAGGAAAATAATTCGAATTATCTTTCCGACAAATGTGTTCCACAAAAAAAAAAAGAGTTTTATTTTCTGACAATCGGAACATTCGCACAATAAAAATGTTCTCGCGGCATGAGCATAACGTAACGAAAACGAACATTATATCAGTTAGGATCAACGGAACAGTGTGTAAATTAGTTTCCAATGGAAAGCATACACGAATCCCGTCCCGGCAGCACCTGTGACCGTCGAAGACTTTTTTGAATATCGTTCCCGTTTGGCGAATGGCCACCCCCAGCCACCAGGGTGAACTAGCTTTTCCGTGGTTTTTCATTCGCTGGGGGGATGGATGGGTTGTAACATCGATGTCCGATGCACCGCAATGATCCGACATCGTGGGCAAATTCGTGTGTCATTTGACAGTTCGGGAACAGCTTCAAAAAACTCTTCGTCGATACGGTTCCTTCCTGGGAGGAGGAAGAAGTACGACAAACCGATACAAACCATCATACAAACTATCGAAAGATAATCATATCATGACCATTCGAAAGCTCTCAAAATCCTGAGTCAACAACGATCAATGTGTGAGACGATTGAACCACACTACTTGAAACGTCAGGCAGAAAAACTAGTACAAGAAGTTTAATAAAAATGGTACATACGGCGAAGAATAAAGAGCAATTTAACTGTAACCATCGAACAAAGGACAACGTACTGGAATTACGAAGAGAAAGATGCAAGTTCATCTTCCAACACGTGCTCCGGCACGATTTATTCACCAAACCCTTTTCCAGCACCATAATTGAACGGAGAAGTTTGGAGAAGGAAGCACGCAAGGATGATTATGACGATCCTTCCCAGTACTTCCACAGTCGGTCGGTCACACAGAAAGCTGCCCGTATTATAGAAGCGTACATAGGGTCATCATCGAGGAATTCTCGGGGGGAAAGATGTTTCTAAACCCTGCAATAGATTTAAGTGAAAACTATTTTTTTTTGTTTATTTAAAAAATGCCTATTTCTCATTTTTTTTCAAGCTTTTGTACCTAGTTTTTGTTTTGCGTATTGTAATTGGATTGAAGATTGGATTAGATTTCCATTATCGGCATTTTTTGTTTTAACGTGCATGTCACTTGACATAGTGAAATGATGATTTTCAGTTTTTAATATTATTTTGAAGAAAAACAAATTTAGCTATCCAAAAGAGTGCTTCTGTTTGTTTTGTGTTCCATATGTTCGAGTGTAAGTAAGTGTGTATTCTACGCGGTGAGTGTGATGAGTGAGTGATTGAAGTGTATGTTTTGTTGCTGTTATTTATAAACTTTGTAAAAAATAAAAAATGTTTTCTTTATGTTAATTTTTATTTATTTTCACTGATCTGTGTTTACGAGTGGATGTTAGTATGTGCGTGAGTGACAGTAGGCTTTGTGCGTGTCTGGCTTCTTATGCGGAACTAGCTACCATTTGCCTACTCTGACTGAACACATAGGTGCAATGAAATACATTGGACTGGCTACGAGTAGCCCCAATCAGCGCTAGAAACAAACTTATCCCCATGCCTCATGACCGCAAACATTACTAATACGATAATTCTTTTCTCTCTAACCTTACAGTTAGACTTACAGTTGCAGGATGAAGCAGGTGGAGATGTCAGTAGTTTCGTGACGAATGGTGAATGGGATCTTCTAGGTAAGGCACCGATACTAAACGTAGCTTAAAACGATAACAATAAGGAATGAGAGGGAATTGGAATTGAGAATTGTGGAATTAGAACTGGAACTGGAAACTTCATCTATTTTGGACCAAACTAAAAAAAAAGTCTATCATTTCATTCGACATAATGGGCTTAACTGCAAAATCAAATAACAATGGAACGTAAATTGGATGCAACAAATAGAAACCAAAAGACAACTGCGAAAGCAAAGTTCATTGTTCGACTCATCCATCCGTAAACTAAATTTAAAAATGGCTTCATATGATCATATGTCATGCTGTCGTAAACATTAGTTTGCTTAGACATCACCAGCATAGCGCTCATACATCATTTGTCATGTAAAGATTTTAAAAACATAATTAAACGGCGTATATTTTGCTTTCTATTAGTTTTATGTTTTGTGATATTAACCAACTGGCCAAGTCTGGAATTCCCCAAATTCGGTCGTTACTAAGATAGGGCCATATGATTTGATTATGTTTAAATACGCTTTGAGTGAGCAGAGGTATTGGCACAATTTGAACGCTGCTGATGTTTTGTTTTAAATGCTACATGTAGTTGAGTGAGGTTGACTTCAAAATACATATGGTTTGCACAGTTTGATGGGAAGCACTTCAAGATAGACGACCTTTCCCCGGATCTCGGTGAAAAGAAATTGATTCGCATCGACAACAGTTTTGCAGTAGTTTTGTGTAGCTCCAAAACTTGTGGACAAACTTTCTACGAACCGGATGAAACATTTCCCACCGAAGCCGTAGGCCAGCATTGGAATGTGTTCACCGCTAGCACCGGAAAGAATCGTAAAGGACCCTCGTACCCAATCAACGTTCGAAGATCTGCTTTCGACAGTGCTCGACTGGGTGGTAGCTAGAATGACCGTACGAATTCGTGTGCTATTCGTTTTGTCAAGTCTGCCGGTGACAGATTTCGATTTTCATCAAACTCAGATGTGGAGCGAACCCGTCATGTATGCACACACAAGAACGAAAAGTTGTTTTCCTTTTCGATAAGGCCATCGAACGCCGTGTTAGGAGTTTTTCACATTCTCAGAGATGTTATAAATAGTAGATTTAGCTTGTAAAATAAAACTATAGAATTTTGATACCTTTGGCAACTTGGGAGCTAATAATTGTACTTTTGAGATTCAAGAGCAGTTTTGATTCTCAAAAATGTCTACCATATGATAACACTGGAACAAATGATTATGAATTAACCTTTTAAACTTCGGGATATACATTCCAGGGTAATTAAAATTTTACAATTTTATTTAAATTGTTTCCTTTTCCCTTGTAATGAGCTGAAACTAATAATGTGTTCCACTTAGTGATACATAATGGGAATTATTATAATTGGTGTAATATATAAGATTGTTCCTAACAATGATTAGCTTAAGTAATAGTACATAACGCAAACTACCAAATTCAAGTCGGTAATAATATAAACCCAAAACAAAACAAATTGAACGAAGCATTGGACCGGATGTGATGAACGAGTACAGAACCAGGAAACGTAACGCACTACTATCTAAACTGAGCCTCCGTTAAACCAGCGCAAATTACAACCGTTTTAGAGCGTTTTTAATTTAATTTTTCGTTCTGCATTGGAAACCGTGTTTAAGTTAGCTAGTTACGTTTTGTCAAAACTAAACTTAAATCGCTAAACAACCCAATAACTGCACCCGTAAAACATAAACGCAAATGAACCGAAAAAAAACCATTAAACTACGTATTGCACAATTCCCATCGTGCACTACCCGCCAGGAGCTGAGCCACGTCTGTCAGGGCTTTCAGCTTCCGCTGCCGAAGTTGAAAGTGACGAAAGCGTAACCGAAAGGCCAATAAGCTCGTTTCCCATCGAAACTGCTCTTCCCCCGTGCGGCTCATAACAGATGTACCCACGCGTAGTTTGGTGTTGAAACGAGCATCCTTGGAAAAGGATTGGACCGTACGAAAAAAAAAACAGGTAAAGGGACACACAAATGTCCACCGGAGGGGTTGTAGCATCAACTCTCTCCGGGCGGTGCTTTCCGCCATCAATGTGCGCTGGCCAACGTGATTCACCTTCAGCGGGTAGTCGCGATACACGAAGATTGCGCCATTCGTTAGCGCGTTGTATCAATCGTCACGAAACCACTGTTGTCTTCGAAACCCCTGATCGGGCATCCCCGTGTATGCGATGGGGATGTCCGACCCAAAGTTCTCCCCGACTCTGGGTGCTCCACTACCGGCCGAATGCGAGAGAAAGCGACTGATCACGCGAGACAGAGAGAAAGAGAGAGATCATACGACGTGTGCGTTTGTTGCCAAAAGAAGACTGACGGTTCGGAGACTGTCGGTAAGTAGTTCCGTGGAAGAAAAAAAAACCCCACAACAAAACGTAGTAGGCAAGTGTGTCAAATCGACCCCACCGAACGTGTCCCGTAATAACTGGGGACAGCTAGACGCGCGTAATAGGCCGCGAAACAGTGCTTACGGGAACAGGTTCGGGAAGAGATTGCGCTACCGGAAACCGCTCTTTTTAGCTCGATTTAATCAGTAAGATATGTTCTTGTTTTCGTTTCAGCGTCTTGTTCACATAAATATAGCCCATTCCCAAAATCGAGTAAAAATTTTTGCACAAAGATAGATTGCAACTAAATTGTTGTTCCACCGTTAGTGAACCATCGTAAAATGTTTCGTTCTCATCCCAATGTGCGACCTTTATTAATAGTACTGAAGAAAGCGTTTTTAGCTGAGATTTAAAGTAACAGAATTGCAACAAAAACAGGGAAACTGTATATCTTGAATGCTACTAGTTCTAATTAGTAGGATAGTTGTGCATAGGAGAAATCATATCCATTAAATAATTCATACGCAAGTCTCGTTTCCCAATTTCAAAAGCTTAAAAAAGCTCTTACTCATAAATTAATTAATAATAAAATCTTGACAGCGGTGGGATTCGAACCCACGCCATTTCTGACTGGTGCCTAAAACCAGCGCCTTAGACCGCTCGGCCACGCTGCCTCGGTTACTGTGATGGAAAATTGCACACTTTCGTTGCCTTCCACATTGCTTCCGTAATAAATTCCATTCCCATCCATCCGAGCCTTACCTACTGGGAGTTGATCGTTGCATTTAACAATTTGCTAACTAATTGCCATAATCGTTTAAGACATGATAGAGGACGGATTTTATCGATGCCCGTCTGTCCACTTTCCATCCCGGCCATCAGACACGGCCTGGTCCGACAGACATTGTTTACTGGCGCACTTTTGCATAACCTCACCCAAGATGCCATTAACTATTAACCGCACCCAGTGCCTCATATTGCTTCCGTTCTCTTCTACACTCTTTCTCCCTTCCTCTCTTGGGAAGGTATGCGAGACATTGTTCCTGTGTGGCACACGGGACACAGTGCTCGGGCCGGGGTTTTGTTTATTATAGCCCATCAGGCGAAGAATAAATTGAACCTTTCCGTTTAAGCGGGACATTCCGGACAAATCCTAACCTTACTTTGGCCGGCGGTTATTGATCGAAAGCCACCCCGTATTGTGTTGCTCGGTGCATGGGAACATAAAACGACGATGGCTAATGAAGTGGCTCAAGCGCTCGGTAGGATATGCAGCCGGGATCAAGCTTTTGTGTTTGTGTGGATGTGTGTTTGTGTGAGTGTGGGACTGGATCCGCTTGAAGCCGACGCCTCCAACCCTTCGCCGACACCCTCATCCGGTGCCATCCGGTTATGAATGGTTAAAACATGCAAAGTGATTAAATTTATTACGAGAACCCTTTATCACTAATCCCACACCAAGCTGGCGGTGCGCGCCCGAGGGATATGTTGTTGGAATGGAAAACTTTGTCCCATAACCCATCCCACCGGTGCCGGTGGTCTGGATGGCCACGTCCTACCGAGCCAGAAGATGAAACGTGTGTACAAGCGAAGTGAACACGCTAAGTCGGCGGGAAAGAAAACATTCGCACACGAAAGGACATTAAACTTAATTCCTCCAGCTGGATGGAGAGCCAACACCGGGCTGAAGTTCGTCCTCGAAAGCTGCCCGGGCACGTGCAACCACTGAACCCAGTGAGGTCCAGTGAGTTAGAGTGGTGAGCATGTAGACGACTGTGTATGAATGAACGAATATGTGTGTGTGTGTGTGTGTGTGTGTGTGTGTATGTGCAAGCAAAGTGTATGTGTGTGCGCGCGTTGGTTACAGTCGAGCTGGCAAGATTAAATATTCAATAACCGGGCCCGGAAAAGGATCACAACTAATTCAATTAATAGCTGTCCAAAGGTGTAACTGTCCCATAAATGGAGAGGAAACGGCTGAAAACATTAGCTTTTAAGATGGATGGGCATGGTTTTTGGTTGAGCTGAGTAATGAGCTAATGAGCAAAACTTATAATGGAAACGTTACTTCCAGCAGGGAGCCATTCAGCATTAAAAGTTTGGGCAGTGAAATGATATTCTTAGGACAAGGAAAATTTGTTTGATAGACGAAAAGGTTTAGATAGACGTTTGTTTTGTTTTCAAAATTGAAAACCTCCTTAAGATTTTTATTGAAAGACTCGATGTAGATCGCAGTTTGCACTAAGCGATCTACCTTTCAGTTCCCTTGAGGAATATCACAAGGATTTGCCACTTTTTTTGAGGATGTGTTTGTTTTATACTCCCCACCTTTAAAAAGGAGATCCACAGACAGATACGAAAACTGTAAACCCTTGGAATGCCTTCATCATAAGTAGTATGTCCAAATGTTGGTTTTATTTGTTAGGCAAATTGTAATGTTTTTTCTCAAACCTATTCTTATGTTTTCATTTGCTCATATATTCGCCAACTGTTCACGATCAGTCTTTCATTTCATACCATAGACCTAAAGATGACTATTTTTTTTCACAAACAACCAACATTCCAATGGAACGGAATTTGTTTGACAGTTAGCAAAAGACGGTTGCCATAAACGTACACGCTTCAGCCATAAAATGGAAATGGTGAAGAAATGGAATCTACTCACACTGTGTAACGGTAGCAGCTTTGGCGTTACTTCCATCGATCGTAGATCAATTAGATTGGTTCGATCCATATTTCAAGAATGGAACTGAAACATCTCGCATATCTCGTTATCAAAATACCAATGCACTATTATTTTCGTAAAAATGTTAATGCTTATTAAAAAAAAACACATACACACATAAACTCATCTCTCAACAACCAACAATTACGTTGCTTCCTCTCGGTGCGGTCAATTGTTACTTTATCGATCGTTTGTACTGTGTTTCACGGATGCGCTATAAAGGTGTTCCCGGCAAGCGTAACGAAATCTACTACAACTGCTGTCCAGAGCCTTACATCGACATCACCTTCGCCATCATCATTCGAAGGCGAACACTGTACTATTTTTTTAATTTGATCGTACCGTGTGTGCTGATTGCGTCGATGGCACTGCTAGGATTCACCCTGCCACCGGACTCCGGCGAAAAGTTATCATTAGGTAAGTGGCGGAAAATTGGTTCGGTTAACTGAAGATTATCATAATGGTTTTGGAGTACAAAATAGCTTTATTTTATATTAACTCCGCTAGTTTTAACCATGTTTGCGTTTTGTTAATTTTTACTTGCCCTAAAAGCTATAGTATCCTAATAAATCCAACTCTTCCCACTAAAACACATGCATTTGAATGAAATTCTATATTCCAGGCGTAACAATTTTATTATCACTGACTGTATTTTTAAATATGGTTGCTGAGACAATGCCAGCCACATCGGATGCTGTTCCACTTTTAGGTAAGTTACGGCCACTGCAGGACATCCTTTTAAAGTCAATTCTTTACCGACAGTGCAAACTAATGAAATTATTTCTTGTATTTAAATGTTTTCTTTCTCCCTCATCTACCTTTCAGGCACATATTTTAACTGCATCATGTTTATGGTTGCATCATCCGTTGTTTCGACGATTCTAATTTTAAATTATCATCATAGAAATGCGGACACACACGAAATGTCTGATTGGGTAAGTACCAGCACGCACCAGGCACATACGAACGATAACACGCTGCATATTTCGCTGCAGTACATTCACACTCGCGGACGTGAGCTTGCACCCGTGAGAAGCATACCCCGAAAAGCCACACCGGCAGAAGTCATTCTAAATGAAGTGGTGTGAATGCATCGTACGGCCTCGAGCACATTCAACAATCAGACACACGGGGCAAAGGTGAACCGATGCCGCAGAACCTCGAAGAATCATTCCCGATTCATGTCATGTGGCAAACGGCGTACTGCCAAGGTTTAATGAATACTTATGCGAGTTTTCGAATCTGCCCTCCGGGGAGTGGCCTCTCATGGCCCGTACGGATGTGGCCGAATGCAATTTGAAGTTTGCAGTGTGGTTATTTTTTCCCGGGCAACATTCCATACCTTCGGTTGCATTGCTTGGCGCTTGCAAGTGAATGCGAAAGTCATTGTCGGTGGGCTAGAATGATGAATTCTGCAGTGCTTCTCGGAAATGAAATATGATTCCCGCTTGACCAAAGGGCGACACAAAATCTGTACCAGTGACGAGATTGGAGCTTTCGTACGGTTGGTCCACGTGCAGTAGGACGAACGCATACAGCAACCTGGCACAAAGGTTGCATACAGGATGCGTATAATGGTTTTGTAGTGGACCGATTGCTTTTGCAAAGATTGCACACCTTTCTGTGAAATGTGCGTAACGAACTGTCGGCTTAGAAATGAACTACGTATTAACACACCGGTAACTATCGTTTCGGATCAATACATCATCCTGGTAGGAGTGTGCAATCATGGATTGTGAGAGGCAATAAGTATCATATGATAAACTGAAGTTATGGAGTTCGAGTAGATTTATAAATTTGTTGCAATGGTTTCTATAAATCTGTTGATGTAAAATATAATTTTTTTTCTCTCAACAATACAAAGACTGTTTGAACAAAATTGAGCTTGTTCTTACAATTTTTGATGCTTTGGTACAAAACACGTACCAATGTTAATCTCTTTGAGGTAGAACCAAAAATAAATTCAAGATTTGGACCGCTATTGTATTGATGTTCAAAACAATCTCAGCTCTCATAGAACTTTATAGCATTACCATAAAATTTGCTACAAATCATTACAGTTCCCAAGACAAACGTTGCTTATAAACAGGAATATTCCTATTTTATTTAAAATATATTCTAGGCCCTGCATTACATTGAATATGTAGAGGATGAAGATCTGAAATAGCTTATCAGTAGCCATCACGTTCCCGCAGAACTGCACAGTTCTCATTGATTACGATCCACCCAACTGACGAAACTCCGTGAAGACGAACACTTAGACTAGATCATCTTGATTATTACTATTATTTATTGGTTCTATCTCAAAGTTTTGCCTTGTCCGTTTTGGATAAATTTGTTTTTATATACCCTTATCGGGATTGTTTATTTTCTATACGGGGAGATTCATTCAGTATATTCGGCTTTTGAACTTCTATTTACAGTACCTAGTCAAATACCTCTTAATCTTTTCATTACTGGTCTCCAATTCTTTGAAATCCAATTCCGTTCTGCATTAAGTCCTCCTTTTCCAACAGTGCACTGTTCATGGTAGTTTCGTCCCGAGACATAACTGGTTTCTTGTTTTTTTAAAACGCAATCCTAGTTGCACCAGCAAACCCATTAACCACGATGTCATGAAATTCTTATGCCTCGTTTTTCGTGCTATAATAGCCTTATTCACGAGTTTTCACCTTTCGTACCTTCGAAAGCGTCTCAAAGACAAGCTTGTGATTTGTGTAGGAAAACGCCAGAAATTTCTTTCGTCCTTTATTTACCTGGTAGCTAAATGTACTATTAACTGTTCTAAAGTTCCGGTGGAGCATTCTGCAACAAGGCTGCAGAATCAATGGACACGCTTCCTAAGTTTTCTGAATCGATTTTATTCGTTCAATCATTCAGGCCTGCTGCTGATGCTTGTAGGCGTCAGCGAAATTAATTCATGTTTTTTTAAAAGTCTTTTTAAGCTGAGGAACGACAGTCGTGCTTAGTTGTTTCATGACGAAATTTGAGATTTCGTACCCAAATAGTACGGTCACAAATCTTTCATGCACGTTCAACTTCCCGATTACCGCCGTAAATTGGAATGAAGTTATAAAAAATGAGATTAAGCTGGAAGTTTTTTTTTTGCTGGCCCTTACAAGTTTATTGATTTTATTCTACAGATTAAAGCTACACGTAGAATGTTAGAAGATTGTTTTTCTTCTTAGTTTAACAGTCTGCGAATTCATGCTTGGCATAATTGAGTTTCTAGACATAGCATAACCTTGTAGTGGGAGAGACTGTTCTAGCTACTAATAACCAAACGCCAATTACTAAGAATAAGGTATTTGTTACAAAATTATAGACATTATTGAAATATAGGTTACTTACAATGACATATCACGTACTTTGAAGTACAAGATTTTAAATTTCTTTTAATATCTTTTTATTTTTTTTGTGGGTTGCATCGTACAGCCCTTGCGTCATCGTACAAGAAGTCTCCCAATATTCCCTTAAAGTAGCTTACAAGAAATCTAGGTTTTGAGATATCTTCGCCATGAACGACATTAAGCTGCCACCGTTGGTAGATGATTTCGTGTTTCCTTTTATGCGCCATCCTCCCTTTTAGTCGATCCTTCATTACGCTGTTGCCCTGTTTTATCTGCACGATTCGCGCCGTTATTTTCAGCGCTTTGATGTTTGATGGTGCCGCATTTCGCTAGCCGATGTGTGTTGCGGTTTTCGTCGTTCAAGATGGAGAAGATTTATTCATTAGTACGCTTTTTTTACTCACGCTGTTGCTAGCATCGTGCACTCTATTCCCCTCGTTTGTAAGGGAAGTGCGATGCCACTTTTACGTTGCTCCTTTTTTTCTCTCTCTTTCATCTGGCTGTGGGATGGCAATCGCAAGCCAATCGTCTTGCTGGTGAGCGCAAATTATCTTACCACAGGCTGATGATAACGGGGGCAAGCAGGGTCGCGTGAGGGAACGAAGGAGCACACCGAACGGTCGGTCCTGCCATGTCAAATGATGAAAGAAAAGCTGATAACGCGATCCGTGTCATCTGTCCATCGTTTTCCATGGCTGTTTTCTCTATCCGTGTTTTGTTCTACACCGTTGCGTGTCCTACTGCCCTTCCAGTGCTTCCTGTCAACTTGTTTACTGGCGGCGGAGGGTAACAAGGGGTTTGGTTAGGCTTTTGAAAGACATTTTTCGTCATGGCGATCGGTTTTTCCACCATATCGACCCTTTTTTCACGTCGTGCCGGTATGATAGATAAGGTACTACGATAGCTGTCAACGGCAACGGCGCTGGCGCCTGCGAGGAGCAACACAACTCTTCTCTCAACGTCCCTATCGTCACCTTTTCACTCTGAAAGGCTTCTGCTTGCTGCCGAAAGTGGATCTCATCAAGAATATTTCGACGGGTTTCCCAGGGAAGAGAGAGAGAGAGAGTGCAGGGAAAATCATAAGCGAAGTAATCCTAGCCTGACTTGGCCTCACTGTGCGCTTCTCCCGGAAAAAAGAAGAAAAAAACCGAAACGCAACGCATGTTCTTGGATTATTTAAAATCATATTAGATACACAAACAAACGCGCGGCTTGAGCGATTATTTATTCAAAGCACATCCCATGAAGGATGATGATTTTCGGCACATTCCCGCACCCCGAGCCCCGAGTTGGTTTCCTACTAGCGAAGGGCTGCCTAACCGGAAGTGGATGGAGACTACTTCTCCCCTTCCCACCCCGACGATTTGCGTGGAAATAATGCTGAAGGAAGGACACCCGGAAGCGACCGGTTGGCGGATGGATGATTTTCGGGAAAATTCTTAAACATACGCGTACAGCACTAAACGGCTGCTAGGTGGTGATGGGAAAGTCTTGGAACGTGTCTTCGCCACAAAGCAGAACTGCCACTAGCATGGCGACCGGGACACCACTCGAGAAGTCGTGCGCGTATTAAACGAAACTGAAAGCTTTTTCGCTGCCTGGCACTCATCATTCGAGTGCTTGACGGTTGACAAAAAATTCAATCTTTCCTGCCAGGATCTTCCTTCACGAGGGAAAAAGATGTGTGATCGCTTGTGTGGGAGAGCTAAGGGTTTTTTCTTTGTCCCCTCTCTTGCGTCTTTTTATTAGTTTTGTTTTCTCCCTCCAATGCGATCAACAAATAAGCAAAGGATAGGCCCATTTCACGTACTTTTGGAATAGTCCTGGTTGGGGGTTCGTATTGAAAGGACCCGCCAGCCGTATCATGTCAGTTTGCGCGTAATTCTTATCGTCCAATTCCGCTCCTTGCTTATGTGCCATGGGAGCAGACACCGGGCGCTCCATTTTCGCTTATGGGAATTTTATGGGAAAGTTTATTAAATTCATTACGCTTCTAGGCAGGCACGAACAGTTGTATGCGTGTGTGTCAAACGTGTACGCGTTCATAATAGGGATAGGGTATGACTATGAAAAGGAAATATCCTCTGTAAAGAGCATCCATGTGCTCTTTTTTCTTCAGCCGTTCCTATCTGCTCCTAGTGGCTTAATTTAATTTATTTCTACCTACGATACGTTTTAATGTGCTGAATATGGGTGGAATCCGGAGCAGAAAGGTAGTTTTGAAATGCTGATGAAAACACTCACTTGCAATTTATTTCATAGAAAAGGTGCTCTCTGACGTTGAAGGCTATTAGCTACCTGTAAGACAACAGACCTGTGAAGAACTTAGTATAAATATTTTTTCAAAACACATCCCTAACAAATTGCCACAATATCTCTCGTGCGAAGGTATTACTAATATCATTTTCCCTTTATTTTCCAACTTCCAGGTTAGAATCATATTTTTATACTGGTTGCCATGTATTTTAAGAATGAGTCGACCCGGTAGAGACTTATCGATGGAATATCCACCAACGCCAACGTCGGACAGTTCCGAGCGGAAAGCGCACATACAGGACGTCGAGCTGAAGGAGCGGTAAGTGACAACCGTTGGAAGGCGTATCTTTCAAACGCCATCGCTTATCTCGCCACTCTCTTCCATCAGATCATCGAAGTCCTTACTAGCGAACGTATTAGATATAGATGATGACTTTCGTCACAACTGTAGACCATTGACCCCTGGAGGTACACTGCCACATAATCCAACATATTTCAGGACTGTTTACAGGTAAGCTGTCACTGGAAGCTGTGTTGTAATTGTTTGTGCCCATTAAACCGATTATCGTTCGTTCCACTTGCAGCAGTGATGATGGAAGCATCGGACCGATCGGAACTAATCGAATGCCGGATGCGATAGCGCCACCACACACGTGTTTCACATCCTCTGCTGATTACGAACTAGCTTTAATATTGAAAGAGATACGTTTTATCACCGACCAGGTATGCATACGTGGCAAAGATGCGTTTGTTTTTTTTTCTTCCCTTTCAGTGATTGACCGACCGCCAGTCTACGGTTTCAACCAGAGAAACCCCAATGTCATCCCGGAGCAATACGAATTAAAGAAGCTATTGTTACAGTCTTTCTTGATCATACGCGCACATTCTTTCGTTATGCTCTTCACCACGTTTGGTCATCAATAATCCTGCATGTCCTTCGTACTTTCTCTATATTGTCACGCTTGCTATTAGAAGGAGAGAGCACATTTGAGGTTCGTGCTCTTTTTCTCGTACCGGGTCCCGTTTCGTTATGCTTTAGCTCACATCCTCACCCAGACAGCACGCCGGTGTCTGATAAATGGAAATATGTCGGTTAAGGTTAGGAAGATTGATGTTGTTTAAAGAACTGTCCTTCGACGGTGCGCAATCGAACCGGACGCACCGGTGTCGGAAGTGGGCTTTCCCGTGCTGTGGTTTAAAGGCGACCAAGATGACTATGGCGATGTTTGCTGTCCGGTTTCATTGCGATAACCATCTATCATTAATTGGTCAATCGATCAAGCGGTCCAAGCTTTCGTTCTGGCGGAGGCGCATGACTTTTTCCAATTTCGTTTTAGAACGAATGGCAAACTCTTTTTTTCTCGGCACGTATCGAACTTTAATATTAGTTTAGAAATATATTTTCTTTTACACCGGTGGAAATAAAACTAACAACCGTGCTGACGTTGCCCATTTGATCAGTTTAAGAAAATGATTATAAATTGACAATGAATAGCTGCGATTATTTTATTTTTCTTTTTTACCTGTAATGCCTAAAAATAACGAGCTTACATCTGAACTTTAAATAATATTCACATTGGTTTGGAAACATTTCCTTCTCCAACCCGTGGAAGGACACCTTATCCCAGGTGTTCTCGTTTGTGTTTATTACATTGGCATGAGAAAAAAGGGATGACAATTAGGAAAAAGCAACAACTTCGTTTAATCTTTAGCAGATTTTTCCTAGTACGCGTAGTACTTTCTCGTGCTGTAAAGAACTGCTATATCTTTCATGTCATTACTTCAATCTTTAGACCGACGAAATCTTATATCCTGGCATCCTGGTATATAACTTGTAACTAGTTTTTTTTTATAAAACTGTTAGACGAGCTATTTAATTTGAAATGAAAAAAATGTTTCTAATTTAAAACACAGTTCGTAATATAACTATAAAGCCATTTGCTTTTTGAAAAAATAACAGGAAACATAAACACAAAGGTAAAAAAGATGTTGTGCAAACTTCTAGAGAAGAAAAATTGTAACCGGTTACGCGCTTTTCTGTTGCAGTAAAAGAGTGGGAGTTCGTTGCAGTTGCGAGATAAATGGAAAATCTAGAACAAATATTTTTGGTATTTCTATTTGTTTTTCATTATGTCTGATTTTTGTATATTTTACCTTTGGTTTTCGAAATGTACGATACTTCTAAAACAATTTACATCGCAAACCAATCGATTTCTCCCAAAAATGAGCATATTGTGGAAGGTTATTTTTGTAGCATGATGATTTTTATATTTTTTTTTTTTGCAAACATATTATAATAATTAGCTTGGGCACACCAATAATTGCATGTCAGGATTCGCAACACATTGAAAAAATGAGTCTTAAATATATTTCAATTATTCAAGAGCCATTTAAACTGCCTGTACTTTTTGTCGAATTCTAATATGATGGTTTACTTATAAAACAAAGATTTTTCATAACTGGCCTAATAGTTATGTTATGCAGTGCAATTATCAAACCGTCGAAAAAAAATGTTTAATAGTGTACATAAAAATATGAAGAAATATTGAAATACATTTTATCATTCTAGAAAACTTTTCAGAGCATCATTTATACTTATATCTTGAATTTTTCCAGTAATACAAAAAATTATCATGTGATTTTTTTTACGAAATCTTTGGCATCCTTTTAAAAAAGCGTATCTGCTCTTTGTACGCTTTATAATAGTAGTATTCATGATATAAAAATTACTTTAATTACACAACATTCTAATAGATACTAGAAAAAAAAAGGTTTTAATTTAATGAACATTTCATCAATGATTTTTTTTTATAAGGAGTGTTACCACAATGGAAATGCATGGTTTAGTTTGGGAGCGCGTTCTGATGTTTATTTCCACCAGTGTACGTTGAATAATAGTGACATTTTAACTCTCATGCACAACACGGTCTAGTGCAGTCGCATTATGTTCTACTTTTCCGTATTTTTTCAGGTTTGTAAACATTTTTGTCCTGGCTATACAGTTTGTTGATTCTTATTCTGTACTCGCATTTGTCAAACTCTTCTTTACTTAATTAGATATTTTGATTAACTACATTTGCAGTCGTTTCATATCCACTATTTTAACTATCCTCGCTTCAATCTCCTCTCTATTCCACAGATACGAAAAGAAGACGAAGAAAGCGATATTGCGAAGGATTGGAAGTTTGCAGCAATGGTAGTTGATAGATTGTGCCTTATAATTTTCACATTTTTCACAATAGTGGCAACCATAGCTGTCCTATTTTCGGCTCCGCACATCATCGTTTCGTAGCCATATGATAAGGGCTATTGTTATTGGTTTTTCCATAAAATCAATTTGTTACTAATTAAATTATTGTCAAGAATTTTTAAATGAATTCTTCGTTGCGCCATTGCGTCGCGTCGTTGTACCGGTCGGTGAAGCGGTCAGCGGTCGGATCACGAAACACTGTACGCCGGAACGTGTAAACGAGTGAAAAGAAAAGCAAACAAGCAAAACAAAAAAATACAACCCAAAAAAAATGAAACACTACTAACGGACGTTTCGGGCACGACTGGCAGCAGAGGTACCAGCATGTCCATTACCACACTGATCGAGGGCGAAGAAACTCGGCAAAGCGGCAACCACGGATAACCGGACTCCTGTATGGTAGCAGCTCGTGGCAGAAACAGCCGGGGAGGAAGCGGGCGAAACAGATGATAGCTTTACCTAAGGGCAAAAGATTCGACCAGCAATCATTTTCGACCAAAAAAGAAAACCTAGAGCAAAAGTTAGGAAAATAATATATAAAAAGCAACCAAATCACGCGTAGGTGGAAACTCTTGACATGGGAAGAGTCATCGTCGGGGCACGACAAGTGGATCGTGATTGCAATAGATAAATGTTTCCACCGATTCAGCCGAGGCAGCGATCGAACTAGTTTTAGTTTCTACCCCTTAGTTGTAGTTTTCCTAGCCAAACAAACAAAAAATAAGGGAAAAACGGGCAATTGTTTAGGTGTGTTTAGCAGAGGATAAAACTGCCGCGAACGTACACTGTACTTAGTCAATAATTGGAAGCGAACGTATTGCCATTGCACATAAGTGGTAGAAAAGGGAGTAAGTTGACTGTCCACTGGGGGAAGGACTTTCGGTCACGATCTATGGTACCGACCAGATGATCGGTAACCAACTCTGCGTATCTTCAAAACGTTCAGTGAGGCACAAACAAGGCACATGCAAGCTAAGACGTACATCCTAAGGAAGTGTGAACGGTGAGCATAACGATTATTTTAAGACGACAAGCGATAGCATATTTAAGTGGAAAACCCCCTCTTACACGCTATTCTCGGTAAGCATACCTTTCTGCGCAAAGGTTGTGACGATTTCCGATGCCGTTTCCATCTCTGTTCCACCCTTTTATCCCGTACCATAGCATTCCAATAATGAACCGAAAGCAATAAGCAACATTTAAAACAAAACTACATGCAAATCTCGAACCGTAGCTAAGCTATAATGCGTAAGAATTGTAACGAACAAACGAACTGCACGCGGGCAGGGGAACGCGCGTTCATTTCCATTTCCTTCTTGGTGAATCGTGCGAAATGGGAGAGCAAACCCTGATGAGGAGAGATGCCGAATGGGCAGCGGGTGGAAACGGGTGGTGAGGTACGCCAAGGAAAGCAAACATTGTACATTTTTCTCTACACTAGAATTAACTCCACACGGGCACGGTGCTTGATCCGTGGTATTCGTATTCTTTCTACTTTCTTCAGTGGAAGTTAAAACGTTTTGAGTGTGCAGGATGAGGAATTCGCGTGGAATCGTATATGTGTTGATGGTCCCTTCATTATCAGCCCTTTTAGCATCTTTTCCCAGACAAAAATGGGGGAGAAAAAAAAACGGATGATGATCACCTGCTAGCCGATCGTTTTTGAGGTCGGACCGATAAGTTTCATTTTGTTTGGGTGGACAAAAGGTAGCGTGTCTTCTTGGTAGAAAGCGTAATACCTTAGTTCAGCGTGTAGACACTTGTACTATAGTTACACAACACGAAAAAAAACCCGCGTAGGGCTTCGTTAGTTTTGTCTCGAGAACCATGACGTGACCGTGTGATATAGGTGCGAGATGAGAGAAACGTACGCGCTAATGCCAAAAGCACATCTTCATGCGGACACTGCCTTCAGAAGGCATAATTTCCGGTGTATTGTGCGTTGGAGCAGCTGTAATTTAAAACACAATATTTAAGCACCCCTACACACACACACACACACACACATGCACACCGGATCGTATCTCTGGCAGGATACGGCAACAAATCTAACCTATTTGGGGCATACAGGGAGAGAGGCATTGATGGCGAAACGGATGCACTTCGCCGCTTTTCCACCGAATGGCGTCAGTGGGCGCCATTTAAGTTAGCTTATAAGGGGCAGGCTCACTCGCGCAAAACAGGGTGGCAATAAGTTGTGTGTGTGTATGTGTGTGTGTGTGTGTGCGTGCATGTGGATAAGGACAAGGGAGAGTGTTTCTTTTTGCGTTTGTCGTTTATTAGTGCTGCCATTTTTCTACCTTCGGGATGGTCAAACGATCGATCGTGCCATTTGCAAGCAGAACACCGAATGGTGGTGGGCGCCGACGGTTCGATTGATCGTTGGGTGAAGGACCGGGGAAAGGAAATTTGTGCAACCGAAACAGTAAAGTGAAATTTCTAAATTACTAATCAAAGCCGACTGGAACGGCTCGCGGAATGGCCGGGTATGGGAATGGTAGGAATACCAGAAGGGTGCATTACACCGAGCAAACGGTGTGTGTGTGTGAGCGCGGGATCGATGAGGATGAGAGGATGGCCAACAGTGGTTGGCAGGTGACGTTGAAAATCACATGAATTGAGGAGAGTGTTTTACTTTAAATTTAATTCCAAATTAAAATATATCTACCATTTTAATTTGATTAGTTTAAAACTTATATTTGATAATTTTCTTATTTGTTTTTGTACTGTGCGAACAATTGTATGATTTATATTCAATCGTTGAGCGTAATTTTGAAAAATGTTTTATTTTTATTTAATCATTTCTTCTTATGCACGTTTATTACCTCGTAAGTGATATTTATTTAATGCCTTTTTAATATTTATAAAATCTTTTCTTTTGAATCTTCTTCACTTTCACGTGGTGTATCATCTCGCCAACCTTCTTCCTCGAGATATCATCTCAGCGTTTAGTAGAAGATCAAGCAAGAGCATCCTTAAACTTACGAGTATTATTAAATTATTAGCAAAACAACAAACTAATGAAATAAAAAAAAATCCCAAACAACGTTCACGAACCGCACGGGTACCCCTGCGGTTCAGTGGCCATTTTGTACCATATAGTAGAAAGAAGTTTAAAGAAAACACAATAATGCACAGATATTTACTTACACGCCTACACGAGCAGCAGAACTACAGAAACTAACTCAAGATTCGATCAAAAAGGCACCTACCACACCCAAAACCATTACAACTGGGAAAAAAAGCAAACAAACCAAAAACGCATCCTCATCAGGAACGATAATCCCATAGCACTGGTTGGAAAAGTCCAACATGGAATATAAGAAAAGACAGAAAATATTAAAACACACAGACACACAGGCGGCACAAAACCGAAGTACTAGTGAAGAAAATGCGCAAGAAATTATCACCAGCGGCAAGACTGTGATATATAAAAAGAAGAAAAGAAATATTATTAACTCGTAACTCAAACAAAATAAACACACACGAACGCGTAAGTTCTCTGGCAGTAAAACGTAAAACCGCAAAGCAGTGAAATGGCATTTATGAAAATATGGGAAAAAACAGATTTCCAATAAACGATCGGAAAAAAATATCAAACTAAAACAACAAAAATGGGAAATGAAAGGAAAACAAATACGTCAGAAGTCGAGCATACAAAGGATTCATAGAGAAGAGCAACGTTTTACAACTATTTCCCTAAAGTGATGGCAGTATTTACAAATTTGAACGCAATTTCTTTTAGTTAATAATTTTTTTACAAACTTTTTGTTTAATGTATGAGACGCAGAAAATATTTTCTCCAAAAGAACAAACTGATCATTTTACATTTAAATCAAAGTTTCATTTATACAACAAACCATTTTTTTAATTTAGTTTTAAAAATAAATTTTCTTTTTCTTTCGCCTAATACTTCCTACAACCACCAATGCTCAGTACAGTTACACTAATGCCACCACAGTATGCTCGCGGAAGCATCTACAGCGGAACGCGTTAGGCAACAGCATAATAAGAAACACATCCGTTGACATTGGGATTTACGTGACAACCGATGGAAGAAATCTACAGTCGCATTTCTTATTAAAATGTAACAAATTCAACGTTGATATTCGACCTAAGACTAAACAAACCAACAAAGCAAAGCAACACAAAAAAGAGCAAGCGTTCGCGTGTAAACAGTTCCCACAGTATGTTCCTGAGGCTAGGCAAACTTTAGGAAGCAAAACAAAAACCAAAAAACAAAACAATTGGCATCGACTTACTACGTAAGATACTTTTCCTCCCTTACAAATGAGCAATCTCTTTAGCGCGTAGTGGGAGACCTTGTTGCGTATTGAATTATCCGCACACTGTTGTAAATATGTCGTTTGATTTGATGCTGCGATTATTAAGGCAACCGACACGTCGTTTTGTTCGTCCCATCGCAAACCTTTTTCGCTTTCCGAAACATTTAAATCACAACTGCCAACGAGCAAATGAAATGGGATGTTTATGTGTTTAGCCTAAAATATGATTGTTACTAGCGGATTATAGTCTTTCGAGCGTCATCGTTGGCTGTTTACGAACGTTTAGGACTCGTTTTCTACTGCCAAATGGATTCATCAGTAGCCATTCACACTTTTCACAGTTTATTAAATTTTGACGTTTTTTCTAACTATGACGGCTCTTGCCGTGTGTTTTCTTTTGCTTCCATGTGTTTATGCTCTTTCATGTGCGATTGGACGGGGCCCCCCAAATAGCTTCCTATTATTGTAAAAAAAATCACACACACACACCTGTCCAAGACAATTATTTAAAGTCTATTCTACGTTATATACACTCGTTTTGCATTAGTGTAGCAGTGTGTGAGATTCTCTAAGTGTAAGCGTTTTTTCTCCCATTTTCTAACTCTAAATGAAAGTAAATGATGTAGTTCTAGCTCGTGTGAGTAGCGTGTGCATCCTCCGAAGCAGAAGGCGGAAGCGACAGAGAAGCAAATGACAAAAGTGATAGTGGTGACACAAGTGAATTTGTCCCCAGACATTATTTAGGCGAAAGGAAAACAATCCTGCAGAGAATTATGCAACTAGTACCCGATCACCCGATCACAACGGGCTGCCGCTAATGTTCATATTGTCTTGAGCATATGGTGATGCAGCATGTACATAGTGCCCTTCCCGCGATTCTCATGTACGAGACCCGGGTGTGGGCCCTTTTTTTCTGTCGGTGCGTGTGCGTTTGTGCAAGTGAGAGGTAATTCCACTGACACAGAATAGCAGAATGCCGACAGAATCATACATTTTCAATCAATTATGAATAGATAAGCCGATAGTTAATTGAACCGTAAAGCAAATTGATTGTGTAAGAAAGGATATAAATGAGGGAAAATAATAAGCAAAACATTAAAAACAGCAACACACTCGTACACATCCAGATACAGAAAACGTAATGTTTAAAAATTAAAAAGTAAATAAATATAAAAATATATATATATATATACACAAATATACATATAACTAGTTATACATACAGTACGCGTACACTAATTATAGAACAATGAATTACTAAGGATAAATCGTACCATCGAGCGCCCCGTCGCACGTGGTCTTACATCAACTGGCTGGTGGAGGGGGGTATGCGGGCGCGAACGGCAAAAGTCCTTTTGGTAGCTAATCCTTCAGTTTTTGTACGATCCGTCCGGGCATCCCCCCGTTCCAATACGAGCAAATCGAGCGTTTTGAGCGTGAATTATAGCACCCACTTTCAGTCTAACCGGTAGGCATGGTGGGGTTTACGGGCGGGCAGCATGGAGACGCATGGTCCCGGGCCATCCGGGATTACCGGTTGACGCAGGGCCACAAACCATTGCACCCCATCCCCATGCCCGTCCCCCGTATGCCCCGCGCGTATGCCGATGGTGGCTGAAATATTTAAGAAATTCTATGAATTTTTCATAAAAAAAGTAAAAGTAAACCAAATTGTAAAGTTGAGCTAGCGCGTAAGAAACATAATCAATTCTTCTAGTGTCGATAAGGGAATGGGGCGGAAGACAACTTACTGATATAATAAGAAATCAAATCGGAATGAATCCTTTAACTCGTAGATTTACGCTAGACTAGAGAAGGAAATTGAATAAAAAGGAAAACACAACCAAAAGAACATACGTCAGGAAATGCAGCCGTAACTTTGGAACCGTATTGGGTTACCGTGAAAGCAAGGCGTGGCGTGCACACATTTACTAGCGATAAGAAGCGATCGTGGTGCAAAACAAAAAAAAACAGGCAGGCCAATAGACAATGCGTGGATCGGAGGACAACAAAGGACACAAATGACGATATTGTTGAGTGAGCGATTTTCGAAAAATTAAACATATTACAAATTAAACTAACAAAAGCAACAACAAAAAAAAAACGAACAAAAACAAAACAAAATGGTGGCCAAATCATTGCAATTAAGCGATAATTTATTAGAACGATAATAGAACAATTCGGGCGGATGCGTGCGGGTGCGGGACGAACTAAAATGGTCCTCCCCCCGAGCCCGCCAAACCTACCACCATAAATGCACCAGGCAGGTGAGCGTGTGGAGCGGAATGGACCGGGCGATCAGTACCGAAAAAAAAGGGAACGAAATTACACATTACTAGTAAGGTTTACTGCGCATTGCAAAAGTATAAAGTTTAATTACAAGTAAAAAAAAACAAAACAACTGAGAGCATGAGAATTACCTGCGAATTGTGTGCCAAGCCAACACTAACGTGGCAATGGGAACTGGCTTTAGGAATGTGGCAAGGTGTGAGTGTGTCATCGGTAGCTGGTACGTGTCATGCGTGGTGCGCCCGTAGCCCACGGTGTACCGTACGTAGCCCACGATGTAAGGCAAGCCAAAATGTTAAGTCAATGCATATTTAAAAGCAAACCCACATGACACGAACACGGTCATCTACATTTAAAGAACAAATACAAACAAAAAAAAAACTTTCACGCAAAATTCTTGCAATCGTTACATCAGTTTCGGAAATTCGGTACATTTTCCTACTTCAAGAGTGTGGGTGTCGTAGGCCGGGCCGGGCGGAGAAAAAGTGGAAGCGAATTAAACAAAAATCTAACAGCAACTAAATTCCGAACAATTAATCGAATTCCATTAAAGCAAAAACAAATGCCAAAAACAAGCACACACGCACACACTCACACAACCAATCTTCACACCAAAAAAAAAAAAAAAAAAAAAAAAAACCCCAACCCAACGCACTCCAGTGAAAACAACTCTTTGAAGAAAAAAATATGATTCAGCAAAAAAAAATTAAAAAAAACTTACACGCATACATAACAGGGAAGTCGGAAGGCACAAATCACAAAAAAACGGTAATGTAAGTCTTTTTGCCGGATACGTTTTAATAACGCACCCTTTTTCAAAATGTACGTCTATTGCAAATGCACTTGCATTTCCTACCACCTCTCCCCCAACCCCACCCCTTTCGTCCGAGAGTGATAAAAAAACAGAAAAGTAAAATGTACACCGTTAGAAGATGGCAGATTCTTAGAAAATCCTTCATAAAATGTACCATATCATACAATTGGGAAGAAATGCTAACGTAAGGTGTAATCAATGGATGTTCGGTGCGACAGTGAATGTGCAACGTGCCGGTTACAAAATGTCCCCCCCATTTTGGTACGATCCGACGACCGATACCCCCATCCCAACGAAGATGAACCGTAAGGTGTAGCACCCTTCCGGCTTCTGTTCGGTTTGTCTACTAGACTAGCGCGTGGTGGAACCCACTACCCACCCTTATTCTAGGACCTTTCTTGTGAGATATGTTCAACAGGTTACATTCCCACCCTCCGGTAGGCTAGCTTGATTTCACCACCGTTATCGTACGTAATTGAGTAATGACTGAGACAGGGAACTGTCCACGATGGTTTGGAACGTTTACACGAAGAGACACGAATGTAGCTTTTTGATTTCTCCTCTTTCTAGTTTCTCCCAATGCACCGGGAGACATCCAGAGGTGCATTACGCCATTTACACCTTTTACCATTTCCCGACCTTTTTTGGGTGTGGAAAACTCCGGGAACGGAAAGCGCTAGATGCTTGCCCCGGAGACAAAGATAAGATTGTAGGATTGTATAGGTGTTTTATTCACACTTTCTGGTGATATTTTATGAGGCCAAATGTAGATTGAGCTGTCTAGCTAAGGACGCTCATGTTTCGGTTCTTTTTTTCCTTTTATATTCCTTGCGGAAAACAAAGATTACATGAGACGATTCTAATTTATTACGTTTACCTGCCCCGCACTGGTTTAGATAGTCCTCGCGCATATATTTTGGGTACAGTTTTATACCACTCAAAGCCCTGGACTGAAACGGATATTGACGAACTTTATTGTTCTCGTGACTCCGCGCTGCAAAAAAAAATGTGGCAGACACTATTACGCAACCCAACACTCCTGTCCCTTTCGATGGTAAACGTACTAGTTAAGTCCAACCCGTAACAGCACCACGACACTAACGCATCAGACTTGCAGCAGGAATCAGCGCAGGAATCGGACGTTATTGAATAGAAAATAAAGAAGAAAAAAAAACTCTTACTAATACTAATATACCACATTACCGAATTGCAGTGACATAAAACACACGTACACGTAACACTCAAACAAAAACAAAAAAACACAATTTTCTAAGCAGTTTACATAAATTTGATAAATGTGAATATTTTAATTAGTAAAAAAAAACAAACCTAACCAAGAAAATTCCATGAAAAGAAATAAAAGTCTTACAACACACTAGTCAACACACATGGTCAACACAAGTACACACAAACAAACATATGCAAACTTATACAAATCCCTTATAATGTGGAAGGAAATGGTAACACTTGAGTCTAAAGAACCGATAATTAAAAGCATCTAATTAAT
>KB663777.1:1377549-1414223 GCA_000349025.1 Anopheles minimus
CGAAAATGTGTTGAGAATGTGGGACAGTTTCGCACTCCTATAAATTTTAATGAGAAAACATTTTTGTATTTACTCGTTTTTATGCCAAAAAAATTTATTTCTAACTTTTTTAATGGTATTTAATTTCAAATTTATCTTTTTTGTATGCATCTATTTACTTTATTATTATACTCTTCGCTTTTTTTGTCTACATTTCGCATAGCTTTTACTAATTATTTATTTTTATAATGTTTTTTTTTAAATAATTTTATTATTATTATATGTGTTGTTATTTTCAACTTATTTTTCTTATTGTTGTTATTATTATTGCTATTGTTATTGTTCTCATTATAATTATTATATTTTTGTTCAAAATAAAACATGTGTTTGAAAAAAAAGGTACTTGATGTTGATGATGCAACGGTTTTAAATGTTTCTAATGACTCTTTGCACAACCCATATTAGACATGCGGTTCCCAAAATATCACTCTCCTTTACAATTCGGTTTCACTTCATCTCCCGTAAGATTTAAGCATCTTACTAAGCAATAATTCAACGCATCCTTGATAAATTAAACGAAATAAAACGATATTGGAATGTTCTCATCTGCGTATTAAATAAAGCATTAAACATGAGTAAACACAAAAAACCAACACACTTGCGAAGAATTAAGCATGAGGCAAGGAGTATCTCAAATTCAGTATTTGAGAGCAGAAGCGTTTCCATTAAGTGAGCGGTTTTGGGGCAGAGAAAAAATTAAACAAAGTTTAAGAAAAAAAAACTCACACAAACACACATGTTTAAATTGGTTTGTTTCTCATACAACAGTGCAGCGAGGCACCAAAGCACGATGCGCATGCGCGTTTTTCATCGCCATTTGTAGATATGACATTGAACAAATTATTAATCGAATTATTCAAATGGAAGCCAACGCAATTGGGACTGCTTAGCAGGGTCTAGAGCAGCAGAACCACGAAAGGATGAGCTAGCATGCGCCATACGAAGAGTCAAGATATCATAGACGGCGACACAAATTCACTGGACACAAAAAAGGAAACTCTATAATAGACTGCCATTGTGTATAAGTGATTTGAAATCCGAAGGAAATGAACAAATCAGACGTAAAGCAAAACGAATATTAAATCAAGTTTCGGACACGAATCTTGGTACTTTTGTTGGCAAGGAAATGGAAAGAATTATTTAGTCAAACACTACCCTAGGGTAAGAAGAGGCAGCACATGCAAGAAAAAAAAAGAAACGCCGCGGAAACCAACACGGACACTTACACTCTGCAATCACAGCACAACCAAGCTAGTAACTGACGTTAGGCAGACTAAATGGCGAGGGGCAGAAAAAAAAACCCGTTCATCGTCGGGAAAATGGTCACGAAGGAGCAGTTATGTCCTGGTCAACAGGTTTGAATCTCTTAAAGCAAAGCAAAATGGGTCTGCCCAGTGAGGCGAATGTGATTTTGTACATATTAAAACAAAAATCTTAGGAACTCAAACAAAAACAACAAAAAAAACGGAAGAAAGTCATAAGCAGAGTATATAGTGTAGCTCGCGGTAAACCAAAACGGAACGGATCGTTCGAATGGGTCGGCTGGAAATGTGAACCATTCGGGTTAGCCGAGTGTGCGGTGTTGAAACAAATTAAGAGTACGTTAATCATACATTTGAAACAAGAAATCACTGGATCATTACACTGGGTACAGCAGCATGCCATCAGTCAACGTTTGGTCGAATGCACTGTTCGGGTTCGGGCATCACTCATTTCCAACCTTCGCATGTCAATCGTTTCGTACGTCAGAAATATAAAACATAATACAAAAGCAAAAAAACACAGTTTAAGCAAATTTGCGGAGTAAAATATTTATAAAATCTAATGAGGAGGATGAAAAAAAAATCAACAGGAAATATAAATAAAATGCAAATGGTTTCGTTGCAAGCAAGACAGAAATATTAATAAAATCCCTTACACATTACGACCGTAAAAACGTACATTACACGCAAACCAACATGGTCCCCCCCATGCATCCGGTATAAAGACGTTGCGTCTCGAATAGCTAACGGAAGTAAACGTTTTGTTACGTTAGTGTAAAATAAAGTGAACGAGATTTATTCATTATCGTATAACGAGAGAAAACACACACACATACACAACAAAGCAAAAAACAAAACAAAAAAAACACTGGTTTACCATATCAGTATGCGCAGTATGCAAAATATAGGCGACAGAAAAGGGCTAGGCCAAGCCTTGGGTAGCTAATAGATAATTTTCCTACTCTCACTGTCAATAAAATAGATACACAAACCGATACACCGATACTTGCAAACAAACCAAAAGCAAAACAACAACCAATTAACAAACGAACAAAACCACTAGAAATTGCAAAATGATTCCATACGCACGAGTGTAGCCATGGCGTGTTACGCTAGATAATATGCAAACAATAAAACAAGAGGAGTAAATTCAACAAAGGATTGAAAGTTGTTCAAAACCGTTATAGATGAATTGCAAGCCAAAACAAACCTGGTATACCTTACTTACGCAACTTAACAACCACCTGTAAACAAACGATAAGACACAAAATGGCAATGGGAAACCGACAAACACAAACGGGCCAGTTAGCAAAACGTTCTTGTGTTTCGTTCTTTTGTGGAAGGGAAACAAAACAAGTCAACAAACGCTGGAATTAACATACCAAACTGAGAGAAACCAAACCAGATATCAGTGCAGGGGCAGTAATGAATGGGTTAAATATTTTTTGTGACACAATTAATGTAGCTTGATGTTATGTAACGAGGAAGAACATTCCATAAAAATGCTGAAATAGTTTTTATTGCTATTTTTTACCGACCTTTACTTAATGTTATGATACGATGAGAATGAATTATCGAGTTCGAAAGCGAAGCGAACGGCTCAAAACCGATCGTTAATCGCAATACAGAGCATCCCTGTACGAGATTTATACTTAAATTTAATTCAACTAGCCAAATTGTTACGGCATCCACACGCAGCGACACCGCTGGCGTGAGTACCGTACATTAACTGAACACAAATGGTACCACTGGGCAAGTGGAATGGCAATACATAGATACCACATCTTCGGTAGACAGGAACCAATCATTGCATTGCAGTCACAGCGGCATACAAAACGTCGACAACAGCATATAGGACGCAGTGCTTTGTACGAATTATAGTTTGCAAACCAGTACGTTTTGCAATTAAACATTGCAACAAATTGAAAACACAAACACGCGTAGCAGAGTAAATAATGAATCGAACACAAACATAGCAAAAAGGGAAAACCAAAACCGATGAACGTACATAACAAAACCATTCAGACCAGACAGCATACAAGAATAAACACATCTCTAGCCAGCAGACGACGAATACGGAAGTACGTGAGAAGGCGAAATAGTAGTGACAGAGCTAGTCAAATCGAGCGAAGGATGATTGAGGGGTGTGAACTCTGAAAATACGTTTCTGATAATAAATTAAAAAATTGACAAAAAATTAATCAACCATGCGTATTGAAGTTTTTTTTCCTGCGTGTAGATGTCATGGTAACTGGAAAGAACCCCCCTCACTAGTCGTCGTGTCTGGCGGGTAGAACTGTGCTCGAAAATAACTCGTTACAACCCACAGGCTGAACAACCCCCATCGGTCGATTGAATCGCATGTTGTAAAATCAGCGAAATTGGGGTGCGTGTGACGTAAGCGTGACAATTCGCCTCAATGGTGCGTTGTCGCTGTTCTGATTGCGTCGCTCATTGGCATCATGCATGTTGGGGGTATAGCTCAGTGGTAGAGCATTCGACTGCAGATCGAGAGGTCCCCGGTTCAAACCCGGGTGCCCCCTTGCGTACGTTGGTAGGAAAAGGGAAGAAGTTGATTATGATTTTTACATCAATGCAAACTGTTGCTCAAAGAAACTGTCTGTCCTCCTCAACCTATTTTCCTATAATTTTAAAAAACAAAATCAATAGATTGTTTGTGTAGCAATAGTAGTAAGAAAAGTGTACTTAGTAACATATACAGGTAAGAAATTGATTTATTTTACAAAACGACGTTCATTTTCTTTGTTCTATTTTTCAGGTACGTTTTAGTTTTTAATTTTTCGTTTATTTTAAAATTTAGCAATACGGCGTGAATGGCTGATTTTTATAAAAAAAAACTTATAATAAAATATTCCTATATTTTTAACCTAAACTTCTTGAATTTAAAGTTGAATTGAAAAATTAATTAAATAACTAATTTAACAGCGAATGTATCAAAAGTTTAGTTTTATCATTGAATTACTTGCATTTTAATACTAAGAAATTATTTTTTAAATTATTGGTTTAGCATTTATTCAATTGATTTCAATCAACTGAGCATCTTTTTTCTAGAGCAATATTCTCCTAGAGATTCTCTATCACACACCCAGTTTTTATTTTACAACGTGTTCAACTACACGTTTCCGTGGTGTAGTGGTTATCACATCCGCCTAACACGCGGAAGGCCCCCGGTTCGATCCCGGGCGGAAACATGCACAGATTTTTTTTCTTGCTCCAAAATGGAAAAATAGGTATTTAATAAAATAAAGATACTTTGATCGTTTAAAACTCTACTTGTTCGTCTTTGTTATTCGAACAAAAACGATGAATTGAATATTTTAAAAATAACAAGAATGTAGGACACATTCCTGACTGGCTAATCGATTGTTAGGTAAAACTTTATGATTAATAAATCAAATCAAGTCATCCAATCGTTATGCGAAATCCACTGAGCTATTTTTGTCTCCTACCGCACCTTTACACGGTCGGTCTTCTTGTTTATTAACCCAAGCATAGTTTTTCAACAGTGGCCAAACACGCCGACCTCTTTGTTTTCTTCTCTTCATAGCATTCTTTCAACGGACGAACTAACCTTTCCACCCATTTTTCGTTCGTCGTGATTTGTGGAACCATATTTACTGTTTGCGTTACGATAATCAAAAACCGTATCCAACCTCGACCAACTGAACCAACAACACCAACCGAAGACATTTTTTACTGAGTGTCACAAAAATGTTGCGTCCCATGTTGTGAAGCTCACGCTGTGGAGCTGCTAGTTAAGAATGTCGAACTTTTTGTTGTTTTTTTTTGTTACATGCAAGTTCACAGTTTTGTTTGAGCTTCTTCGCTACGTTTAGACTGAGCACGACCAGACATTCGGGAGCGATTGGTTTGTTTGGGTGCTGTTGTTGTTTTGACAAAGTATTTCCTCTCTGTTCGTCCAATGTTTAGCGCTCGTTCATGACAAAGTAAAATAAAGCAATTGAGGGTGAAATCAACGTTACAGCGGGTGGCAGAAGTTTGATAGCAATTGCTTAATTCTCTTTTAAATCTAATTGTTCCTATGGATAATACTAATCAGTACAAACAGGCTAGCTTATGCGTGATAATTACAAATGAAAACTGTAAAGTTGTTAGGCTAATTAAACGTACCGTAAAACGATATATGTTATACGAAAGCAATTTAAGCAATTGAAGCAGTTTTCAAAAAGTTCTTTTTGAATTTTATGGAACTTGTTTTGGGTTTTTTTATTTTTTTAAACTTATTAGTCTGTCATGTGGTTGCCATTTTCGTTAATACATTATTTATACTTACCAAACATTTGTTCTAATTTTCAATGACCTTAAAAAATAATACAATACAGTTCATAGACAAAATTAGGTATAAATTAATTACAATTTATCTGTAATTTGATTTTTAATAAAATCATTAACTAAATAATAAGAAAAATTAAAGAAGTAAAAAAAATCAAATTGTTATATTTTATCGTAATAAGTTTGAAGAAAAAACAAAGAACAATTAATTTAAATATTTATCATCTTTAAACACAGAAATAATCTGAAGATAATTTGACTTCATTCTTCCACAAGTTCTACTAGAAAAAAAAATCCACTCATGGTAACTGTTCGTTTCACCCGCAGAAAGTTTACAACAAAGAAGATACATAACTATGCGCCCATTCTCATTTCATTTTCCACCCCGAATCGCGTCAACACCAAAGGACTGTGCTTCTTTATTCCCACGTTACCACTCCACTTCTCTTTCCACCTCCTCCTGTCATTTTCCTCTACGTCTAACACATCAACCGAAGGGGTCATATGGATAGCATCCACCTCCACACATATATGCACACGCAAAAGGCACGTGCTCGGTGTTTTGCATACATATGCGCGGTCATCTGCACCGGCATCCCTTTTATGCCATATTATGTGTTCCACGTTTTGTGTCTTTTTTTTTTGTTGGGTTTTGTTTTCAGTTTCAGCTTTTTGTTTTGTCTCACACGCTTCGCTTAATTTTCGCCTATCTTAGGCGTCTCCACTGGAAGTTGTAACGCCAAAAAGGCGGTTCACATGAAATTTGCACTCCATTCTGAACGTTTGCGTTCGCCCACCGCCCGTAACACCCGCCGGGTATGGTTCGTCGTGTACCATGCGTGCGCGAGCGAAAATGGGGCGAAAATTAGACGACAGCAGAAGCGCTCGTATCTTAGCGTGTCGCTTCGTTCCGCGCACACGCACACCATGACCATTCGCATGCGTACGGGATGCACATGCGGCCAGAGCGCCACCACACACCCCAACATACGCTGTGCTGTGTTTGTAGAATTCCGGTAACCGGTGGGAAATGGACGAGGAAGCGAGCATGGAACTGTCGCCACGAATAGTCGCGGTCCCGAATCGGTCGGCGAAAAAAGGCACGGCGTACGAAATTACTTATCAACAAACGGCTCGCACCGGTTCAGTCCACCGGAATCAGCGAAGCGAAGCGGTTCGCAGCTAACTCGACCGGTTGGTCGCCGCCTTGCCGTGGTGCGTTTTTGTCTTGCGTTGCGTTTACGTCTGTGTTTTGCCGTTTCGTTACGTTTCGGATTACGTTTTGTGCGCGACCTGTGCGAGTGTACGAAAGGGCACAGAAACGAGCTCGCGTGATTAACACGTGCTGGGTGGTGTTTATTTTTGTTTTACAAATTTACTACACGTGATTGTTTAAGATCGCTTTGCTTCTTCGTTTGTGAAAGTGATTGTGAAAGCTTCGGTTTCATTTAAATTAATCCTTTGCAATAAAACACCAAAATAGAGGGATAGGAAAAAGGATAAATATGTGTAGAACGAAATACAATCTAGCTTCACACTTCAAGTGTGCTGGGTCATTGCAGTTATGAATTAAGTGTGCTCCTAATTAGTGCTCTAACAAGTGGGACAATGACTAGAGGAGTTTTTGTGTTTGGTGTCTCTTAGTGAAATATAAGCCCAAAAGGAAGCGAATGTGAGTGAAAGGTTTCGTGCAATTATTTCATAGTACTTTTATTAGGCATTTATACGAAAAAGAAAAAAAAAACCCTGGGAGAAGTATTTTATTATTAGACATAATGAGAAGCGTGTGCCATTCCTCCCAGTGAACCGTTCTGGCGTTAATTTGGTCACACTAATCGTTCAATAAACAATCCAGCATTACTAGCATAATCATGAACAATTTGGAAGTCTTTGTTCGAAAAGCTGAGTATCCTCTGTCCCTGTGAGAGATACTTCGGATAAGGAGCGGAAGACCCAAGAGCTTGCTGCTGTAATGTGCTACCCTGGTGCATACTTCGCGTGACAGTATGTGCATGCTGTGTAACGATCGCCCGTAGCTAAATGCGAAATCATATGGTGCTGTCCTGCCAGATGACAAGAAGTGCAACATCGCACAGCCCAGCCTAACAGCGGTTAAAGCCACTATCTACTATCCAGAGGTAACGCAATACAAAAACCTACCCTCAACGAGATTACATACAACTTTAAGCGTATCGGAAGCGTTATCATCTTTGTTTCTATTTCGAGCTCTGTGGTTTGTTGCGGTCATGTCCAGTAATGGCTAGTTCTTTTGTTTTCGGCTTCCCCGTAATGACTTGTACAAACAATTGTGCGTTATCAAGATGATTCCAAGGTATTAAAAATCGATTAGAAAAAAAAACAAGATCCATTTTGTGGTGATTTATTATACCACATAGGAAATGCTCCGAGATTTGATCGTTTACTTGCATTTTTTGGGTGTAGTTCATTATGCAAAGCGTGACTCATCTTCGAAGTACCAAGCGTCTCCATCGTATGGTTTTATTTGTTTACCTGGTGAAATGTTTCATTTATAATGTAATTTATGTCTCAATGTTTATTGATGTTTATTTTTCATTTATGTTTATTTTTTTAATTTCAGTCTCCATTTATTCGCTCATTTCTTGAATTTAAATTTTTAGAAAAATAAAGCAACAAAAGAACGAACACTTCGATTCAAATGCGTATTTTTCGATTACTTTTTATGGCGAAAACGAGTATCATCATTGTATATGTATATTTTCAAATCGTCATTGTTATCTGATGTGTTAAAATATCTTAACTTTCTTTAGACACTGTATAGGGTATGAAAAGCGTTAGGAAACGTTATTTTGTAGACTTTAGCTAGACTCCATCTGGGATTAAATAGTTGTTTCTTGTCAGAACAAGACATAGCATTCAGATTTAAGAATAACTTGCAAGCTAGTGTTATAATGTTGTCTGTTCCAGAGCACCAAAAATCACCTTATTAGATCCCTAGTAGACCCTATCACCACAAACAAATTTCATTCTACAGTTAGTTTTCCGAATTTAATTATTTAAGAATTATAAAACATTAAAAACAAAAGGAGCTGATTGAAACTCGTGAGTAAAGTGTACGTTGGTACTGATCGCCGGCTGGATGCGGGGAGACTCTATTCTACCTTTTTTACCGAAACATCTAGATGATTGCAGAAACCAAAAACACCCTGAAACAAATTTCGCAAGCATACAAACAATTGCCCATTGCAAATAACCTTACCAGCAGACGCTCTGTAAGAACAGCCCTAATTCCTGTGCGATAACGAAAGGCAGAGACGAGATTTGATGATTTCGACAACAGCACACGGTGTGACTCTCGTCGGAGTCTTATCGGCGACCATTAAGACCTTATCGAACGATGGTCCGTGTTAAAGTGCGAGATTCTCCCGAGGAGTGTTTTGGTGTGTATTTGTATATCTTCCCCTCACCTTGAGAGCAATTTGTTCAGCGCAGCAAGGTTAACACAATGCTGAACGAATCTAAGCAAATACTAAACTTTTTTTTTCCTGGTGCTCAGTAGAATATTGCGACATCGTCACCTAAATCAAAACAAAAAGTACTGCCCCAAACAAGCGAGCGAAAGCAAAGCGCATTAAAGCGAATGCGGTTAACCGAGAGAAAATGTTGGGAGTGTCTCCCTATCTTGTATGATCATTTCTATCATGGAATCGCAGCGTCTTTGATGGTGTAGATGATCATCTCCTTCGCTTAAGTGGTTAATCTTCCTATGCGAAGAATGTGAATGTGTGAGCGCCAAGTGTGGATTATACTGCTTGAAAGAGACCTTCATGGTGCAGCCAGGAAATGGCCGTTATTGATATTAATACAGCTATTATTACCACGCGTTGTGGACGGTTATTTTTTTCGATGCCGTGGAACTAGATCACACTCCACTCCATCCGTTCAGAGCATTCCGTATTCAGCACGCGTACGAACCGCTCCCGGTTCTTATTTATAGCGTCCCATTAACGCAAGTACCAACAAACTAGCCTGATTTAAGTGTGCACCTTTCTTTAGCTCATCTCTCAAAAGGTGCGTCTCACGGTGTGGCACACTCCACAGGTTGCGGGTGGTAAGCGCCATTACAAGTGTACCTCGTTTACGCTCGCTTCCCCCCATCCTATGCTCAGATCATTCCACCACCATGCCAAAGGGGTTAAATATAGATCAATTAATTAGTGTGCTATAAATTTGTTTCGCAGTTCGATTGAGATTTCAAATGTTGAACCCAACATGATCACCTAGACGTGTGCCAAGAATAGCACAAACGAGGTGGGATTTTTTCAATCTTCGCTGTTTGCTTTTGCCCTTCCCAAACCCCGTAACGATTCTTGACCCACCTAAACGCGAAGCAGCGGTTGTAATAATAAACATAAATTAAACGAATCTATCTGCCTTGATCGTGTTTTGTTGACCTTTTTTCCACACGAAGGCATGCGTATACTATTGGACAGCGCTCAAAACGAATGATCGAACGGGTAGTGTTGGGAAAGATCACACATTATAAAGGATGCTGTTTCAACATTCAACACATTGATTCGCAGATGTGCTGCTGATGATGTGAGGAAAACTGTTCCATGTTAGATCGAAACCGCAATTTAGTGGATCGCACTTTAACACCATCATTCGATCGATTACTTTTAAGCAGTTCATTCAGTTGACTATTTATTTATCTCCTCACGCTTCATCTCAGCGAAAGTATGACCAACTAAAATAAACGAGCTTCTTTCCAGTTCCCAACAGTGACTCCGGCCGCTTGGAATTGCGTTGCTCATATTTTGTTGCTCTTGTTTCCCGCAATCGAACATCTTGTACCACGAGAAAGGCAAAGAGTACAGCAAAGCTATTTCCGTTCCGTATCATCTTTATCTGCCCCTTATCTTTAGCAGGTGCGAGAAGATGCAGCAACAAAAAAATAACCAGACGTTTGTGAAGAAAATTGTATGCGATAAGCTTCCCTCACTTTGTAACGCCATTGATCTGGTGCAGTCGTTTCTCGCGGGTGCCGTGGGTCTTACCTACGAGGTGTAGGCGCGTGTAAGCTTAATCATCACACGCCCACACATTATATTGAAACGGTGCATAAAAATCCTCCATCCGGCATTCCACGACTGTAAGTCATCTCGCACTCATTTGCTCTGGCACGATCAGTAAAACAAATCGCAACGAATGGGTTTGGTTTGCAAGATATTGGCATCGATGATAATGTACAGCTGGTTTCAAACGCCGTGAACGGACGTTTTTCTTTTATTTTTCTCCATTCTTTAAATCCGATGAAATGTACCTAGGTGTATTGTACACTCACAAAACCAACCGCGTTGAGTCTCGCGCTTGCAACCAGAACCACGATAAACAAAGATAAAATAAGACCCAGCGAACTTCCGCGCGGAAGACTAAACCTGGCCGGCACATTTTTGTTGCTTGCATTGGTGAATCGTGCTGCTAATGGCGTCGCTCGTGGCGGGTGATTCCAGATGGTGTTCGGGTGCGGTATGGAAGTGTGTCATCAAAGAGACGGCATTTCGCCGCACGCGGGTCACCGATATGTCAGTGGCCTTCGGCTATGCCCGTGGTTCGAACTCACGCTATCGTACCCTGATAATCCCACCGTGGTTTTGTCGGCAGTCGTTCTTGGATAATCGTCGCCATGATATAGTTGCTCCGGCAAATCCTGAGGGACCTACGGTCATAGTCTACATCCGCGTGAAGTATGGCGCGTTTTGGCAGGGTTATGATAAGCACGCAGTATGATAAGCTTGTTGTAGGTTGATACAGATTGTACTAGGTTCTTCCAGGCCGGGCGCGAAGTACCAGTGCCAATCAATCAGTATTTGAATAAGGTGTCAGTCGATACTCATGGCCGTTTGGGGGTTCGGGATCGGTTTGGGGGATTTTGCGCTCACCGCGGAAACAGCCGACCGTGGTCTGGTTTGTTGACTTTGGTAATTCCACACCGGTTAGAGTGTTATCGGCCGGAGATGGGGTTGAAGTACCATTTGAGACAGATGTTATGTGGGCATCATCATAAAAACTGAGCCGATTCCGAGTCGGGCAGGTCTGTACAATGGTGACCATATTGTTTTGTGGCGAATGAATATATTGCACACCTAATGTGCAAGAGTGTCAATGTTTGGTCAAAGGTGATAACGAAACATGTGGTTAATATATTGAAATTCCATCACGACCTTCGGCTTGAAAAGAGATCATACAGCAGAATGAGAGGATTGTGTTTGGTTTTGAGAATAATAAAGATATTCTTGAGTTTATCGACTTTTTTGTTAATTTTAAAATTTAAGTCACAATTCTGAACTGCATATTTCTTAACTGTTGAATTTTTCTCCCTCGAAATTATTCTTCTTCTTCTTCTTCTTGATTGGCGTAACGATCTATTCGGTCAAGACGGCCATATAATGGCCTCACTACGGGGGAACGGATCCGGATGGGATTCGAACCTCAGTCCTGCCGTTGAAGATCACCGCCGCTTTCTCCTCGGCCACGGGACCGGGTATCTGCTAGGATCAACCACTCTGTTCATGTTGTAAATTTGTTTTTCTGATAAATTGAGCAATATCTTCATGAACGGTTTAGATGTTATAATAGATAACTATAGCCAGGAAATGCTTTGTTGTTGGATAAGACCTGTCCGTTATATACGAAAATCATTGAAGAATTATATGCACAACAACCTCAAGAAGTCTTACAGGGCAATTTGTGACTATTCATGACACAATCATTATGAATGGGTGGAGTTTGGTGAATGATCGGAGAGTGATCTATCCTTACTTTATAGCCCAACTTAATATTTTGCAGATTCTTTTTTATGTTTAAATCTCTGCTTGCAATCATCTTTTCATATTAGTCATTAGCTATTACTGTTCTAACGGTAGGCAGAGTAGGTGATCGCCAAGAGCGTCCCTGAAGGCCAAGACCCTTGAATTCTTTGCCATCCATTGGTCTTTAGTTGTTATATGGATATTTATTTTAATGATCCAATATGATTTAACATATTACTAACCTCAATTATACTCATTCTTTATTTTTTCTCGTCTGTTTTATCTGCTTCTAATATACTATAGTCAGAAACCTAAGGAAAAAAAAAATTAAAAGTATTGCTGGATATAGTTGATATCTTCTGATGGACTTGAATTTATACAAAAAATTAACACAGGAAATATTTTAAAATCAAATAATCGACATGATGTTTCACCTCAGTAAGTCATAGAGCAGTGATATATTACGCATTTTGTTTTGCAGTTTTTAATTCAGAAATTTTCCCGAGGGCTGGATTGATCGTAAAAAATCTTCTTGACATTTAACCCACAATACGAATATTTGACATGTCTTTACTCTTCTCTTTGACAAGTCGTACTCATAACAGAATAGGTTTTCATTTCAATTATTGTCAAACAGTTTTAAAGGAGACTACGCCTTTCAACTTTTTATGAAAGCACTTAAACCTGATCATAAAAATAATACGAAAATCACGTACGTATATTATCGGAATCAAAAACTTTAATTTCTTATTCAAACAATGCTTAATATTTCATGTCCACTAACTCGTTTGTAAGGTGACACATTGCAGCGCTGTGTTCCCATCAGCTAATCTCACATGATACTTTTGTTCCCATTGTACATACATTTAAGGGTTAATGGTACTTTAATTAGACCGGAAACATCAATCACACGTATTGTGATGCATCGATGTTAAGCTTTTCTTTCTTGTCGTTGCAACGGTGATGAATGAAACGACAATTGCAGTTCATATAGTATGTTTCAGTATTTTTTTTTGCACTCTCTTTCTCCTTTTGTTACGATTAACTGCGCTATCGCTGTTATTCATCACGTGCCAACCGTTAGCATGCCGAATACATTACATTTCACACTGGCAAAGATAACAAGTGCCTCATATCACTGATGCTACCTATAATTGCCCATTGTAGAAAAATAAAAGCGTTACATTCGTTTCAAAGCAACCGATATGGTTGACCAACGGATAGCCTTTCGAAGATCACGTCGTTTAATGAATTATTACCATTTTTGGAAAACATTTTAAGTAAATTCTCACTTCCCCGGTGTCACAATATAAGGCGCATTTTTTCCCGAGCCTTTGCGATGCTTCACAGCACAGTTACAAGGGCATGCTTCGAGCAAATGCCATTACGAGTAATGCGCCCGTAACGATCTATTTTAAGGCACTTGCCTCAAAAGTCGAAAATTAACAAATCTCGTTCCGGTCGCGTTTGTCAGGCACGACTTTCGGGCGGCATCCGCTTTGTGTTGTGTTTAGCAGCTTTAATAAATTCCTTTCCCGGATTCGAGATTTTCCACAGCGGCACTGCAGGTTGGTACAGTTGGCCCCATTCGAGTAGGTCCCCACGACGACATTTCGCGTTTTGAACGTGACATTTACTGACTCCAGAAGTTGGTAGCGATGGATTGGACCAACGTTAAAAAAGGGTAACGGTTTTACTGGAGGGCTTTATTGTCGCGGATATTTTTTACTTGCTCTGCTTGGAGCATAATTTGCAAACGATTCCATTGTCAAAGCAATAAAGTAGCGAACCGTTGGCCTACAACTAGAAAGCGGCCGGTGACAGTGGGACAGCAAGGTGAACAAAACTTACCTAGGGCTAGGTCACTCCTTGTTTGCCGCCGCCACATCACAATGGCGTGTGGCCATATGCCGGCCGGAACCGTTGCCGGAAAATCCATTTGAAGAAACACACGAAAAAACACAAATCACCCAAAGTTTATGCCCTGCTGTTTGGGGCATGCGTGTCTGTGTGTGAGTTTGTTTCGTTGGGTCATAATTTTGAAAAAGTAGGACACCGTATTCGTGACTTCGTGGCTGGGGGTGAGAAAGTGTGGGCAGGTTTTCTTCCTAAACGCATATCTTTATTGTACTTCAGACAAGGAAATGGGAAAGTGATCCTGGTTTTTTGTCATCACCTATGGCAAAAGGAGGAAATATTTCCCCTGTTTTTTCGTCCACAGTTGTCGAACGTGTTGAACATGCAAGAACATTTTAACTAATGTTTCTGTCGCGAGGCTCCTTTCCGTTCCGAGATGGATTTTTTTTTGGCTGTCCATTTTGTGTTTCCACACATAAGATTTTTTCCAGGTCCGAGTGCACCTCAAGCACTTCGAACAATGAACAAGAAAATTACAAAATTTTAAACTCCACCGAGGTCACCGTACCGCGAGTTTGTCCAGTTTTCGGACACTGCACCGGGCCGGGTACGAGGAATGGTACACTTAAGAACGGAAACGACGGAACATTACCGGTTTTTAGGCGTTTTATGTCACGGGATTGAAGAATGGTGGCTAAAACTGGCATACGGTTTTAGTCGCGATTGCCGTCGGTAGGAAACAGTCGATTGTTTCGTGACTATTTTTAGCGACTACCGGGGGCGGTAGTCCTTCTTACCCTCATGCCATTTCATCCAGCAAATCGTCTGACTGGTGTGTTCCTTTTTTGTTGTTGTTTCACTGACATGTACGTGAATGTCGCTTTCATTAAGGTTATGGTTTCGTGTGTCCGTGAACTCGCTATTCCTGCACGACTAATGTTGGCATGCACGGAACCCACGAAGCGTAGTGTGTGTATTTTGTTACATTCATTGAAAAATTTTCTTCAGTTCGTTTTTTTTTCTCAAGCCTGTTACAAATGTGTCGAACTTGTGTTCTTACGTGTACAGAGAAGGCGAATTCATACCATATAAAATTTAATAAATATTCTCAATGTAAGTGGTTGTTCTGTACAACACGGGCCAAAAGTATATTGACACTCAGTGTTATGCGTTTTACTAGAAATTCCTAATGTTTTATGTCTATTCTACTTTTTCATACTTGACATATTTTTAATATCGAAATAAATGACCGGAAAAACTACCAAGCTGGAGTGTGTGGGACTAGGAAAAAAATTACAGTTGAAAAATAAATTTCTTAGCTTTGTCTGGAACAGTTAATAACATTTTGATTTATTTTAAACTACATTAAAGTTTTTTTTTTACTAATTTCGAAAGTTTCTTTTACTTTTGCACCGTTTGTTCCCTTAGTTGGTTATGCTTGTGCTATAATTTCAGACAATTTTTTGCCATTATCCAAAAACGCCAATATTCAAAAAAAAATATAAAATGCAAATGTAATAGATATTAAATTAAAATGTCTTTAACAAAATCAAACATAAAATTACCGTTAAGTGAACATAAAACAAGTTGTAAAAATAATGCATTGAGTGAAAACAATTTAAAAAATGGTAGTTTCAAAACAAAAACTAAAAAAAGTATTATTATAATCATTTATTAAAATGTTATAGTAATTTTGTAGATTTTTAAGAACACTATTTAATTCCGGACACATACATATTTTCAAAACGTCCATACAGTTATGTTGAGGACCAAGAAATTATTTTTATCATGCAAGACATAATAGAAGAAGTAACATATGAAGAGAAAAACAAAATCTTAAAATTGTATTTCACTTAAACCATACGAAAATTGTTTTATATATTTCTTCGGGATTCCAATTTACGAGTTTTATAATTTTCCTAGTCACCCTGTAAGTTCCATTTCTATATTAATCCAAGTAATTTGATAAACGATCATTCTTAGAACTAGGCGATAAAAAAAAGGTCGAATTAAAGCTGACGGGTTTGACACCTCTGTTCGAGGAGAGCGATTCAAACATAGTAACTTTGCGTTCTTCCAAAAAAATTAGGACGTAAAGGACACACGGAACTTGCTGTTCCTTAGGCATAGTTTCTTATGACGTAAAAAAAAACAACGCGAGTCGAGGAAGTTCATTCATGACCATGCTCTTTTTTTTTGTGCGTACGGAAAATACATGCAAATCCTTCTGCGATATGATTTAATGATCATCCAATTTCAAGCTCTTACTCACCGTTCGCTTACTATGTCAGGGTTGCCTTCCGATGCAACGAACCAGTGGAGAACTTCATATTATCCAGAGTGTCGAAGGACATAAGGACGAAAGTAGGACATTTAAATCGCAGTTCCTTTGTTCTGTTGCATCACCATTCGTTAATTAAATAATGCTCACATAGGTTTCTTTTTTCTGTTCAAACATTGCTAATTAAGATACTATCACGCCAGAAGAGCAGAAGCAAGAAAGGTAGTGGAATATTAGTCAAATGTATGAGAAAAATAAATATCACTTACACCGTTACGAAAGCGCAATGATTGAAGGAGTAGCTTAGTCATTGTCAGTTACATTTATTTACAAGCTCATCGGGATGATTCTGATCCACACAACTATTCGTTCACCTGCAGCAGCTCATGTTTTGCTGTGTCTCCGTTCATTAACACCTTCGCTGATGGCAAACACCGTTCTGAGACTGGGCTGCATGAGGTGGTTGTTTACTCGGCCCCTTCTTCAGATGGTTCTGTATTCTCCAACCCAAACAAAACATGTTTAGCGAGTAGCACGTATTAGCATTCGTGTAAAGCTGAGCGGAATAATGCGAACACCAAGACACACACATAACACCCGTAAACCATTAATAATTCAGTGATATTTATTGAAAAGCCAAAATGAATACGATTTAAATGTTCATCCACTATGGGCCATTTTTCACGACGGAGCGAATTTTCTATGTTATGCAAATTCTATTCTCGTCACATAGTGAAATGTAAATTGAGAGGTAAAAGCTTGCAAAACACTGAACTACAAAAGCACTTTGAAGAAATGGTAGTACGGTGCTTAGAATATGAAAGACGCAGTATTGACCGCTTGCTCACGATACCAACAATGAATGAATGCAGCGAGGTCGTAGCTCTTTTGGGAGATCTTTAACTGCATGCTTGAAAGAAGTGCGTCAAAACGGCTGATCTTTTAATTTTTGTTTGACCTTTTAACAGTTACAATAAACATTGCATTTTGAACGTAAAACACACCTTGTCACGTTTAGGTTAGTGTCTGGGTTTAAAATTTCCAAAGAAATTTAAACTTCACACAACTTAACACACTCTCGTCCACATGCAGTTGGTATATCGGTGAAATGGTACAGTAAACAAACAATCAATTAGTAGGTACAGTGAAATATCATTAACAGCCCACCGATCGGAGACGATAAAGAAACGTTTGCAATGCAACCAGGCAAATATTAATACAATGACTATAACATTTTAATACCGCCCAAGCATCCGAACATCCTGACTCACGTGAAGTTCTTTAGTCATTTATAACAAATTGGACGCTTCAAGATACAGAAGGGTAGAAAGTGAAACTCCGCTCAATCATCATTTTGTACTAATTAAAGTAATTTTTGGTTTTCGATTGCTCACGTTTCAGGAATTTCTTGGTCGCCTTCCCCAGTGCTGTGCGTGTGGATGCGAATTTTAACCGTGCTGACCCACAGAGCACATGCCACAACGGTGTCCGAGCGTGACCCTAACATCGGGTTACCCATTAACCCTGAGCAGGCCAACCATTCTCCAAGAATCCCTCCAACCCCACACGGACGGCAAGGTCGTCCGATTAAAGTAGAACGCCAGTGCCACAAAAACCCATAATCGGACCGCTCGGGAGACGATGGAAACGATTAAGAGGGAAAATATACAGCTAGGTGATAATAGAAAACTAGTGGCCACAACGGGCGGCCCACTACCACCAATGGGTGGCAGCAACACAATTGTCGTACGGTCGCCACCAACACAATCGCCATCGGAAACGCTACCACCGCAGACGAGTGTGGCCGAGCGGTCGAGTGTCGTCAATCCGGTCACGTCACTGTTCGAGGTGGTCGACCAAAAGCCACCGAACGAGAAATCAGTTCATCCCCAGTCGCCGACGTCGCACCGTGCGTGGTTTCGGAAGTCCAACACTTGTGGTAGCTTGTACGTACAGTGTGGCTGCACCGTGGAACCCGGCGAGGATCCACACACATTGACGACCTCGAACCAGTCCGCAGACCAGTGCCGAACTGGTGAACCAGATCGACAGCAGCCACGCACACGACCCATTTCGCTATCCGATAAGGACATTCGACGGATTCGGCCACGGCTCGATAAACCTTCGTTCGTACACCCGGACAGTCCGACGACCGTGTTCGGTGAAGCGAACGCGAAAGATGCCTCGGTAAAGAAGGCACACTCAACCCGTGCCTTAATTCCCACGGCCCAAACAGCCAACGGAGACTACGAAATACTGCACACGGCGAACGCACATTCCAAACGCTATTCGACCCCTGCCATCGGCACCAGTTACGCCTTTCATCCGGAGTTTGTGCTGCAAAAACTGGACACGGATACAACGGGCAACGGATTGAATTCTCAGCTCATCCAGCCACCTCAACCGGTACCCGTGCGGAGTGGTTCGAAAATCGTATTTAAACAAAGAAGTTGCAGCAGTTATCCGGGGTTGGAAGGCATCAGACGCCTTGAAGGATCCTTCTCGAACGCTTCGAGCATCGACGAAGTGGGTACGGTTGGTGACGTTGGTGGCGCGTGTGTACCTTCGATTGGATCGCTGGAGGATCTAGAACGTAGACAAAGTGAGAGCTCACCTCCACAACAACCAACCAACGTGCTCGACGACACTGATGGCACCCTTGACACCAGTGGACATTGCCGTGGAGTGCTAATTGAATCAAACAGCAATAATACTGGCAAAGTTAGCAGCGCGTGCGCGATCCCAGTGCGAAAAGGGAGGGAACTGTTCGTGGACAACAGTGGCCAGCTTAGCGTCTCCCTTGACAGTGGTCGTGAGGCGCATCTTCGGGGCGAGGCAGCCCACCACCACCATCAGTCGGGGCCCGGTGGTGTTTGCAGTGCCGAGAACAGTCCACCAAGTCCACCATCGCTGCTGCTGAGTCCGGTCATACCGTCGAAGTTCGATTGCTCCGCCAAGGAGTATCTCATCCAGTCCGGCATACTCGGTCCGATGGGTAATGGGTCGTCATTGCTCATGCGCAAAACCTCCAAGATTGTCCCGAACATTGACACACCGGTCAAGGAGCGGGTATGTAGTGCATTATACTAGCAATTGTGGTAAATTAGATGCTAAAAACAGAACCGCCCTGAAGTTGAATGTTGAAGGTGCTAAACAGTTAGATGTTTTTTTTAATAAGCCATTGGAATAGCACCAGCACACCTGCAATAGTTCGCCGGTGTTGGTATGCTTAGAAGACAGTAACGTGTATTTAATGCCATCTCCCACACTATGTGACGGGTTATTATTCCACAGATACGCAAGAATTCGGTAAAGTTCTGGGGCAAGGTGCTTACCGAGGATCGTAGGAAATCACTTACCGGTCAGTGTGATAGTCTGCAGTCGTACGGAAGCTCAATGACGATCAGTGGCACAGAGCCGAACAGTTTCGAGGAGGAGATCATCGGGCTACGAAAGTTGCTCCGAGCGCGCGATGACGAGATAGACAAATTGCGACGTGAAATCGACAAGCTAAAGGTAGGAAGAGTTCAAACCTAGCGCCAAAACCATCTCATATACATCTTCCTATTATCTACCTTTTTTCCGCAGAGTGTGCTCCAGCAAAAAGCTGTCAGCAGTCTCGAGCAATCCAACGGCCAATCTCAGCAAAGGTTAGCGCTAGTCAGTCCCTCCAGCACACCAACGCACAAAGGACAGAATGTGGCGGAAGGGGAGCTGCTGTCCAGCATCCAGGCTAACTATTCCATGGCCGGACAGCCTCTGTCGGAGCTGTTTGGCATTTCCGGCAACAGCTTTAAGCTACATCAGATGAAATCCGTCAAGGGCATCACGCTGCAAGCGATGAAGAAGCAGGGCGTATCGGGTGAAAGCTGTGACCTGATGGGTAGCCAATCGAGCGACATCAAGATACCAAAGTACAAGAAAGATTTCAGGTAAGACATGGTGGGTCACGCGCACCCAGTTTATGTGTGTATCGGACAAATCGGAACACGAATCTTATCGTCACCAATGTTTACCGTCACAGTGCGAAGCAGCTGATCAAAGACGCAATCATGGAGAACGATTTCTTCAAAAATATCGACTCGCTCCAGATAAGAGAGATCGTCGACTCGATGTACAGCCGCGAGTTCCGCAAGGGCGAGTACGTCATCCACGAGGGTGAGGCGGGTTCGCATCTGTACGTTTCCGCGTCCGGGGAGTTTGAAGTTATCAAGGATAGCAAAGTGCTCGGTGTGATGGGCCCGGGAAGGGCCTTCGGGGAGCTGGCGATACTGTACAACTGCACACGAACGGCGTCGATACGGGGTAGGTAGCGGAACAAAATGACATGTTTTGGTGGATATTTTTAATGAGCTCCTGTTCTCTGTTCCCAATTCAAGTGCTCTGTGACTCCCGAGTATGGGTACTAGATCGAAGAGTGTTCCAGCAGATTATGATGCGCACGGGAATGCAACGGATAGAGGAAAATGTAAACTTCCTAAAGTCCGTTCCACTGCTGAAACATTTGAGCAATGACGTTCTTACGAAAATTGCCGACGTTCTTGAGGTGGTAAGTAGTTGATGTGAAACAATTTGCACATACCATTAAAAAATTCTCACGCATTCCAAAAAGATGACTTGGACTTTGAGAATAATGAGATGAAAGTTGAAATGCTCGCAAAATTTGTCATTTATAATTGTCTTCCCGTGCCCGATGGGAGAAGCATGCTCGAAACTAACGATATCATCACTTTGGTTTACTATTTTTGTTAGGAATTCTACCCTGCCGGAGCTTTCATCATTCGCCAAGGTGCTGCCGGAGACACATTCTTTCTAATTAGCCAAGGAACGGTAAAGGTGACCCAACGACTGCCCGGTACGTACTTTATCAAGCCACTCATCATTGCGCCGGTGGTGAAATGCTTATTATTTTTTCCACTCCAACCAACACGCAGGCCGCTCGGTGGATGAAGAAATTCGTATCCTCGTCCGCGGAGAGTACTTCGGTGAGCAGGCGCTCATTAGGGAGGATAAGCGAACGGCCAACATTATTGCGATGTCGCCCGGTGTCGAGTGTCTCACGCTGGATCGAGAATCTTTCACCAAGCACATCGGTGACCTGTGCGAACTGCAGGAAAAGAACTACGGTGATGAGGAACGGGTGTTGGCCTTCCGGAACCTGGAGAACACTCATCCTTCGCTGGGATCGTGCCAACCGGGTGAGAATTTCTAACTATTTTGCGCTACATTGTAGACGGCCCTTTTTCTAATTGCTCTTCCTTTCGCTCCCCTTACAGAGCTGTTGGACGTAAATTTAACAGATCTGGAGGTGGTAGGAACACTCGGAGTGGGCGGATTCGGTCGGGTCGAGTTGGTTAAGCTAGAGCGCAACGGTGACACACAAGTGTACGCACTAAAGTGCATGAAAAAACGTCACATAGTTGACACACGGCAACAAGAGCACATGTACAGCGAGCGGAAGATTATGCTGGCGTGCCAAAGCCCATTCATCTGTCGGCTTTACCGAACGTACAAGGATACCAAGTTTGTGTACATGCTGCTGGAGGCTTGTATGGGCGGCGAGGTGTGGACGATACTGCGCGATCGCGTTACGTTCGAAGATTCGACGGCTAAGTTTATCGTTGCCTGTGTGCTGCAAGCGTTCGATTTCCTGCACGCCCGTGGCATCGTCTATCGAGATTTGAAACCGGAAAATCTTCTCCTGGATGCAAGAGGATACGCCAAACTGGTAGGCAATTAGAAGAGAGGTCGGGATGAATGCAAACAGATACTAAAGTGTAGTTGATGTTTCATTGCAGGTTGATTTTGGATTCTCCAAATTCATTGGCTATAGCAGTAAAACGTGGACTTTCTGTGGCACACCGGAGTACGTGGCGCCGGAAATAATTCTCAACAAAGGACATGACCGTTCAGTGGACTACTGGGCGCTAGGTATTCTGATACACGAGCTACTCACCGGCATGTAAGCTACTCACCGTTGCCTTCTATTAGCGATCGCCGAAATTAAGCTACTGATCCTTGACGTCTCGTTACAGCCCCCCGTTTACGGCAGCTGATCCGATGAAAACGTATAATATAATTCTGAAAGGTATCGACATGGTAAACTTCCCGAAGCATATGTCCCGTGCCGCCGTGAGCCTTATCAAGCGACTCTGCCGTGACGTCCCATCGGAACGATTGGGTTATCAACGAGGTGGCGTTCAAGACATCAAAAAGCACAAGTAAAGCTATGGTTCTAACTAGATGTCATTCGTTTTGTATTAGACTTTTTTTTCTACGAGATAAACTTCGCCTTTCCTTTGCAGATGGTTCCAGGGCTTCGACTGGGATGGTTTGATCGCACAAACACTTAAATCTCCGTTGCAACCGAACCTGCAAGGACCACTGGACATGTCGAACTTCGATATCTTCCCCAAAGACTTGGACATTCCACCGGACGAACTGTCCGGGTGGGATGCGGACTTCTGAGAGCTTCAGGCAACCACCATGCCACCATATCAATCCATCAAATAGTGATACAAAATAATCTGCAATACAACACACCTAGCAATAAGTTGGTTAAATCTGTAACGATAGTGCATACGATGCGTATAACACACCAGATAGCTATGTACAAATGTATGATTTATGAGCTGTTGTGCGTTCTTTATTTGACTAATTTGACTAAAAGAAAATAAACATTCTATTTCCTAGTTATGGCTTGTACTCTAGCTGAAAAACGAACGTTCTAATCTGCATCGGTTTGAGCAAAATTTCATACCCATCGTCACCAGCGTTGCGCACCAGGTTTTCCACCAGTGGAGACTGATCAGATTGCACGTTCGGTGTCGAGGGTGAAGGATGGTCCGCACTCACATCTCGCTTTACCGAGCTGTACACGATATAGTCAGGATCAGGTTTGAACTTCAGTCTTTTCGAATCTTCCTTCAGTTGATTGGCACCGAGCGTCATTTCGCGGATCTCCTCAATGCTGAACTGACGGAACACATCCTGTACGTTGAATCGTACCGGTTTAGAGTAGAGCGGATCCTCGCCCTTTTCGAGCAGATGCTCGAAGCGCACCAGTATGCTATTGTCCTTCCATGGTTCAAACGTGAGCAGATGTACATTCAACGGGAGAGACAACGAAAGTGCAGAGTACTGAAAGATGAAAGGAAATATGTAATAAATAGCCTGTTATACACACCCAAAAACGCTCAGAATGCTAATGTCTACGTACAATGTTAGTGTACTGCTTCTGCCAGTCCTCGTACTTAAACTCACTGACATCGCTGAAAAATATCCAGTTCGGTAGCAGTACGCGATTCTGCAGGAAACGTTCGCGTGCCTCCGGTGTTGGGCTGACCGGTTTCTTCGCACCAAACACTACCCAATGTTTACCGCGTGCAACCAATCCCTTGCCGAAAGCTTGCTCGTTCAATGCTTCTTCGACACCGAACGCATCATCGTGCAGCAGTCGACGATGTACCATCAGCTCAAGCGACCCATCTTCCAAGCTCGAACCACCCTGGGCACGATCGTTCAGCACAGCCAGACGTAAGTTTTCATCTTCCAGGGCTATTTTGGTCGTCACCGGATAATAATTACCGGAGATCTTCTCCATCAGGTCCAAAACCCACGTATCCCGATGGTTGCGTACTCGCTTGATCATTTCGCGCCCATTTGCATCGGTCCAGAAAACTCCACTTGACTGGGCGGCGGTGTAGAAGCGCGATACAATCTCCTTTCCAGCTCCATCGTCCACCGGTATAGGACCCACCATCCATTCCAACTCGACATGGCTTTCATCGGCGTAAATTCGTACGACCTGACTGATCCATTCGTTAAACACCTGGTGAACCTCCTGCACCGTGGGTCCTTTCACCACCTTCAGTTGCACATTATCAGTGACCGTTTTCTCCGTACCGTTCGGGCGGAAGATGTACGCACCCGACGATCGATTGCGAAACTCTTCATTATTGCCAAGCGCTCCTTCATAGTACACGAACGTTTGCCTTAACCTGTTCGTAACGCCATCGATGGTTATGGAGCTCATAAACCCGTTACTATCGAAGGAAACATTTAGATATTTGTTTCCAATCGTCACTTCTTCTGACTGCCAGTGTGTCGTTGGTGGTCCCTTAGGTTGATCAGCGCTAGCTGGAGTCGAAGATACGACTGCCGGTACTTCGTGAAGGAAGTCATCCAAAGAGTCAATGGCGCGTGTTACAAAGTATGATTTGAACCCAAGCGGCGGTAGCTCGTTGGCGAGAAAAACTAGCTCCGAAGTAGCGTTACTGAAGCGATAGCTTAGATTTAGTACCGATTCTGGTATGGGCACAAGCTGCGATGACACTTCCACGTTACGATAGTCCCGCACTATATATCTACCGCCAGTAACCGGAACACGCACATACTCGTGACCAGCGTGTGCCAATGGGTTGTAAAGCGTTACGGTGAAGCTGTCCTTCGATTCGGTAAGCTCACACTTGCTCACATTCAACAGATTGCATGATTGAAAAGCAAATGTATACTCTGGATACGGTGTGGTATGTTCGACAGGCAAACCAGCAGCACGTAAAGATCGCTTATACTTTGGATCGACAATCTGGTTCAGTACAGCTTTCGTATTGGCACTGCACGCCTTGACCGCGACGTTTAACATTCTGGCATAATCGTTTGCAACGTGCTGCTTCTCGGTGCCGGTAATAGCATCGTGATGTTGCATTACACCCATCGCTTCCCGCAGTATATTCAGATGTGGTTCCATGTGTGCCTCACGAGTAGGCGCTAGCGCGGTCAACTGTTTGCACACTTGCAGGAAATGGTTGCCGACACGCTCGAAACGTTTGCTCGTCGGTCTTGATGTGAAGTATCCGGTCCAGAACGAGTGCGGATCGGATGCGTAAGGGAAGAAATCATCCGATTTTGTTGGCCAGGTGATGCCCATATCGTGCAGAGCTTTCAAATAGCACGAAGGTGTCGAGTAGAATACGTTCACGTTCGATCCGTTTGTTTGCCGTGCATTAGTGTATCTAAAATGAGAAACAATACTTCTATATTCCATATTCATGCTTACAACAAACTGAGTGTACATACTTGATCAATTTGTCCATATTTTTGAAGTAAACATTAGCATCCATGTAAGTAAAATCACCTCCCATAGTCAGAACGATGTTGTTCGTCCGATAACTCTCCGCCTGAAGATTTACGTAGTACAGGAACTTATCCACCTGTAGCGGTATATAGAGAGCATCCATTAGTATGAATATTTCTTACACAACCCAACCAACAGTCGTACCTTCGCTTTAACATTATTCTCCGCAGAGTACGGACCGTCCATGAAAGGTTCATCTGAGCAAAGTATATCGAAACAGAAACCCGGCGGCGCTTGGTACATGTTGTACAATACCCCCGTAAACAGATCAGCATCATCCAGATTAGCGCTCGTCTTCCAGATCATTTCCGCCCGCTTGTGCGTCATTCGTTCACGCTTGTCCTGATAATCGAGCCGTCCAAAGAACAGCCCATCGTATCCCATCTGTGCGAACAACGATGCCTGCTCGCGCGAGTGCCCGAACGGATCAATCTGCCATCCGATCCGTGGCCTGCCGCACTCACCGAACGTATCGTTCAGCTTCCTCAAGCCCCAGGTAAACTGATCGACCACACTGTGATAGTGTGCGGCAGCTTCATCGTTCATGCTCCACGCACCGCCAATGAACTCCAACCGGCCCTCATCGACCAGCATCCGGACTTGCTGCTGCAGTTCCACCGTCTGCTCGTTGAACCACTTGAAGAAGAATGCCGACTCGACGTAGATGAACTTGCGCTCCGGATCGCTTAGCAGCGATTGTATGACCGAGTCGAGGATGTACTGTACGCCCGCCTTCTGGATAGTTGTTTTACCTAGGGAAAGAGGCGGCGTAGCAAAACAACAAACCCGCGGTTAAGTTGTGATGAGTCCAATTTACCAACACAACCCCGGAACTTACTGCCATAGTAGTACTGGTCGACCGTCTTTAGCCAGCCGACATCATCGTGTGTGTGGGGCACCAAATGCACATTAAGCATATTTTTCTTTGGTTTCGGACACGACTGGAATGGTTTCGACGGGTTATTTGCTGTGCATTGGTCAATATTTAATGTTTTTTGTGTTCGAAAGACAAGTGCAGTGCGCGAGTTTGTAAATCACGAAACATTTTACCGGCAACAATGTTGTTTAAAAAAGTAGTTAAAAATATACACACAATAATTTCTGGATGAGTTCACAGTACGTGCTCTCGTCTTTTAATGCATCCATAAAAAGGAGTTTATTTCCATCGGTTCCATCAGTGCCCCGCTACAAATCCAAAGCACTGTGCTGTTCCTCAAATCTTCATTTTTAAATATTTTTGTAGTTGGGGAAAAACAAACTGTGCTTAAATTTATGTGAACTTATAATTGGGTCAACTACAACTACAATGAAATGCTTCAGGATGTAATTTAATAGGTATGGATGATTTTCTGTTGCAACCAACGATTACTTTTTTAAATGAGACTGAGATTCTTCCCACAGCCAGTTAAAGAGGCTCGAATATTGATAAGAAATCGCAAAACCTAAACAAAGCTGTAACATCTTTTCACAGCGCGCATCTTCACCCAATCACATCACCAGTTTACACTCGCGTTCACTCACCTCATATCCGCACGATTGCTTGAGCTTGCGGCCAAATTCTAAATACTCATCACTTTCCGACATTCGCTTGGCAAATGCGTTCCCACTACGGCGCACCCCTTCACGCCACGGACCGGCTGCTACATGCTGCAGGTTAATCGTTACACCGAGCACCACAAGCACGATCGACACGAACCGTAACCGGCCTGTCAACATAATGTTCACTCTTCCAAAGATCGTCGATCGACAATTGCAATTAGAAAATCCTCAATTCGTTGATGCAGTTTTGCATCAGAAAAGCCGGTTCCTGTGCGTTACACTTGCTACTGTGGATTTGTTCTTAATCACTCCGGGGTACGCTTATACCCTGACCGTACCAGATAGGGGCTTGGGATGGAAAACCTGTTTTCACTCGCGGACGATCGCGATCTTCACCAGTACACGTCCGGTTGGCGTCGTCACTCGCGGCCAAATGACCATCGGAGGTTGATGCTGGTCCGGGCTGCATCCAAACGAACGTTGATAGTGGACGAACTCTCTCGCTCTCACTCACACTTTCTCTCTCTTTTTGTGTTGAATGAACTGGAATATATTCGGTGAGAGAGATTGGAGAGTCGTAGTAAAACATTTAAAGCTGAGTTATGCTGCGAACCTGTTTTGCTGTTCTGATGCTATGAGTCATTGGTTTATCACAAATTATTAATGTTGTGTTCTATATTATTCAATACACTACACGTTTCAATTCACCAATAAACATCACCTACATACCTTTAGCAGTGATCGCCAAATTTTTCTTGTTGATCCTCTCCAAAATGCACTTATTCAACTGAATCATGCGAGGCTAATGGCTGAGTGCCAATGCTTCAACATAAATCGCGACGAATGAACACTTTCTGGTACACCCAGACGCCGGCGGTTCGAATCTGGTGCTCCTCACTCGAACGATTGACACTGAATCCGAAATTACGAACTACTCCCTTTCTTGATCATAAGTTGAGAATCGCATTCACAGCAGCTTTTGTTGTGTTTGGGCTGTTTTTTCCCTTCCTTTGCTCAACTTACCAATGTGCGATGGAACTTTTGCTCTCTTACACACATTTTAAGCTGCTTGCTTTAATACGCGTACAGCATTAATTTCCTTCTTCTCTTTACTGTTCATTTCCGTAGCTAAACCGGGTGAGCGATGTTTTTTTTTTGCACCAGCTTTAGCTTTACTTCCATATATTTTCCCCAATTCTCCGTGTGATCTTTTCGATCAAGCTACCACCCCGCTGTAATTGTCGGGGCGCAGATGAAAGCGAAATTGATACCGGGCACACGTACGCCGCCTCGCGTATGTTATTTGTGGTTTCGATTGTTGGGTGGTTTGGACCACGGCGAAAAGTGAACGTAGCCATATGGAGATGGGAAATTTCAAGCAACAAAAAAGTTATTTCCAAATCGCCACTTATAATGCTAGGGGATGTAGCCGATCGCAGGCAATCGAAATTGTGTTTTTGAACACTTTTGGCAGTTTCTCTCTGTATGAAAGCATATCGAAAATGACGTGCCCGGGAAAATGTTCCTCAATCGATAAGCACATAAAATGATACAGAAAGTGTTTTTATTTTTCGGAATGTTTTTATTTATCATTTCTCTGCAATAATTTCCTCTTTGAATCTACCAACATACACATACATATCAATATACATATCAATAAAACTTCAACATATAAAAAAATGTCGGTGCGATAGAGATGAGAAGTAGCTAGTTGAGTGTTGTTAAATAATAGCAATCAAGTAAGAGATCTTACGGTTAAAGTAAACAACACTCCAAACTGTACAACCTATAAACGACTTTAATCTAATGCGAATGCGCGATAAGACGTCGGAAGAAGTAGCAACATTCCGTTGTTATTAAATATGCAGTTCAAGTGGAAGACAATCGCTGAACCCGATTCTCTAACCAAGTAGAACAGTAATCCTGCTGGCAAATTAAATGGGAACATCAAGGAAAGATTAACATCTACTCCAATTATTAAGCCATCTTTAAATAATATAGTAAAAGACCCCTAATTAACAACTACTACCTTTTATGCAAGACAGTTTAATAAAAATAATGTTAGTGGTGGGCTCGTCCGGGATTTGAACCCGGGACCTCTCGCACCCTAAGCGAAAATCATACCCCTAGACCAACGAGCCCGTTGAATGTTGGAGTGCGTGTGCGAAACAAGCTTACTACCCCCCCTTTACATACTTATGAAAAGATACGATAAAGAAATGGAACGTACTGTCGCAACTCTTATCGCACTCATTTTACTAACATGACATGAGGTGATACCGCTTCGAATGACTTATTATTCCTGTTATTATTTCTAATGCATCGGGCAGCCCACTGTCCTAATTAGATCAAACCTCAATGGGAAGCGAGATATGCATTAAAGCTCGCTTCATTTGTCAACTGCATGAGGAAATCAAATACGATCATCATTGTTAAGAAACTAATGGGGATTGCGTAAAGGCAGATGCGAACGATAGACATCATGTACCTTGATTAAAAATTGTGTTTACTAGTGACCTAAATATGTAGCCTATGAGAGTTGTGTCACCAAATGGAACGATTTATTGCAATTAAACTATAATAACGCAAATTTATTTGCGCTTACAAATTTCATTATAAAATATCCCAACAGAATAAGTTCTGTGCTACAAAAAAAAGTTAGAGAGTTTTAAATCTATTATTATGTTTACTTGCAATTTTAATACGAATAGGTACATTTCTAAATGATTATTAGTCTACAAGCTACCTTGTAAAATTGTATAACAATACAATGAGCATTAATTTATCGATTGTTTTAATACGACTGAATATTAGTAATATCATTTGTTAGTGCAGTTTTAAATGTTCTATATTTTTTATTTTACAATTGCAATTAATATTTGATCTTTAATCATGAACTTTTCAATTGTTTGAAATATTCGTAATAGTAAAACTAGCTCTAAATGGTTTTCCATATTCTAGCTAATTAATAACAATTTAAATTAATTTACTGCAAAATTTTCCATCTTTTCGACATAATATCCCCACAAATAACATGAATAATGGCAACTTTAAGGCGGAGAGTTGAAAGTAATGAACTCTTATGGTAAGATGGTTCTTATGGAGTTAGTTATCTGGAACACATTTTGCAAAAGAGTTTGCACGCGTTTGTGAAAGAGATGAGACGCTTATTGCAAGACATAATTTTTTCGGTTATTCTTATTTTATTTTCTCCCGACTCAAATTTGTTTTAAATAAAATAAAGTCTTCGATACTGTCGTGAATTATGTTATCAATTTATACTGATTTATTATTAAAAAGCATTAACCATTGCAAACATAAACAGTCAAAATTTCACTCGAATAACCGTCTCCTAGTATATCTAACGCCGTTTCACCACAAACGTTCTTATCTCCATCGGTTGCAGTTCAATATCAAAGTCCGTAGGTTCCTGGACCATAGGAATATGTTCCATCTGTTGCTTTGGAGAAACTTCATTTGATGAAGACTCTGTACTAAATTGCAATCGTTGCGAGTCCGCCTTCCACTGATTTCCGGCGAGTGTAGTTTCATGAATGCTTTCGATGTTTAAAGCGTACAACACATTGCGGACGTTGATGCGCACGACTTGCGAATATACAGGATCTTCGTTCTTCTCGAAGAGATGCTCAAACCGTACAAGCACCGTGCCATCCTTCCATGGTTCGAGCGTGAGCAGATTCACGTTCGGTGGCAACTGCTGTGCGATAGCCGAGTAGATGTTGCGGAAGTTCGAAAGGTAATCGTCATAGGTCAGCAAATTATCAACGGCGCTCACAAACGGCCAACTTGGGAGTAGCACTTTGTTCTGCAGGAATCGTTCCTTTGCCTGCAGTGTGGGGCTCACGTCTTTTTGCGACGATCCAAACAAGAGCCAATGTTTGCCTCTTGCCACCAGTCCAGTACCATACTGTGTTTCATTCAGAGCTTCTCCTACACCGAATGCATCATCCCGCAGTAGACGGCGATGAACCATCAACTCGAGCTGACCATCTACCAGACTGGATCCTCCTTGTGCACGATCGTTTAGCACAGCCAATCGCGATTGATCATCTTCAATGGCTATTTTAGCAGTTATCGGATAGTAGTTACCTGACACAGGTTCAACGAGGTCCAACTCCCATGTTTCACGATAGTTTCGTACACGGCGAAGCATTTCTCGTCCATTTGAATCCGTCCAGAACGCACCGTCGCTCTTGATGTCAGTCTCGAATCGAGAGATTATTTCCTTGCCAGTTCCATCGTCGATCGGTATCGGGCCTACCAACCATTCCAGCTCCACATGTTCTTGACCGGCATACACTCGGATCACCTGACTGATAAATTCGTTGAAGATTTGATGCACTTCCTGTACAAGTTCGCTCTTAACCACCTGTATCTCAACCACATCCGTTACTGCTTTCTCGGTTCCATTTGGTCGGAAGATGTATGCTCCAGAAGACCTGTTACGGAACTCCTCATTGTTTCCGAGGGCTCCGTCGTAGTACAGGAAATTTTGCTTTAGAGAATGCGTTTCGCCATGAACCGAGATCGAACTCATGAATCCATTCTCGTCGAAGTGTACCATTAGATGTTCGTTTCCGATGCTTACATTATCCTCTTGACGTATTTCTGCAGTGGTCGGCGATGCCTTAGCCGTATCCTTCGACACGTAGTACGACTTAAAACCCACGGGAGCCACTTGTTCGCCTTGGAACACCAGCTCATGAGTGGCCTCGCTTTCTCGGAACGGAAGATCTATCACCGAGCTTGCAATCGGGATCAAGGTAGATGGAACCGTTTGTCCACGATCATTTCGCACCATATAGCTACCTTCCTTTACCGGGAGTCGCACAAAGTCGTTCGAGCTGTGACCGAGAGGGTTATACAGCAAAACCAAAACGTTATCCGAATTCTCAGTCATTGCACAAGCGCTCACATTTGCCTGTTTGCAGTATCCCCAATCGAACTTGAAGTTCTCACGTTCTCCAGTAAGTTGGTTCAAAGCCGATCGAGTATTGACACTGCAAGCCTCGAAGCCCTCGTACAGCATACGAGCATAGTCGTCAGCTACATGTTGCTTTTCGGTACCGGTGATCGCATCGTGATGCTGCATCACTCCCATCACATCACGAAGAGCAGTCAGATGAGCTTCGTAGAAGGTTTCCTTCGTTGGAGCAATGGCCGATAGTTGTTTGCAAACCTGGAGGAAATGATTTCCTTCGCGTTCGTAACGCTTCTGGGTAGGTCTTGAGGTGAAGTACCCGGTCCAGAACGAATGATAATCCGATTCGTAGGGGAAGAAATCGTCCGATTTTGTGGGAAGTTCAACATTAGCTGCATGGACCGCTTTAACGTAACAAGTTGGAGTAGAGTAGAATGCGTTTATCTTCGATCCTTCAGATTGCCGTGCATTAGTGTACCTGGAAGAGAAAGTTTCGTTTAGAATAGAAGCTTTTTACGGCAATTAACACGAAAATGTGCCCTACTTGATAAGTTTGTCCATATTTTTGAAGTTCATTACGGCGTTCTGGTAGTTGAAATCATCACCCATGGTGAGGATCAAATTGTTCGTCCGATAAGATTCGGCCATCTTTTCCAACCAGGTGATAAACGTGTCAATCTAGAAAACAAAAATAAAATTTAATTTTAGCTGCCGTGATTTTTATCTTCACCAAAGGCACAGCAACAATTAAACACGTACCTTGGTTTTAATATTGTAATCAGTACTCTGCTGATCATCAATCATGGGATCGTCATTACACAACACATCGAAGCAGTAACCGGGTGGTGCCGAGTAATGATTGTACAGCACGCTAGTAAACAGTTCATTTTCCTCCAAGTTGCTGCTAGTGTACCAGATCATTTCCGGTGTTTTCTTCTGCATGCGATTATTTTTATCCTGGTAGTCGAGTCGGGCGAAAAACAGCCCATCGTAGCCCATCTGCGCGAAGAGAGATGCCTGCTCACGTGAGTGTCCGAATGGGTCAATCTGCCATCCAATGCGTGGACGTCCACATTCGCCGAACGTATCGTTCAGGAACCGCAAACCCCAGGTAAACTGATCAACAACACTGTGATAGTGCACGGCTGCCTCATCGTTCATGCTCCAGGCACCACCGACGAATTCGAGGCGACCTTCTTCTACCAACATTTGCACTTGCTGTTGCAGCTTTGGTGTTTGCTCCATGTACCATTTCTGGAAGAACGCCGACTCGACGTAGATGAAGCGACGGTTCGGGTCTTTAAGCAGTTCGTGCACAACCGAATCGAGAATATACTGCACACCTGCTTTCTGAATGTTGTTACGACCTAGGCAATTTAGTACACATTAATCTCTCTGAATGGTGACTTTAGGTAAGGTCTAGAGCACTCACTTCCATAGTAATACTGATCTACCGTCTTCAGCCAGCCGACATCATCGTGGCTATGAGGAACTAGATGAACGTTGATCATGCCTTCCTTCGGAGCCGGACATCCCTGTAATACAAATATGCAATATGTTCAACCGTAGGTTAAGAAAATGATTTCGAAGTAGTCTTACTCACCTCATAGCCACAACCATGGTGCTTCCGTTGGTCACTCTTATGCCAGGTCGGATTTGCATGCACAGCAAAAACAATGCACCAAACAATCAACAAAGCTAACACGGAACTCTGGTTCGCCATCGTGAGCGTTACTGACTCACGTGGCTATGGTAATTGAGCTACAGAAGAAAACTAGAACCGAAACCGAACCGCGTTGAAAACGCCGTGTTAAATCATACAACTACGAACGCACCAACTGGACAGTTGCTGGCCGTGTGCCGTCGGCGTTTGTTCGACTTAATTTATAAAGCATAACCGGCGAAGTCGTTATCGCTCCGCGTTACGCTTCTAGAATAACATAAACAAAGCCTCAAACGCACACAGACACTACTGGTGGAATTGAGCATCAATTCATTTGGAGTCCCGGCGATTGTAGCGTTGTAGCGTGATAGAGAAACAGTAAATTGACAACGACTCCCCGCCGAGCTCTCTAATCAGAGCTGCCACCAACGACAAGATAGCGTGTGCACTGATAGCCGGTAACCTGTTGAGATGCGCAGGTTTGGAAGATGATTGAATAGTATTAGCATACAGCTGTCACCAGTATGGATATTTTTGGACACAAGCTTCCCATCTGCACGAATCCATCGAATGGTATAGTCATTGGGCTTGTTTGGGGGTTGAGTGAGTTAGCATATTGCGTTGCACAAGACAAACGATATCGTTTGTTTTTTTCTCTTATCATTATGTTTTGATAATTGCTTAATTTATGTAACATTGTTTGATACAATATCAATGACATGTTGACATCGAAGAGAGTGGTGGAAATAAAGTAGACGAGAAAGAAAACATTTTCTGTTGTACCATGGTTTAATCTTGTTTCTTGCCTTTCTTACCGGACTAGATGCTTCTTATTAGGACTAGAATCTTTGTAGCACAGAAGAATAACGGCACAGTGTATATTACTCCATAAGACTACAGCTGGTATCATAAATCTCCAAAAACCAACTTAGCAATAGTTTAAGGCAGCTCTTCAATGTTCTTTATTGTTCGAAATTAATTTATCATTTAAAAAAATTCACGTTCCGTCGAATAAACCAAGGCTCTGGTACTTCTTGGTAGGAAACGGACATGAGGTCTAGTCTTTAAAAAAACTACAAAACCCTTATCAAATCAATAAAAGACCAGGCCAATACATTTTTCGAGTGTATTCTAGTTGATGAAACAATAAATTATTAGTCATACCAAGATTATTTAACTAATTTTCAATCGATATCGAACAGTTATCCGGCAAACCATTTTTTTGAATTGTAACTCAAAAGAATTGCTTAGATTGCTTAGATCATAAATTTGGCAAAGCTTTTAATTACGTTTTTCCATTTTTGTGATGAAATTCCTGTCAACTTCCAAGAGCCTTTAAATGAAAACCCATAAAAGTAGAGATGATAAATTTACAGCAGTGGAAATTAGAAAAGTTACATTAATTTCCATCTGAATATGGCATCGGTATTGGATAATTTATTTGAAGGTACCCTCCTAAGATGCTTGTAACGAGTATCGAGTAACGAGTAACGGTATCTCGGATGCCAAAGATAAGGGTTAAGATCTTAAACATAGTTCAAATCAAATCGAATCGAATCGAGGTAATTAACACATATATGATAAAATCCAATGAGACTGTAGCGAACTAGATCAAGCAAAACGATCATACTTTTGGTCTCAAAAACAAATTTATGAAGAGAATTATCTACAGTCTCCTTAATAAACAATTATTAAACATTACAATTATTAATATTGTTAAATTAAATTTTACATTCTCTCTGATTGCTCATTGCGGCTACAGAAAGATCCACTACTGATTAAACGATTACTGGTGTTAAAACCTTGCTCGGGACGGAAACGGTCCTCAAATTATTTTTCACTTGGGGCCCCGTAATGAATAAATCCGTCAATGGGACATGTAACAGAATAAGTCGTTCTTGTTGTGCATATGATAATATTTTTATTCACACAATCCAACTACAATTTGCTTTAAAAATGTGTCAGTAATTCTTTTCATTTTTTCTCAAAACGAACAACATACGTTCTGATCTCCATGGGCTTCAGCTCAACGAGGAATTGATTACCAACGATGGTCGTTGATGCGATACCCTGTTGTTTTTGTCCCATTCCATAAACCATACGCTTTGAATCCTCCTTCCACTGGTTACCCGCGAGCGTAGTTTCCCGAACACTAACCACATTTACGTCAGCGAACAGATGCTGAAAATCGATCTGAACTGGCATCGAATACTGTGGATCTTCATCTTTAGCAAACAGATGTTCGAATCTTATCAAAACCGTATCTTCTTTCCACGGTTCCATGGTAAGGAGATGAACGTTAGGAGGCAATGGGTTGGAGATGAAAGTAAAATTGGACACAAATTGGTTAAGGTACTGTTCGAAGGTAAATTCATTCGATGGGGCCACAAATACCCACGATGGTAGATGGACCTTGTTCTGCAAGAATCGTTCCTTTGCGGCTTGAGTTGGGGCAGTGTCGATTTGTGAAGAAGGACCAAACACTAGCCAATGTTTTCCGCGAGCAATTAAACCCGTGTTAAATTGTGTTTCGTTCAGAGCTTCTCCTACTCCGAAACGATCATCGCGAAGCAATCGACGATGAACCATCATTTCAAGCTGACCATCTACCAGACTGGATCCTCCTTGTGCACGGTCGTTCAATAAGCTCAAACGTCGATGTTCATCTTCAATGACTATTTTCGTTGTCACTGGATAATAGTTACCAGGGATTGGTTCTGCCAAATCCAGTTCCCATGTTTCACGATAGTTTCGCACACGGCGAAGCATTTCTCGTCCATTTGAATCCGTCCAGAACGCACCGTCGCTCTTGATGTCAGTCTCGAATCGAGAGATTATTTCCTTGCCAGT
>KB663777.1:1419985-1430286 GCA_000349025.1 Anopheles minimus
TTACAAACCTGGAGGAAATGATTTCCTTCGCGTTCGTAACGCTTCTGGGTAGGTCTTGAGGTGAAGTACCCCGTCCAGAAAGCAGTAGGATCGGAAGCATAGGGGAAGAAATCGTCCGACTTTGTTGGCCACTCAACTTGAGCTTCATGAACTGCCTTTAAGTAGCAGGAAGGTGTGGAATAAAATACATTCACGAGCGATCCTGCCGCTTGTCTAGCATTTGTGTACCTGCAACGAATGATGAGGTAAATTTGTTATTTATGATAGCTACAAGAAGTTAGCTATCATCTACCTGATCAATTTGTCTAAATTTTTGAACCACATATTGGCATCCTGGTAATGGAAGTCTTCACCCATCGTAAGAATGATATTGTTCGTCAAAAATGTTTTGGACATGTTGTGGACGGTGTCCAAAAAAAGATCCACCTAATAGCAAACATAAATGATGCATTCAGCTCATGTAAAAAGTTTCTTCGCCTTACATGTTCTTACCTTCTCTTTTACGTTATTATCTTTCGAATAAGGACCATCAATGATTGGATCGTCGTTACACAACACATCAAAGCAAAATCCAGGCGGTGGTGCATAAATGTAATACAGTCCGCTAGTGAACAATTCACTGTGCTCCAGGCTGTCGCTAGTCTTCCACATCATCTCCATCGTTTGCTGGGCGATACGATTACTTTTGTCCTGGAAATCTAACCGGCCCTGGAACAACCCGTCGTAGCCCATCTGAACGAACAGTGATCCCTGCTCCCGCGAGTGCCCGAACGGATCAATCTGCCAGCCTGCCCTCGGACGTCCGCACTCTCCAAATGTGTCGTTCAAAAATCGTAAACCCCAGGTAAACTGATCGATAACGCTCTGATAGTGCACCGATGCCTCATCGTTCATGCTCCAGGCACCACCGATAAACTCCAGACGTCCTTCATCTACTAGATTTTTCACGATTCCTCGCATCTGCTCGTTTTGCTCCATGTACCATTTTTGCATGAAAGCAGATTCTACAAATATGAACCTGCGGCTCGAATCCTTTAGCAACTCTTGTATCACCGAATCAAGAATGTACTGCACGCCCGCTTTCTGAATGTTACTTCTACCTAGTAAATACAGAACATTTAGAAAAATACAGACTTATATATTTCTTTAAAACATCCTTCGATCGGGTAAACTCACTGCCATAGTAGTATTGATCGACCGTTTTTAGCCATCCGACATCATCGTGCGTATGGGCGACCAGGTGCACATTGAGCATGTTTTCCTTCATGATCGGACAGCCCTATCGCAAAACACCAAGCAGATGGTAACTATCACTTCATCGATCACACGATCGCACCCACTTTCGCAAATATTTTTTCATTTCTCACCTCATAGCCACACTGTGCCGGAGCATGCTGGGTGATGAAGGATTGCTTAGAACCGGTTGGATTCGCCCCGATGCCGACCAGATACCATTGCAGCACCAGCACCAGGAATATCTTGTTCCTGTTTTCCATCACAAAATGGTAATGCACACCGCGTACGTCTTTAATCACTGCTGTAGCACTGCGGTGCTTCACAGCTAACTGACAAATGGTTGCGAGAATGGTGATAGTTGGCTTTTCAACGGCTCTCAGCAAGGTGGCCAGATTTATGGAGTGCCGCGATTATGCTTCTTATCACGCACGGGAACACGTAGAATATGCGATAGAGAAAAGAAATAATCATCTGACAGGCGTCTATCAGGCGAAGAATGATAGAAGAATGGTGCCTAAAAATGAATGAAATAATTAAATAAAACGAATCATGCACATGCTGCAAGAAGACATGCGAGTAGTTTATAAACAAAAGAAACAGATAAGGTTATTATGTTGCCATTCACAAACAATGCATCAATATATATTTAGCTTTTAGATAAAAAGGTACAATCGAACTTTAAAAATAGCATGCAGCCGATTATATGTTTCCGTGGTGTAGTGGTTATCACATCCGCCTAACACGCGGAAGGCCCCCGGTTCGATCCCGGGCGGAAACAAACAATTGGTTTTTTCTCATCTTTGAACAATTGATTCTTTTCAACGTTTTAATGCCAATTTCTCACAATTCTGCTAATGCTTATGGATAAAACTAATCAGATGTTTAAATTTCTTTATAAACTGGACAACTGAAACTCATTTTTTGGGGAAGATTTTATTTCTTATTAAAAATATTTGTTAATGTTTATTGAGCCTTCTCTCTCTCTCTCGTCCCCTAACTAACACAATTTGATCGTTCTGTACAAACTTGACCGCACGGTTTACTCACGAAAGCTGTCCCACTGTAAAAGGAACGCACGTAAAAAGGGCTCCCATGAGGGGAAAGTAAACATAAAGCTGCATCCAGCATCGCAATGCACACCGTGTGTAAGCTGCTAAGAGCAAAGCGACCAAAGTATGGGCGAGAAAGAGCATAAAACGTGACGCAGACAATTATTGCCGAGTCTTGCGGAGAAATAATGCTCCGTCCGTTTACGCTGGACCCTGACATTCGATTGTCGGAAACGGCTAGGCGGATCTCGTCACGACGGCGAAGGTGAAGGTAATGTCGGTACGCTGAGCCAGAGTTTGATGAAAGTGAAAATTGTGTCTGCTTTTACGTTTCTCTTCATTCCGTTCGATCTACTTACGAGGCGTTTGGTCAGTCAGTCGGTCGGTAGGTCGATTTCTTGATCCCTTCACTGTCCAATGGGCAAAAAACCTATTCGTGTGTTGGAATGGTATCGTGGAGCGATCGGATTTCAATGGGAACTATATTTAAACTAGTTTGAAACCTGTACTGATTTTGATATACGTTTGATGAATGAGTTTTAATTATTTGATAATTTATTTATTAGTATTAATACGTGTGTGCTTATATCAAAAGCAGAAATTAGTAATAATAGCTCGAGCTGTAATAAAACATAGACTGTTTAGCCAACTTGCAAGAATGATGGTTTCCAATTTCATAAAAAATGGCATAAGGTTAAAATAAAAATTTAAATAAAAATTCAAAACACAAATAATACTTTTTGTAAGGGTTTAAAGACTTATTAGGTCATTTTCTCCAAATACTTCCTCCATCGTGGTTATATGATGGTCAATTTTACCACATATCCGACGGTGTATTGAAACGAACATTGCAGCGAAAAATTTTATTCGGTACATAATTAGCAAACAGATTTTAAAAAAATGTGCGTGCGTATACAAAAAACTAAATAACAAAGTTTATTTATGTTCCTATGCGTGATGTTCTGGTTTAGCCTACAATGAAATATTTCACTTCGAAAGCCCTGGCTGTAAGCGAACGTGAAAGATTTCTTGCATACAATGGAATTTCATGCAAGCTCAACGTGAAGAAGCTGACGTCGTAACGGATGTATTAATGGAAATACGATCACAATCTTCTGTTTGCTTTTAAAAGGTGTCATACGAAGTGCGGGCATCAACATCCGTGACATGATTTATACTCGTACTTCTACAATAACTTGGGTTCGCGGATGACATCGACATCGTCGGACGCAGAGTTGCGACAAAAGAACTAGAATCGTGTAACTGATGCTTGGTGCTTGGAGATGAACGAACGAACTGCTTTTTTATAAAAAGGTTGAACGGTTCTTTTTTTTTAATGTTACGTATCTGGTTCTATTTGAACTTCAAGTAATGAAAATTCGCTTCAAGAACTGTGCGTTGTGTTCGATTTTTTGGTGAAAAAGAACTGAACTAGTTCTCTCTAAGAATCGTGCGTCACATTTTGCCATAAATGAGAAAGAACCGAAACAGTTCGTTCAAAGAAGTGTCCGTTCGTTTTAGTCATTAAAAAATGAGAAAGAGCCGAACTAGTTCACATATTATTAACTTTCAATAATAATGCAATATTAATAACAAAACATTTGCGAATATTTACTACATTTGCATTACTTTCGTTTTTGTTATTCAAAATCACAAAGGTAATAGAAATGAGTGAAAGCGAAGTTCGGAATTCGGGGAGGACGATCACATTGGATCGAGGGTCAATGTATGGTGATGATCTCGAAACACACAAACAATTATATACACGACAAACTTTTTTATTATTTTTTATCTCATTCTTTAAAACATATATTGAAATAAATAAATTGAAATATCTTTTATTATGATCATAACACTTGTGAATAAAACATTCTTTATCAACAACGGAAAACCATTAGTGATTTCTATACTTCTTGAAAATTTCACTTCTTAACGATCGATCCTAAGCAAATGTTCGTTAGTTGGCTGATCGATGCATCGTACGTTACTTTCAGTAGCGATTCGTTAGCGGACAAGCAGGTTTGATAGCCATTTCTCAAGCTCCACAACTTGGAGGAAAACTGTTCCACAATCGTAAATATCCCCGACATATAATCACTGGCAAAGGCATCAATTTCAGCCGCCTTGTTCTGTAGCTTTGCAAGAATCGCTTCTGGTCCGGCTATAATATTCTCGCCTTTGAAAACGTCCAAAAGGCTTTGGTAGAATATTTCGGATTCGTCCACTTCCAGCAGCTTTTGGGCATTTTCAAGCTCCTTATCTATTCCCTGCTCCACGTCGTTAATACAATTCGTGTATCCAACGCCCGCCACGTTCATGTTGTTCTCGACGATCGTTTTAAGAAAGTCGAGACAGCTGCGATCAACCGATGCCGACTGATGATCGAGTTGATATAGCATTTCATCTTCGAGAGCTATCGAACTGTCGAGTGAACCTTCCTTAGCGTTGAACACTTGCTTGTAAAACTCGTCAGACTTTTGCACCAAGTTGTACTTCGCCGAGTACACGAAGTTGATGATGCGATACTTGATTTCTGCATGCTTCGGTTCAATCTCCTTCAGGCGCTCGACTACTTGCATTGAAGCCAAGCGACCTGCTTCGACGGTAAGGATCTGCAAGATAAACAGTCATACGTTAATACTTTGCTGTAAATCTACTGTAAAACATTCGTACGTTATTGAAACAACAGCAAACGCCAAAAAGTGCAACCAACGCTAGAGGGTTCATCGCTCGTGGCCACAATAGGAATACACCTTGGAGGAGATTACAAGATTGGTCTACCGCTTCCAAACTCATATTGATTTTATACTTTGCCAAGATCCGTGTAATAAATCTTATGGCAGCAATAAATGTTATCGTTGATTCCAACGACTATCAAGATAGCAATTCCACAATTAAGATCATGATAGCAACATGATTAAAAAAGCGTTTGATTCTATACGTTTATTCCATACAGCAATCCAAATCGCACGATTTTGCGTCAATGCATTTTATTACTATGGCGGCACAGGAAGCGGAACTAACCATATTAAGCAAACAAGGGAAAACTCGTAAAGCAATTTACATCGTGCAAAGTATGACAACGCATCCGGATATAGACAATAATAATGTACGATGTTGAAAATTCACAGAATCTTCCATAAGTTGTTATGGAAGTTGTTTATTACAAATATGACCCTGACACTCTCCAAAAGTCATCGATTCTCCTAGCATTACACACAGTGGGCACGGACATGCTACATCTACTCATTCCTTTCTTGACAGCGTTTATACGTGTAATCTGTTAAATGATTTTCCACCTACGGAGTGAGATAATCTTATCGGCTGAAGCGTTCTACAAAAGGCTGAAAGCGATGATATTGTTGCTATCGTGACGCAGCTCTGGGATTGGTTACGAAAATATGACAAATGACTTCAGAATTCGTGACATGTTGTCTAGTACTTATCGAATACCGGATTAATTGAATTGGGCAGTAAGGAATTTTATCTCGAACCAAAAAAGCTTTCTTAATTAGTGATAAGAGGGATTTGGGCGAATTGATCAATCGTCAGTAATTGGGAAAGTAGAATGCATTGCCATGCTAAAAAAAATATTCCAATTTTACCTCTTTTTGGAATTAAAACATCTTACTTTATTGACAATGGTTGATCGAGAAAACATAAAAATGTATAGCAAATGAATGAAGTGAGTGAAGAATTAAACAAATTTTGTTACACATAGATGTTCCAAAAAATCTCTAACACTTCACCATTAGACGGGTTTCGAAGGTAAACGATGATAGATAGTATGCTTGTTGAAAACTATCGCAAATTGCAGCAATCTAACTAAGATTGACTCTAGCTAACAGAATCACCTGTGCATTCCATGCCGAAACTGCCGACGTCCTAGCTAATGAAAGACGCGAGGTTTATGTTTTTTTTTTTCAGCCGTCTTGGTTGTTATTATTTTTTTAAACATTTTGTCTACATCATGGGTTCAAGAAAAATAAATACTCATACACTGAGTTAGTGTTGGATAGTGATACATGTGTTACTGTCGGGAACAAAACCAATCAAATCGACTTAGATCGGACGCTAGGCTTTTTTCTGGATTTCCAGAATCAATTCCTAACGGTGGATCTAAGTTTCAGGGAACGAATGGTAAGAGTGATGGCGCCTGGAATCGCACGGGTCGGACGACTAGCCTTTTCTTCCGAATAAGATCGGAACAAGTATCTAGGAGTGGACCTCCGATTGATTCGATTGCCAACCCAATGACTCGAAGATACCAGTTCAAGGTTTAGAGAGCAAGTGTCGTTTATTGGCAAATTTCATGCTTATATACTAACAATATGTTCGATTGTTTGTAGGAAAGGTTCCGAAGGGACTATTTGATTACATTATGTTGTTTATATTTATTATTTAGCACGTTCGTAGACGGTGCGCTTGTTTAGAATACTTCATATTTTGTTATCCGTCAAAAGTGCGCGCTCCGGAAGAATGATCGTCTGCATGGTTATTGTTTACATAAATCTCGGTCGGTCCGATTCGAATTGGTAATTGTCACCCTTTATTATTTCATTACGTATTGAATGCGAGCGCACCGTAAGTACGATCGTTTGAACGATTACTGTTTACATTAATATCGACGGTCCCTTCTTGGTTCGTCGTTGTCACCATCTCTCGTGTGTTGCTGATATGCACGCTTAGCATCATACGTTAGCGCAATGTTTAAGCAATTTCGGATAATATTTACGTTATTTGAGGCAAATGAAATATAGTTAATTTAGCATTTCTTGGTTTTGCTTGCCTGCTTACGTTACTTTACGGTACGCTAAACATATTTTGTGTCGCGTTCGCAACAATATGCGTGATATTCAATAGCAATAAAGAAGATGAAAGGATGAGGATCTTTGGAGACATTTATTTTTTTCAATAGGTCATTTGCTCCGTATCCGTGTGGCCCAATGGGATGATGTTGATGATGATGATTTGCAATAAAGCATAATCGAGTTTGAGAATGTCAGGCATCGTCTTACGACGACACAAAACAAAGAAAGGATCAAAGATAATTTGAAGGAGATAAGTTCGTAGATATAGCGATACGACCTGGCCGTCCTTAAGGAATAATAAACAAATAAGTAGCTTAACCTTTACCACAGGATCGAACAGGCGGTGGAAAGACTCGGGTTGGAGATTAACAAGGCGAAAACCAAAATGATGGTGGCACCAGTTGCGGCCCTGGTAACAAATCCTGACTTACGCAGGAGTAACGTACGGTTGAAGTGATCCAAAACTTAACCAACCTTAGGTCAAACGTCCGCCAACCGGTCATTCTACAGTCTGAGGAAACTTCTCTACTAAAAACACCTGTCGGGACGGTCGAACCTGGGATTGTATAAAGCTTATGTAGTCCCAGTACTGGGGGCGGTCCGGTGGCCGAGGAGATAAGCGGCGCCGGTCTTAAATGACAGGACCGGGGTTCAAATCCCATCCGGATTGTTCCCCCGTAGTGAGGACTGACTATCCAATTACGTGGTATCAATAAGTCTCGTAAGCCAGAAATGGCAGGCATGACCGAGTAGGTCGTTACGCCAAAGAAGATGAAGAAGAAGTCCCAATACTCACATACGCCTCTGAGACATGGACTTTGTCCAAAACTGACGAAACCCTCTTAGCCGCGTTCGAGAGGAAAATTCTCAGAAGGAATTTTGGCCCCGTATGTGTGGAAGAACAATGGAGGAGCCGCAATAATGACGAGCTGTACGATGATCTCACTGCCGTACAACGAATTAGATTCGCCAGGCTCCGGTGGGCTGGTCACGTCATGAGAATGGCATCGGACGACCCAGCCCGTAAAGTCCTTTTAGGCCGTCCACATGCACAGAGGAGACGTGGTAGGCACAACTGAGGTGGAGCGATGGCGTTGATGCGCCCGCCACGAAGGCTGGCATAATGGATTGGCAGACGAAGGTGATCGACCGTGAGCGGTTCAGAGGACTTTTGCAGCAGGCCAAGACCGCTTACAATTTTTAATGATTACGTCGAATAAGACTATACTCGGAGTGTCCATATCCTTTAACAATTCCTTTCAAAATCACAAACCAGAAACCAAAGCAAAGTCATCCATTTCGAATTCTATCCTAGATAAAAATCGAAGTCAATCGTTCTCGATATGTGTCTTGATATGTGTTCATATCGTAGGAACGAATTTATTGTTTTCGAAGTAATTTTCATTAAGTTCTTTCATGTTGTTCTTGTTTACGCGCTTATTTGATTATATTAATGATAGCTGATAGGATGATCGTGCATCACATATCATTACATTGTAAAACTAACAATCCAATACTGACATACTCTGAAGGCTGACTTTTGCCATGCTTCGTTGGTGTTCGTTTGTTATTTTTACTTCATGTATGCTCTGATTCCTATTTGGGGAAATATATGCACTCAGAAAAAGAGAATACATTCTAAAACACGAAAAATGAGTACTGGTGAAAATTTCGAGGCAGTTTGAAACAATTTCGAGAAATTTGAAATCGTTTTGCAGGAAAAGCTTAATTTGTCCAAAGTTCAAATATATAAGCATTCCTAACAAGCGTACCTGTGTCGAGTGTCTGTCACTCTGTCTCCAATTTTGGATTCAACGGTAATAAGCGAGCGCCGAAGATTCCATCTGCCGAGGAACCCTGAAAAGTCACGTAAGTTCCAAGGGTGTTTTTGACCTCTTCCTGGTCTGGAAACTGGAATAAATTGCGCTTGACCGTCGCTCGTCATGACGGACATCTCCGTCCCGCGCCAATAATGTTCTGACACAATGTTCTGCAACAAGTCCTCACTACGAGGGAATGGCCCGGAAGGGATTTAATCCCCGTTACTGTCGTATGAAGATCACCTGTAGAACAGGATCGCTCCTTCTGTTATGTAGACATAATAGATGGATTAAAACATCTCGCAAACTAATGTAACAAGCATACACACCAATTGATATTTGAAAGTCCCATTTGATAGGCAAATTGACTAAAAGTTTCGTCTGTTCTAGAACCCACCGCCTTAATCTTAGTTATTGTAAGAAGAATCTAAGTAGAATCTTTGAGAATATGAGTAGTAAAATAATAAATATTAATGATACAGTAATGCTTAGTTAGAGCAACGCAGTCACTTAACTGAGCACGCAGTTTAATGTCCAGTTTTGAAGTAAAGTAAAAATGTTTATGATTTGGTATTAATTCCTGTGATTATCATGTTCAGAAAAAAAGTTGGCCCTATATCTTGTGGAACCCAGTATGTTGTATAAGAACCTATAAAGTTGTTGAAAAAACTTAAATTATTTCAAAGGGGTCGAATAATGTGGCTTAGGTCCTTTGCATTTATGGACCATTAAGAAGATGGATTCCTCACTGTCTGTCTCAATTTTTTTCTGCCACAAAACTGTTGAATTGGAGCATAATGAATTTTTGAGGACTCGTAACTTACCGACGAACGCCGATCATGCTTGGCAAATGACGCTTGCAGTGAGGATCCCAGAAATGCAGACAATCTCATGAAGCAACCGTAGTTCAGGTCCTGAGTCTTACATTCAAGCCAGTGAGATAGCCCAATTGTTCACTATCCTAACTACCACATACTAATAAAACGCCAAACAACTTACTCATAAAGTTGTTACAACCGAAATACTTTTGCCATAGTTTCCAATTAGATCAAAATCGCCTTTATTGTTATATTGTATAAGACACACATAATAACTTCCGTTACAGTTCAGTTTCAGAGAACGCAAATAGAATCAGCTTGGGTTGAAGCATCTCGCATCGATTGCATCACTAGAGTGCGTGCATTCGTCAGACAGTCCTGGAAGGCTGACAGCAAAGACTCCGATAGCTCAGCAGTAAGAACTGTTCCTTCTACAGAGATTGGGTTGTTAAGCTTCTCCTGGATACTCGACTGAATAGTGAGCGGATCGATGAAGATGTTCACATCCCGGAAGCTGCTCAACAAGCTAGCCTTGGCGTACTCCTGACGAGAGGATTCGTCCTGATT
>KB663788.1:30792-45774 GCA_000349025.1 Anopheles minimus
ATAATCGTTCGACCCGCAAGACTTCAGCGCAGGCAGCACCGCTGAAGACAATGCTGCATTGTAAGAACCACACACACAAACAAGCACACACACGTTCCGGCGACAGGCAGTTCTTCACACAACTCAGTCTGTGTTCAACTGCCAACGCGAAAGGATTGCTCCTCGGATTCATTGCTATATCGAAATAAAGAATAGTTAGCCCACACATCGGCTACAAACCCAACGATATTCACGGATAGCTTAGCAAGCTGTGAAATAATCAAAAAATCAAGATACGACATGGAAATTGAAGAAAATATATACAATATATTGAAAATAGGAAAAAAAATTAAAGCAGAAATATGGTGGATTCCCGCACACATAGACTTAAAAGGAAATGAGTGCGCTGATAGATTGGCTAAACAAGGTATAGTATCAGACACAGAAATTAACAACAAAATAAGATACATAGATGCATATGAGGAGATGAAAACAAAAATGATAAATGAAACAAAAGCCTGGTACCAAACACAATGCAGGGAAAAAGGGAAGAAATTCCATGAATTTCAAGAAGACTTTGAAATGACCCCATGGGAACATGGAATAAACATTAGCCCCGAGGAAATAAAAACCACAAACAGGATATTAACCGGTCACGACCTATCACCATTTTGGCTGGCCAAAATGAAAATAATAGAACAAGGAACGTGCCAAACATGCAAAAACCCCAACACGGGGAGACACATAATATTCGTTTGCACGGCATTCCTTGTGTTTTTTACAAAAACACAAGGAGTGAACTTGCATTCGACAGACTAAAAGAAAGATGGAAGGAAAAAACAGGAAGGGAAATTAAAAAAATATGTAAATTTCTAAAGGAAAACAAAATAGAAATATAAAGAAAAGAACCAGGAGATACAAGCACAAAAACAGAAAACACAGAAAAAATGACAGATCAAAAAACGAAAAGCAATAGAAAACTTAAACAACAGACCAAATGACATACCACAGGTCGAAATACAGAGTAGGCAAGCCTCTGATTACGGAGGGAAAACATAGGACCCAACCGTAGGAGGATACAATCCACTCGATTAAACAAGAAGAAGAAGAGACGAATTAGCACGAAAAAAAATAATACACAATACCGTTAGTACCCGAGTTATGCGGTTCTCGACATACACGGATTCGGAGAAACGCGGATTTTAAGATTTGACCGTTCTTGCTTTTTTTGTATAGACTTCAGTTTTAAATTTATCAATTTTCAAACAATTCCTAAAAGTCGTTAATTTTTTTTATGTTAAAACTTACTTTTCGTAAAGTTTTGTTAAGTTATATCATTTCATGACTTCACTTTAATAGGAATATTGATTTTTTGTATTAGAATTGTCGAAATAAACGTAGAATATTCATAGCTGATCCATTAATGCGCGGCATAAACAACGTGTCAAATGATATTCGATTTAAGCGGATTCCTCCGGTCCTCATTATCCGCGTATGTCGGAATCGACTGCACAAAACTAATGCTGAAAAAGAATACAAAATAAATTTGAAAATAAACTGGCGTTTTATAATCGTATGTTATTTTATGTTGGTTGCTTAACAGGCAAATTGGTTTTTAGTAACCGTTTTCGAATCTATAACTTTTTAATTAGATCAGTAATGATCTGCAAAAAAAATGTAACAATTCGTAAGAAACATTCGGTCCGGTGGCCGAGAAGATAAACGGCGCCGGTCGTAAACGGCAGGACCGGGGTTCAAATCCCATCCGGACCGTTCCCCCGTAGTGAGGAGTGACTATCCAACTACGTGGTATCAATCAAGTCTCGTAAGCCATGAATGGCAGGCATGACCGAGTAGGTCGTTAGGCCAAAGAAGAAGAAGAAACATTTTGTTGTAAAAATATTATAAAGTACCTTAATAATTATATGTTACGTTTTCCCATTTATCTGAAAAAATCATATAAACATAGAAGAGCCATAACATGTAAACGACTTGGAATTGAGATAACATGATTGCAAAGGAAACTGGAAGAGTTAAATTAATTTTCATCTGAACGCTGCTCTAAATTGGAAAACTTGTTAAAAAGTTGTAAGCCCTCAAAGTTGTTGCCTTCCGGTTGCATGAAATATGATGTGTCTTTATTTGCGAGTGAGAGGGTCATTGTACGGTGATTTTTTTTTTTTATGTGTTTTGATTTAATTGAGCAATACTAGGCAAATACGTGATATGCAGTCGCTTAATCAATGTTTTGGTTATATCGGTTTTCGGATAGTGTTATAACTGGCTATATCCGTTTAAGCTCTTCATAATGAAGCATACTTCAATGATCGTACTAAGATTTATTGATTATGCATTTCTAAGCAATTAGTTTCTTGGCACTTTGTGCACTCTAAATATCCGGTTACCAGGACTAAATGCAACGATAATTGATTCTTATTCTTAGCTTAACGTCCTGTTTGGTCATACCGATCATACATAATAATGGCTTTCTAGACTTATTGAAACCACAATGTTGGATTAGGCAGTCCTCACTAAGGGGGAACGGTCCGGATGCCTCGGCCACCGGACCACTCTTAAATGCTTATCCGATAACGGTATTAATCCAACTGCTTTAATCCTTGTGGCTCCATCGAGGTGGACGCTTTTCTACGAAACTTTTTATTCCCTCGCGTCCATCGATGGTCGCTAAGTTATCAACCATTATTTGCTCACCTAGTTCATAAGCGGTGGACACATCCAATGCAATTTGCTTGTAAAAAAACGTCTTACCAAGTGCAATCACGGCACGACTTTTAGATGCTATGGCTTTACAAATGTTGTCAACCTCTTCATCGAGCTGCGTCTTGGGAACTATTTTACTTACGAGTCCGGCTTCTAGTGCTTCCTTTGCGGTAATTGGAAGTCCGGTAAACAGCATATAAGCCGCACGCATGCGTGGAATGGCCCGCACTACAGCGATCCCAGGCGTTGAACAAAATATACCAAAGCTGGCCCTAGGAAAGAATGAAACTCCGTCAGCTACAAAACGTTCAGATTCAGTATGATACAGTATGTATTACCCGGGTGTAGAGAATGTGCTAGTATCACTGCAAACAGCCATATCACAGGACGCTACCAATTGACATCCGGCAGCAGCAGCTAAGCCATCCACTTTGGCAATGATAGGTACCGGCGCTAATCGGATGGCATCGATCAATTCTGAGCATTTGTGAAACACCTGCTTGTGGCGATCAGGTCCATTCTCAGCGGTTAGTTCTTTTAAATTATGTCCCGCTGAAAACACACGGCCTTGCGCTGCTAAAACAATGCACCGCAGCTCGGTGTTATGCTGGTTGCTAGCGATATGCCCATGGATGCTGGCCATCATGTCCAGCGAAAGTGAATTACGCGTTTTCTCATTGTCCAACAAAATAGTGCCAACTCCATCTTTACACGTGTAAGTCGAAAGGCATCTTTGTGAAACACTAGTACGATGAAACGTTGTCTGCTGGATTTAAGGTTGGTATCAGATTTGTACTGCCGTATACAACACAAGCGAAGCTTACCAAAACACGTCCAATCCTTATAATCATTATGCGATCGTATGATTATTTGTCTTGCTCGGTCAACCGCGGTCTGCGCACGACAGTCAAATGACACATTGCAGACGCATTTATACTAAGTGGTTCATTGTTTCATTTCAAACGGTGGAAAAGCTCCGAGCAAGCTTTACAGATCTGTAAGACGAACTTTTTACTTTTTGCAATTCCTAAGCATGCTGATAATAGAAGCAAACTACAAGCTTTGTCATCTTGACCTTCTGCATCGCCATTTATTGTCATACTTATCCATAATCAAGCTTAGCTTAGGCGTGTATGCTAGAAACACAATTATTACGACTTATGATGTTTTGTGTGAACACATGCATGAAATGAAATCGCGAATAAATGACAGTTTATTCATGGTTAAAAAGCTTATCCTTCGGGGTTCGAATTGAAACGCTGTGCACAACGCACGCCAAAGCTATAAAGTTGCCTTACCGAGTGCATAACGTTTGAAACCAATGAGTAAATTCATGTTTGTTGTCGAAACAACCGGAACCAACAATTGGTTCAGAAAAGAACAACGTTTAAAAATAAAAAAAAGATCAAATTCATATGATTGCATTCAAGGAGAAAATTACTCTGCTAGCAAAAACGCACCATCACTCCGTCTATACCTCGGTGATAGGTCTCTTGGCAATGTAAGCCTTGATGTTTTCATTGTCAAGCACCTTGTTGACCACCTCCTGCAAGTTCGGGAAATTTTCTAACAGATTCGTCTTGGTCAGGTAATTCAAATAGTCTAGGATGCCGGCAAAATAAACATCAGCCCAGGTCGGTTTGCCAAGCACTAGGTGTCCGTTGTTCTCCTTAGCAATCACATTCAGCTTGGTCAGATAGAACGGAATCACTTCGCTGTTCAGGGTGATCATTTTTTTCTCCTTCACCATATCATCCGGCTCGTAGGCCACAATGGCAATTTCTACGAAGAGAAGATGAAACAAATCGTTATTCGTATGATCCGCACGGCCCATGCACGCGGATGCAACCATCCATAAGTACTTACTCAGACGGAAGTCATTGATCGTATCAACGATTGCATCGATTTGCAGTGCCTCTAACGGATTATCACCGGCCAGATTGATCTGCTTGGCTACATAACGACACATGGCCAACGATTGATGAACACGCTTACCATCGACCTCCAACACCGGCATCTGGCCCATGGGCATTGCTAAAAAAAGAAACACGGACCATTGGACGGGTAACGGGCAGACGGGAGGGAAAGAGAGAGAAGAGAAATAACGGTTTTAAATTTTAATAGTAGCTGGATTTGTACGGGATGTAAATTTTGTTGTATTTAATTTTTTTTTTCTTAAACATCGTACATCGTTGTGTTCATTTCAGGAGTGTGTTTGTTTGTTGAGATAAGCAGCTGAATCTTGAATCCACATTTGAAGAAAAAGTAACACAAAGAAAAAAATATCATCTTATCACATAACCAAATGACGAGTGCATTTTAATGATATAACACGGGTACCACACAAAACGACAACATAGAAGACGGATCTTTCGACACGAAGCTTGCATGACTTGGCAGCCCAGGCTCCGAGACTGAGCAGACTGGTATGTTAGTAGATAAGATTATGAACCTATGGGACTGGAAGCAAGGAAATCGGAACCACTATTTTTTTCTTCTACCAGGTTCTTTACACTCATGACGAGGGCAAATTTGATTTTACAGGTCTTGTTTGCCCATGCCATCACGGACCGGTTTATTTCCATCTTGTTTTTTGTTAAATATGTTTCAGTTACACCGTCGCATGAGTTTTTCCATGTAAAAACTCTGAACTTTCTGAGTGTTTCGCGGTAGTGCAATCGATTCTCGGAGTAGACATGAGCGAATGCATTACACCGCTGACACATTTCGTAGTGGCATGCATTTTGATATCGGCATGCGATACCGGTTTAGATCTCAGTCTTTGGCCGTTTATCAATCCAGCTTCGAATGGAATCGATCGACGTTACATTGTCAACCACTCTCTGCAGATTCGGATGATTCGCGACCAGATCAGACTTGGTCATGTAGTTCAAATAGTCCAAAATTGCGGTGAAATAAATGTCGGCCCAACTCAGCTGAAAAAAAAATGGAGGAAAGAAGAAGACAGAAAGTTGATAATGGTGAATGTTATGGCATGCGGGTCGCCCAAGTCTGCAAACGAGTACAGTTCGGTGGAGCATTTACTTTAGAGTTTGCCAGGTATCCATTGTTTTCGCGTGCAATGTCGTCCAGCTTCTCCAGATAGAATGGAATGACCTCGTTGTTCAAGGTAACCAATTTCTTGTCCTTGATCTCATCGTCCGGCTCGTACGAGACAACGGCAATCTCTAAAATATTACAGGTTTTAATGTGCGAGATTCAGATTGGGAATTGTACAGCTAAATGTCCCTTCTGGGTAGGAATGATTCAATCGGCCATTGTTTTTTGTTACTTTTTTGTTGCATCCTTTTCGTTCGAAAACGTTTGTTTGCTTAATGGCTTAGGTTATTCGGGAAAAATAAAACCGTTTGGAGTAAGAGCTCGAGTTACAAACAAGGGCTTGTGCATTGTTATGTTATGCACACCTTCTAGCCGCAAAACGTTCGCTCAAAAAGGATTGCAAACATCTGGCCGGTAGAATAATCCACCCAGTTTAAGAGCACTTTGAGAGTGCCTTCGGAAAAATCAGGGACACCATATAAGCGGACGCTTACTTAGGCGGAAATCGTTCACCGTGTCGACCACGGTGTCAATCATCAAGTTCTCCCAATCGTCAGCGCCGGCCAAACCGACCTGGTTGGCCAAATAGCGGGACATTGCGACCGATTGGTGCACTTTTTTGCCGTCAACCTCCAGCACCGGCATCTGACCCATCGGCATTGCTGAAACGAGAGATGGAATTGTTGGTTCATGGTAACTGGAATGAGAACCCTTCGCACGTTTCGCGAAGGCATCAATGGCATATACGGATGAAAGTCGCGGTGAAAATGGATGAATGAATAAAGCGAACTATAGAGAAGCAAAGCTTTCTATCAAACGGACCCCCCTTGCCCTTCCCGAAACAAAAATACCGATAAAATAATACAACTGAAAAAAACACAGTTCGTTGTGGACTCCAGAAACAGCTGCTTACGGAGATAGACGGTGCCCGACAACCTCGGTTACGTGTGTGCATGTGCTTTTGTTGAATGTAAAGTCGTATATCGAAATATAAAGGGTTCAAAATCCAGCCAATATTAAAATTTAATCTTAACCTATATGCCTTGTAATTTCTAATTATCACAAACAACAACACATTTGGTTGCATTGCTGCATTTACAATCAACGGATGCAGTTAACAACATACAACATATATGCAAACTGACACGTACCAAAAACCAAACCAGGTTAATCACATTCCGCGTGATCTTCGCGAGTTATTTTAGCTAAACATCATCATCATCATCGCCAACGGTTACCGCAAAGAAGGCGGTGTACGCATTAGGATCGAATGGGATCAATCGATGGCTAAAATTATAGCGCATCAATCGACGACAATGACGGTTTCGCAGAACACGACACAACGATACTATTCTAACTATCTCGGTTAGAAGGTCAACTCGAACCGTGGCACCAATCGTGCCACCAGCATTTCATCACGAGAATGTACTGCATGGTTGGGAAGGAACGTGGGGTGCCGTTTTGTCGCAGGCGGTAACGCATGCAAAGGTTAGGGACGGAATTAAATAATCATGAGACATCGATGTGGTATCGATTGGATGAAATATACAATTTTAAATATCTACAAACACTCTAGTGCATAAGCGTTTAGTGTACGGGGGGGAATGCAGATAGTAGCTTTTAAGGGGAACTCACTTGGCTTGAGTGCTGGCCATTCTTCGCGGGTGATCCTCACATCATCGAACGGGAGATTTCCGTAGGACAGCAGGAATCGCAGAGGTTCGCCCAAAGCTTTCACGTTGAAGTAATACACCTTGTAATCCGGCATGATGTTAACGGCAAGTGAAGATCTTTAGATGGGAAGAAAATGCAATTAGTTAGAGAAAGTTTATGTAGAAAGCTACGCAAATTATACACAACGCGTGTACTAATTATTATCTGTTCATGAACATCCTATACATAATTTGAGCTGCGTCTATATTACGCCAACATTCTCCTTGTACTTCATTCGTTTATTCTCATATTGAGATCGTGATTTTTTTAGTTTCGTGATTTGATAAGATCGATAGTAAAAAATATATCAAAGTAAATTATCCTACATTCCATTTTAGTTTGTAATGCTACGAAAATAATCATGATAAATAAAATACACCACACGCGCGATATGCGTTGCAAAGATCCAACCTAGCTATATAGCCTCTTCACACAACACCGGCACAACAGTTTGGGTGGATGATTGATTTAACCTTGAGCATGTAATTATGATCGCGCTACGTTTGCCCGCTAAACGCGTTCCATGGCGTTGCAAAACCTTTACGCCTTCAGCAAACCATCAACATAACTAAAAAAAGAAAACGTATGTCACTCGGCAGTTTATCCAATCGGATATTATGCATAATTGTCCAAACGCATAGCGTAATGTCGATATCCCAAACATTGGCTTCACTAGAATTGAACTCGAAGCAAACGAAACATATCATCACCACTTGTTTTTGCCGAAAGTTTTTCCGTTCATGATGGCGTTTTTTATCGTAAAGAATTTGCTTTCTGCACCGCTTTTCACCGACAGCAACGATTATGTTTTTTCCTTCTTGGACACGCACTTTCTTACCTGTTGATCGAACTTGAGCTAAGAATATGGTCAGACTAAAACAAGCGTACGCATCACTCGCTTATTTATCCCCAAACAGGCCCCGGTAGTGTAGTATTCGTGCGTATTCGGTACACCGTCGAATGCGCACACTCGTCATCACGGTACATGTCGTGGTTGATCAGACGGTCAACCTTATCTACGTATTGTGTGCGCTATCACGACTAGCGAGAGCTCTTTCCATTCCCGAACTCGTGTCAAATCATCAAATGTTTGTTCGATGTGGCGGTAAAAGGTGATCAGTTAATTTAACTATATTTTTTGTAATATTTTCTGCCACACTTTTACAATTATGACAATAGCTTAAGCACATGATATAGGATAGTCAGAATAGAAGAATTGGAATAATTTTGAGCACTCTGGCGTAACATTCCGAATACGATCGCTTTATGAGGAGATGCTTTAATAAATTATTACATGTTTAATTATGAAAATAGTGCAAATATATCTGCAACGAAGGCGCGAAACATTGCAACCGACCATGTATCAACTTCCTGGACCTATTTTAGTCGTAACACGATTATGTTACTCGTTACAATTGATAATGTTTCCGTGATTGTTCCGAAATTCGTCATCGTTTAGCAGAACGCAAAAAACACACACACATACAGCAACAGGTTGTTCTGGGCGTCGCCAAAAAAGTGCGTTAACGTATATCCGATCAATAGCCGTATCTTGTCAGCCAACTGACGAATCAATCACTTGCGTGGTACGGGTATGTCCTAAATCACGAATGCTGTTGATCGTGAAATAGTTTTTGCATTTGTTTTGCAAAAGGCTTGGGAAAATATATGGTGGTGTGCTTGTTTCGCAGGTTTTATTTTTACGTTTCATCTGCCCTGCCGGGCGCGCTGGCGAGCTTTGATCGCCCTCGGTTGCGATTTCTTGGTCAGCTTGTGATGTTTTCTTCAGTTCGAAACGATCTTGCACACATTTCCCTCGTTCGCAATTATGCAATGTGGCACAAAATCTACAAATGTTTCGCACACATACGCACAAAAAATAGGCTCTATCTTTTCGAACGAAAATATGCCATCGATAGCTACAGACTTAATTTTAATAGATGTTCCAACCTTCTTACAAAGTGACGCGATAAGGTTATCAAACATTGATACAATGATATGATGTATTTTTCTTACACTGGCACACTAGCGGTTGGGCCCGTATATCTGTTACTCTTTTTAACTTTGTTTAACCCTCAAACGATCTTAATACACGTTGGACATCTGCTTATCACCTAGCCTGTACTTTTTATCATTCGAGAATTGTTCATGATGTCATTTCTTTGTGAAACATATTCTGATAACTTTGTTACGTGTTATTGGAAGCTTATTTTTATTATGAAATAGCATGTAAATGTGCCTAGTTTAGGAGATATACTAAATAAAAGAAGGAAAATGTAAACATGTTACATACATCACAACATACTGGACGATAAACCCAATCCAATACGGTCCATTTTACAGCACGTCCAGTTCCGGTGGTAATGGTATCTTTTTCGAAATGGCAAACTTTCGCAATGCTTCGTATTTGTTCCGCAGCGAATCGGCCTCGTCCTGCAATCGACCAGTTTCCTCGTGCATCAGTTCCATATCACGCCATTCTTGTGATTTTTCCGTCTCCAACTCATCCTTCTGCTCAATGCGCTTGATGCGGCAACTGGCTGCGTAGCCTCGGTTTTTTAGCGTACGACGTCGTTGCTTCATGCGAACAATTTCCTCGCGTGTTAAACCTCGCATTTTGAGCGTACGGTTTAGATCGCGCACCGTTATCGACACCAGCTCGTCATCGCTGATATCCGGGATGGGACAGGGAGATAAGGGTGCCTGTAATCATAGTTGAGCAACAAGAATTTTTTGTTTTATTGCGGAATCTGGATCAAGTAGCATCGATACTCGTTGAAGAGCGTGGTTCAGATAATTACTTCATTCCAGTGAATAGATTTCGGGCGCATCATTGACTACAAATACAGAAAGGGGTACACGTTGGAATGGATATGAAATTGACTGTAGTACACGATGAATCGGGCGGGCAATTGTGGCGCATTCACTGTTAGCAACATACAACCAAATCCTCCGTGTAATCGGTTCTAATTCATCAGACCCGTTATTACTATTGCGAATACAACATTTACCTGTGTGTTTTTACGCTCGCGTTTTATTTCCTGGGGCATTTTTTTAAGAAGAGCCTCTACGCGCCAACTCGTTGGTACTTTCCAGAAGCAACACAGCGAACCACTATCGATCGATTCGAGTCAAACGCTCGTACGGGTAACAATTTTTATGGGATGCCCAACGCTGGAAGAAAAGGCCACGGGAAACGGTGAGCTAGCATCATAAGAAATAAAGCAAACTGCAAGTCATGCTGGATTCATTATAGCTTTGCGCCCTTACCCTAACTTTGAGCCGATGCACGGCCGCACAAATGGTACACAGCTTCACCAACTGTTCACCTGCACCACACTGCACCAAAAGTACATTAAATTAACAGTAACTTTCACTACACTAATAATAAATTGTACTTTATAACAAGCGAATTTTTGGACTTTCGTTTGTGTGCAAGATCAAGGCTAGCTAAAGTTTGTTTCGATCTTATTTGTAAGCAAAAAGCCCTCAATCACAAGGTTGTGTCATGCGTAACATTCTGACATTTGGTGAACAACCTATCACACCCGGTCATCCGGTTATCCGGGTGCTAATCGGTTGGTGGATTATCCGTACGATTCTAAAATAAGCGTTTCCAAGATGAATTGAAATACGAATAACGAAACTGAAAAAGCCAAAACATTATTAATGAAAGATATGATATGTCCATGAAAATTATGTTTGTGTGTTTTTTTTAAACAAAAACCATACAATGAAAAACTACACCATCTATCTTTCAATAAACAACCATCCTGTCGCTGGGCTGGACTGGATGGACTCATAATCTGTGCAATCCGCTTATCCAGTAATTAACACTTTCAAGGCCGCATCACCCATATATGGGTGATGTTGAACACAGCTGAGAGACACTTGTTTTACAAGTTTTCTCTCATTCGTTTTCGTTCGTTTTTTCTGAACAATTGCAATAACTTAATAAATAACGTCCAAATGATAGTTTCAAAGCGCAGAATAAAAGTTACAAACTGTTATTTAATCTAAACTGTGTATGATACGCGGTTCAAAGATTCAGCTCTTCAGTAAGGTTATAAACATAGCTGCTTTGGTACTTGGGAACTGTCAGACAAAAAACATAAACTACGATTAGCACAAAAAATCCCGCGAGCAAACCATCATGGAAATAGAGATTTTGAATGAATTCGAGGCTGATTACATCGACGAAAATGGTGAGAACCTAATCTGTAGTGTGTAATTTATGTGATAAACGTGTTATTCTGTTTTTTTTTATTTTTTAGCAGCATCAAGAACATCCGGCCGATCACCAGTGCCATCGGTATGATCGGTAGGCATAACAGCAATGCGATCGGTTCTGCCTGTTCCATCATCGACATACCCCACTCGTAGCCTGTCGTTGGTAGCACGTTACTGCACCGAACGTGTTTATTATTTATTATAATTAAAATAATAATTTTATTGTTCAATATTGTTTGCCTCAAGGGTTTTACAATAGCGTCAATACATAGATAGCGTCAAGTAGGAAAAAAAGACAAGACACATTAGGAAGCGGTAGACAGAACACGGGAACGGAAGACCCTTTGCTGTCATTACATTGTGGTCCCATTGTGGTCAAACAGATCACTCACCGAATTGAAATCCAAGAGCGCCCGCACCGAAGGATCACTTTGTGCGAACCGCGTGCGTCGCAAGGGGAAAAGGAGAGGTGGGCGGACGCGTAAGCGATAGGATGGGATGTAAAGGGGAATCGCGCTTTGCTTACCAGTAGATCGAGCATAAGATTGCTCCCGCTGGAATCCCGGGACTCAGCTGTTTGGCGATGATATCGAACCGCTCGAACAAAAACGCAAAGCTTCCCATCGATGGCAGGATGGTGATGTATCGGGTTTGACATTGCGGACAGCTGATGCTTTTGTACGGGATGCCTTTTTGCTTCTCGTCGATCCTTGTCGTCTTGTTCCGTGGCGAAGCACACCCAGCAGTATCGCTCTTCTGGTTTCTCTTGGGGAGTTGCAGCAGCGACCTGTAGATTACCGGTCGTAGAGGCTGGAATTTCACCAAATATGTGATCGTATATACCACGCTGTATGATAGAGGACAACATATTTTGCTGTTGTATTGAAAAGAGATTTTTTTTTATTCATCAGTTACGGCCAGGCCGTATTGCTTGAAAAGAGATTAGTTTGTGATAAATCAGTTGATAAATAAATAAAAACACCTAGTCTGACGAAAAAACAAACTGAACGTTAAAATAAATCATTAAATGCCGGTCCACAATTTAAAAGTGATAATTTATTCAAATATAACAATTCACAAGTGTTCACAAATGCTTTGTACAGTAAGTTACAGACAACAGATACACAGTTACAAACAGATGCACGGAAGCACGCTCTCATTCGAACATTCACAATCACCGGTTTTTTTAATTGTTTTCGTCAAGAAGTTCTTGTCTCCAGGTTACTGTACGCAAAATCGTCAAGTCAACATATTGACCAATAGACTAACATTCCAATGATGCAATTTGTTTTCGACTTAACCTAAATACAAAATATTGAACTCAACAAATAGTATAACAAAACCAAAACACAAATCCGATAAGTAAAAGCCGTCTAATCTTGGACAATCAATTAATCGTAATTGACTGTCCGGACCAGACATGTAAACTCTACGTCTGCGTGCAATTATTTCAGAGGTTCTCGAGGGTAACGGTAACAAAGACAGTGATTCCGATTTGATTGCAGTTGCCCAGCGCAACCTATTTTTATATATTACATATTTTTTATTACACTTCTATTATTTTTTTATATCTTATATTTTTATATATTACAAAACGATGCGAAAGAAGTTAGCATCGACCCAAGAAGGGAAATAACCCGCGTGAGGGTTGCTTAAATGGACGCCTCCCCGGATTGATGCTCCTCACTGATGAATGCGACTCCTCGCCGATGGTTCAGCCTCCACTTCATACTCGACCTCGAACTTGGATTTACGGATTTTGCGCAGCTTCTTCTTCCTCGTCGACTGTGCGTCTACAGAAGTTGTGGGTGCGCCTTCCTCACCGTCAGATTTCGGTGGCCGCAGGGACACGTTCGGCACATAGTCCTGGAGAAAGCGAAACGAAATTAACATTAATTCATGCCGGGTGCTAACGAGTGAGTTGACGGTAAACATCGACGCATATACGTTAAAGACGTTAAAGAATTGTTTTGTTTGGATTTGGATTTTAACCGAACCGAGCAGATGTGCTCTATTTATCCTTCAATAAGCGCAATACTTAACTAGTGGCAAATAGTCAACTGTATACGATAAAACATTTGATCTACTGTTTTGTAATCTAACACCGAACAGGTTTTGCAACCAACAGCTTTGTGATTTGCATTAAAAATTGTTACATGGCAGGTGATATGTCTAGGATGGTTTTTTTTTAGAACAAAAACCAAATATTTCAATCCAGAATAACCTACGCTATAGCGATACTGTTATACTGTCCTTCTATATCGTTATAATAAAAATACAATTCATGACAATTTGAAAAAAAAATTCGATACATGAATAGTATACATTTAAAATCGGTAGAGATGGGAAAGAGCCCCTATTCATTCGTGAAAATCATAATCTTGTTCTTTTTTATTCATAAAGAACGGTATTGATCAAAAATGAGTAATTTTTAGAAAATAAATTTAAGTTTCTAAATTAAGTTAAGACTACTGAGAGCGAATTTTCACAAATTTTGAACAATTTTGTCTATTCAAAAGCTCCCGAACGCCATATTAGGTTCCTATTAGATTCTTTTAGCATTGACGAACGGTTTTTATATAATCAGACATCCAAAAATAATTATGTTAAATCTCTGACGATTCACAGCTTTTGAATACTGTGAATATTTATGGATAGGGCGACATCCATAATAATCCATCATCTCATTATGGATAGGGCGAAGCAAGCCCACCACGTATGCCCGTATATGCTTTCCAGATGTAATCTGTTAATAATATTAATTTCTTGGATGCATCATCGTTCCAAAGATTAATGTCATGTCTACTTACCAGCTAAGGGTGGTATCTTTTCTTTTTTTTTAATGTTTTGAGTTTATGTTTGTGCTTCTAGACCATGATAGGAGCTTTTTCTTTTCAAAATTGATATGATTTTGATTGATTGATAGAGTTACAGTCAACTTTGAATACTGAACACCACATTGGAGCTAAATCATATAACGATAGTTTTCCAGCATGTAATTTAATCGAAGCTTCAACACTTTTCAAGGTTTTGAGGAGGAAAATGTCTCCCGGTAAAACGTAACCCTTCTTTTTGGCTCAACGACCCTGTTAGGCCTTGCCGACCCATGCAATGGTTTCATAGATTGATACCACATAGTTGGATAATTATTCCTCACTTAAGGCGAAATATTTTATTAAAATACAAAATAAAGCTTCAAGACTTACCTCCATATCCGATCCCGCATCGGATTCAAAGTCACTATCCACCTCGACATGTTCCCTCGCGCCGGATTCACTC
>KB663788.1:46324-215601 GCA_000349025.1 Anopheles minimus
GGTGATCTTCACAAACCGCTGCTTACATTTGTTCTGCACCCACCGGTCCCAAAACAGTAGATTCTCCTTGATCTGGTACACCGCCTTGTCAAAGTTTCTGGACAGCTTCACCTTCTCCCAGTGCTTCGAAGGGAACGCATTCCGTTCGGCCGTCTTCATAAACAGATAGATGATACCCTTCTCCTCCCTCACCGTCGCATACTGACTGTTTGCGATCGGGCAGGAATGCCTTGAACAGAACCCGGTCAGGTTGTACTCATTACGGCAAAAGTTTTGCGTCAGCGCTTTTACTTTAAACGAGCAGAACTGTTTGTTGATAATGTTCCAGGTGACCTACGGTCGGGAACGAGAAAAAAAAACCAGCACAATTTTGAGCAACACTTCGCTATAGCCACATGGTTAACTTACCTCATCCTGCTGCATATTACTGATTGATTGATGTTATATCCGGTTGCAAACCCTGTTGTTCGATGCCAAAAAGCACTATCACCGAAACACGATCCTTATAATATTGTTAAACACTTTCATTCGTAAACCATGCGGTTGCCGGCAGCGATTATACGTCAAAATGAGTTGAAGGCAGAGCTGCCAGATATTGCTCAAACGATTGTTTCGGAACAGTGGTCGAACCTTCGGTCATTATTTTTCAAATCTTTCGGATTTTATCACATTTAAACGTGTTCCGATCAGCTTAGAGATTTTACGTTCTACTGTATATACCACTGAAACATATTGAAAATGGATTCGGAAAACTAATATTCTTTTTTTAAATCATATCAAATCATGTTTCAACTTGTTATATATGAAATTTCGAAATAACGATGGGCTTAAATTTCACTTTATACCTGAACACGATACTGTAAACAAAGCAATCTTCACTGCCAAATGAAACGGAGCACGTTCGCTGAATGTTGACAGTTGTCCTACGCGCCTTTTTTTCCAAAGCACATCTGCTGTTTTTACAATACAAAACAAGCACCACTTGGTTATCACGATGGACGCTACGAATTCCGTATCAAAAGTGTGTATTTACTGGTATTTTCATAAATGCTTATCGTCGTATTGTACATCCAAACCCATCCAATTGTATTTGCAGGGTGTATTTGTGTTTAAAAATGGAGCAACACGTGCTAAAGGGCGCAAAAAGGTCCAAAATTGTAACAGCTTTCTGGATGCAAGCACAACGAACCAGCTCTGGTTTCGGATGTACAGAAAACACTGGGAGCGATCACGGCAGATGATATTAAAGCTGCAAACCGGCAGCTATGGGCAGGTTATGAATGATCTGTTAAAGTTTATTGAAAATGGTCAGAAATCGACCCAATACGAAGGATTCCTCCCGACCGCAGCATTGCTAACCGGCATCAATCAAATCGATCATTTGTCCCAGTTCGAAAAGCTCGCTGACGATATCCACAATAACACTCTCTCGATAGTGGTACTGCTACAGGCTCGCGATGGAACAAATCTGAAACAAGCCATCGAAACAATCGTCGGGAAATGCATTGAAAGCCCGTCGAGAGATAGGGGTAATGAGAAACGATTTCGTAAAAATCAGCTTAATCTAGACGTTTTACAGGCATGGTACCTTGAAACCCATGCTAATTGTGATGCGAGACCAAAACTTATCATTATTGTGCCAGACTTTGAGCTGTTCAATCCGGTCGTTCTGCAAGATTTGATAATTATTTTAGAGTAAGTATATTGAGACGAAATGCAACTCTGATGCATATGTTAGGTGATACCATTTTACATTTCAGTTCTTACGCGACAAGTTTGCCGTTTGTCCTGGTGTTTGGGGTAGCAACCGATGTATCAACCATCCACAATGTGCTACCGTATCATGTAACCAGCAAGATCAAGATATCCGTTTTCCAATCAGAACCATCCGCTACGAACCTCAACAAAATCCTGAACGAAGTTCTGTTAACACCCTTCTGTCCGTTTCATCTGTCGGGCAAAGTGTTTAAGCTTCTGCTGGACATTTTCTTATTTTACGATTTTTCCGTTAATGGATTCATCGAGGGCTTCAAATACGCCTTCATGGATCATTACTTTCAAAAGTCTATTAACGCACTAAGTGCAATCATCAATGATGCGGACGAGCTGGAAGCAATCATCAACGATCTTACATCTTCAGAATTGCACCAAATACGTCAGTTGCCATCTTTCCGGCCATACGTCGAGTCCCAGCAAAACCCACAAGATGTGATAGATCTACTCACGAACGACGATCACCTGAGACGATCGCTAACGCCAATGGTAATGCAGGTACACAACTATTGGTTTACCTTTCATTGTGCACTGCACATACTGCAAACTCTTGTAGGCGATCTTCCAAAAGCACCGTTGGGAAAGCAAATTCGTGAGCTGTATTGTCTGTGCGTTGCATCAGACGTTACCTTGTTGCCGGAATTCAAGGAATGCATCCAGCTATTATCGTTTCTCTCGAAAGAAGAAATGCTGCAAAAGATTAGACAAATCCTGGGTGTAGTGTTGCTGTGGGTGAACCGAAACGATGAATTAAGCATCGAAGGTTGTTTAGTGTACGACGTAGCACCGTTGGAAGAGATGGCAAACGGGTTAGTCCTGTTGTCCGACGAGCTAGTAGCCGCAAATCATGAACCCATCTTAGGGGAAAAGCAACACGACAAACCATCGGCTCTGCTTTCTCCCAATATGGGACGACAAGAGCTTCGTGAGAAGTTGCTTACGGCAGCGAAACATTCCAAAAACGAATCCGCCGTAAGCCGAGCTGTTGGAAAGATAATGGATTACTGTGTAAAAAATATCTTTCAACAATATCTCCGTCCTGCAACCAGCCAAACGGTGCCTTTAGTGGAACTGTTTCTCTACAATGACAGCACTTACCTTCGACAGCACATTGTAGGTACTCCCAGGGCGGCGGTTCACATTGCGCTTAACAATCCGCAGTACTACACCCAATGTGATTGCTGCATTCTTGATGAATCGTCATGCATTATTCCTACTCTGCCGGATCTCTCCATAGCATACAAGCTGCATTTAGAATGCGGCCGGATGATAAATCTCTTCGATTGGCTTCAAGCTTTTCGCATGATCATCGATGATAGCGGTAATGACGAGTCGGACCAACAAGTTGACCCAATTGTTCAGTAAGTATGTTGCATTCGTTTCACCAATACAGTTGCAATATTGAATGTTTTCTATTGTTGTACAGGGCTCGTTTCACCCGGGTAGTGGCAGAGTTGCAGTTTCTAGGCTTTATTAAAACATCCAAAACCAAAACCGATCATGTCACGAGGCTTACGTGGTAAAAATCCGTGTTCCAAATGATGCACGCGGCGGTCGGTTTGATTCATGTAGCATTCGTTTTTTTTAATGTAAAATAATTGCTTATAATGTTGCCCTGTATTGTATTTATTTTACACACGTGTGTGCATCCATTCGTAACCAAAAAATTCACACGTGGTTCGGATAGTTGGATATTTTAAGTTGGCTTGAAAAAATAGTTTATTAAACTCAGCAATTTGCTGCATTTCATCCCTTTTATATTAACCTAATGGTCTTTAACATGCGGAAGCAACCTTTATTGAAACCTTATTTGAAAATTGAGTCACCGAAAGCTGCGAATGCAAGAAATTCCTTGGCGCAAGATTTCTTTACCAATTACAATTGCTGTAATATTTTCACTGGGATGCACGTTAAGCTTCGGAAAAAAGCTTCGGCACGTGTTCGTGCCCGAACTTTGACAATTGTCAATAACAGCCCAAGGTTGCTGTAGTGTTGGAAGCGCTTGTACACACTTTTATTGTTCCTGTTGGAAAAAATTGTTCCGGCTCTTGGGAAACAATAACAATCAAATAAACACACGCCAAATGTCTGGATTTGTGAAGCGTCGTCGTGCTTTAAATATAAATGGTACCCGTCTATCAGTACACACCGGACAATGGGTCATTTCTGTAGGAAACCCCTCACTTGATCATGTGTTTGGTGGTGGATTTCCCATCGGTTCTATCATTGGTATCGGTGAGTAAAAAGAAACTTGTGCAGTAGCAAATGGTCCCGGCCTTCAAACTTATCCATCCGGTTTGTTGATTGCTTACTTTTGCAGGGGAAGACAAACACGGAAGCTATTCCAGAGTGTTAACAAAATATTTTCTAGCAGAAGGAATCGTAAGCAAACATCCGCTGTTGGTTGGAACATTGGAAGAAGATCCAACTCAGCTGGTAAGTATAACTGAAAGATCATCTGTTCAACGTGCTGGAACACAGATTAATGAGGATTTTCGTTTGCAGATAGAAAAATTACCAAAACCTGTTGAAACTACCACGTTGCCAGAAGGTACAACCGAGCAGCAGCCAGAAACCATGCGCATTGCATTTCGATACAATCAGCAAGCACCGGTAGATTCCGAACAGAAGTCATCCACAGCCCTGGGACATTACTTCGATCTTTCCAAAACAATAAGTTCTACCACGTTACATACACAAGATATAACCTATTGGAACGGAGATGAAGTGAAAGGCAATGATGCCGATTTCGAGGGATCGTTTAAGAATCCCCATTACGCTTCCCTTTTGTCCTACATCCAGCGGAAAGCAAGCGAACAGCAGTTTAATTCCACTTCGGACGAAAGCGCGAAAAATGTGTTGCGAATTTGCATAAATTCAATCGGTTCTCCTGCTTGGTATGATAAAAACTTTTGTGAAGATTTTCTGCGATTCATCGTTCTACTGAAAGCCATCGTGCGAAACACACTGTCTGTTTGTTTGCTAACTGTGCCACTGCATCTGTTCACCCACCTAGACGACATTTACCTGTGCAGGAAAGTGCGAAATTTGTTTGATTTTTCTTTCGATCTAGAAGCGTTTACCGGGCAAATGGAAGAACAGGCGAATCCCATCTTCAAAGAGTACCACGGCTTGTTGAACATTACCAAGATAGCGCCGTTTAATAGTTTGGCTTCGTTCCATCCCAAAACACGTGATCTAGCGTTTAAGCTGAAGCGAAGCAAGTTCGTGATCGAAAAGCTGCATCTCCCACCGGACATTGCAGATGATGATAGTGGCACTAAAAATCCAGTCCCGACTCTTAGTTGTGCTGGCGGTGGAATGAAAAGCAAGTTAGATTTTTAGCTTCCCCAAAATAACGGTAAAAGGAAACTATTCCCAAATATAAACGGTTGCTTTAAATCAAATTAACGAGCTATCGGTTTTATTAGCGCCTGGAAAATGTGCTTTAAAATGTGTGTTCCTAAACTAAATAACTCTTGGAGATCTGATAATAATGGGAATTGTTGTTAAAAGCCATATCTGGACGTTGTTTGGTATATTCCTTTGGTTGTATGTACGTTTCCCTGATTGATGGTACGGAAATTGGGGAGGGCAGTTCGTGCTCGTAAATGTTATCTCGGACACGTCGATTCGCCGGAACTGCTGGGATTGGAATGTGTGGCAATGGATGCGTACGTAGCATTTGTGTAACATGGTTTTTACGCGGAAGCTTGGTACAGCTCAAAATAATGCTTAGCAGGACGCAAAATTCAACCACCGCTACGATCAATCCCGCGCAAAGAAATAGAAAGTACTGTTCGCGATACCACAGTTCAATCTTATGCAGACAACCCTAGATGGGGAGTAAAAAAAAGTGATGAAAACGAAAGAGTCTTCAGGAAAAGAGTTGGTACGAACTAAACTCACATCCAGATGACGGCTTTTCTCATAGTCCTGTGTTTGTAGCGCCTGGCAAAGCGTCACGTTTGCCGGCACGGGGTCCAGGTAGGCCGAAAATTCGAATCGATTCACCAGCTTACAGCATGTTAACGGGACGGTCAGCTCTTTCTTTCCTAAGCTTTGTAGCTTCCACAGCGATGTGTCGTAGTTGATGCTGGTATTGATGGCACAGCATTCGAATATCGTTTGTGCCAAATCCATCGCTGCTGTAAACTGTTCATGTCCAGGCACACCATAGTTAGCTTGCAGCGCTTTTACCATGGCAGTTTCGTTAAGGTTTAAGCCTAGACACTGTGGCCACGCAGTGATCATTAGACATACGCCAAACTCTGCTACCAAAAGCGAAAGAATGATCAGGAAATACTAAAACGAGCGTTTGGAAAAACATTCATTATTCAATTATGTGTAAATGTATAAAGGTTAAAGAAAAAAACATAACTACCATCGTCAATACACAGTACGTATTCATACACGTGGCCCAACATCCCAACAATGAGGCTATAATTGCCACCAGGCCAGCCGTGGTTAGGGCGAATGCAACGTAATAAAACAAGGGCTGCTCTAGCTCAGACAAGGGCGTCCTTTGCTGATCAGATGCTGATATTAGCAGACGGGATAGTAGAATCCGAGGCGAATCGGTGAACAAATAGAATCCTGTTGAAAGTAGCGTAATACCACACAGCTGGAAATACAAAAAGATTTAATGGATTACATTCAAAGCTTAAATGCGGTGACATTGAAGATAGCAAATAATGTGTTAGTATATGATGCTGTAAATATACTAGTTCGACTGTTGAATGAGGTTGGAAATAGGTGAACGTAAGAGAAGACGATTTTTTATTTTTATACATTAAAATACAAAGCTGCAAAGTTGAGGTTTGTATTAATTTAAAAAAGAGATTTTATATTTAGGAACTTAAAACTGAACTGGACGTAAATTTTAATTTGATATAAACAAGTTGTTCATCATTTTCGACTTGTTTTTTTATTTGTTTTTTTTTATGACGGCCTGGTCGTATTAGACTAATCTTACCACGTAGCAGGATAGTCAATCACTGCTACGGGGGAGCGGTCCGGATGGGATTTTGGTCCCGGTCTGTCGTGTAAGAGAGCAGCGCCTATACCACTACCCCACTTCGACTTGTGGTTGTGAATGAATTGTATTTCCAAACCACCAACATGCAACACGTATACAATAGGGGTATTTAATAAATATTCGTTGTTTCGTGCTTGCATTAAAACACGCTTATGTTGAACATTCAATGCCAGCAAAAGTCCGTTGACATTAACCCAATACACATGAAGTGCCAACAAACAACATCATCCGGCGTTACAACGTGTTGGTTTGGTAGCTTTGGCCATAGAATAATTCTGTAGTACAATTACTGTTTAATAAATAGTATTGCCGTCGCATAGCCGAGAGCACCATGCTTTGTGTACACATGTCATCCACAACGGATGAACAAAATAAAAACGTGATCGGGCAGGTGTAACGTTTGCTCCACATGCATACATTTAGTCAGTTCTTGGAGATATGCCAGCATATGGAAATTCGAACGGCATGGGAAAATTTTACGTATATAGTTGTGTTTTGTGTAATGGAATCGAAAAATAATGTATATTTTCCTTATGCAAACCAATATTTTATTGGAATATTAATTTATTTATTTTAATTAATTAATTTATTTTAATGGAATCGAAAAATAATGTATATTTTCCTTATGCAAACCAATATTTTATTGGTTTAACAGCGCTATTTGGTAATTTGATAAATGTTGATAAAAGTGGCTCTACTGCTGTGGTGCTTATTAGTTTTATTAGTCACTAGAATTCATGAGTTATGATTCTATTTTTAATTATTGTTTGATGGCCAGGTCGTACTGCAGATTTATGAATCTTCATAGAATCATTATTCTTCAGAAATTCAAGATTCAAGATCACTAATCTTCAGATAATCTCGGAGTGGCTCGGTGGCCTAGAAGATAGCGTCGCTAGCCTACAAACGGTAGAACCACGGATCGAATTCCCATCCGGACCGTTCCCCGACTGCTCGGAAGCCAGAAATAGCAAATCATAGATCTCTCGAGGTTGTAGTGCCATAGAAGAAGAAGAGTCTTGAATCGTTATAGACTCAAGAATTACCAGCATTTATGAATCTTAAAATATTCAAGGGGCGGTCCGGTGGCCGAGGAGATAAGCGGCGCAGGTCTTATACGGCAGGACCGGACCGGGTTTCAAATCCCATCTGGACCGTTCCCCCGTTGTGAGGACTTGACTATCCAACTATAAGTGGTATCAATAAGTCTAGTAAGCCAGAAATGGGCAGGCATGACCGAGTAGGTCGTTAGGCCAAAGAAGACGAAAATATTCAAGCTACATCGAAGTTTTATATTTATCCGACCGTCGGCGTAACGACCTTCTAGTTCATGCCGGTCATTTAATGGCTCACTAGACTTATCGATACCACGTAGTTGGATAGTCGATTCTCACTTCGGTGGAATGGTCCTGATGGGATTTTGGTCCCGGTCCGTCGTATGAAAACCAGCGCCAATACCAATATTTCATCGGACGGTCCCCAGATTCATGAATCCCAAAGATACCATTATTTAACATATTTTCTATAACTATTGCTTCTCAATGCAAGATTTTGTTAAAAAAAACTTTGTAATGCTAGTATTTAATTACGTAGACCAACAATGCTAATATTCTTAAAGTACGATGATGAATCTATGAGGGTTTGAGCAGCTCCAGAAAAGAGATTCAGAATCTTTAATTAATTTCAAATATTCATTCATATTTATAAATCTGAATCAGATGCACCAAACACTATAGTGTCTACGTATTTCCATTTCACCAATGCAACCATACAGCGGCGTTTTCACTTTTGTTTTACGCACACACTCTTTTTCAACACAGCACCGCAATCTTTTGATGTTTTCTCGATAAGAATTTCACGCATTATGAAGAGGAAATCACATTGATGATCCAGATGAAAATACCGCTACGAGCGAGTGTAGTCTGCATTCGAATAGTTCACATTCAGTGCTGGTTGCACGTTCGGTTTTGTCTGATTTTTACCAAACCCACTGCGCAACATGCATTTTTATTATGCGCCAACAGTTTGCAGCTACGTCGCGTTTGCATACCTTTCAGTAGTAAACGCCGGCAAATGCGATATCGACACGATTTATGAACACAGGATGAACACACGTACTTTTATAATTGGTGTCTCGTGTAATTTTTTGTTTTGCTCGTTTCTTTTTTTTTATACACAATAATGTAATCTTCCGCTTTTCCCGGTGTTGCGTCCAGTGTTGTTTAGCTCCCCAAATGTATTCCAATTTCCACGGGTATTTTTGAGGGGATGGACGGTATCTGGACACAGCGCACTCTGTAGTACTGTACGCAGATGCTTACAGAACCAACGAATAACATCATTTCACAGGTACGCTTTAAAATCACTCAACCGTACTGCATTTACTACATTTTCTATTATTCTGCAGTTCATTTTGTTTTACACTGCGTTAAGCTTCGCTGATGTTTTAGATAAAAAGGCACGGGAAGTATATATTTATTTGCTTTCAACAGTATTCAGGTGCTTTCCATCGAACAGTTCTTAAGTTGTTTAATGCAATAGAACTTTTATTAAAGAAATGAACGTTTTTAATTTTTTCTGATGCTATTACACTGCACTTTTTTATGGAATAAATAAGCTTTGTTTTTGTCTGTTTATATTTTCGAAGCACATGTGGACAGACGATTCGATCACGCGTATGATTTAATCAAGTCACACAATAATGGAATGCATTCATACGTTGTCGAGACGCAAAAGTAGGTAATGACACTTAAAAAGGAAGGCAGATTGCAAAAGATAGGCTCGATAGTTTTACCATAAATATTAGGTTACAGCTTGCCAGCACAAACTTGTGATTAAACACTTTGCTCAGCTTCATGACGATGCTATGCGGTTGTATTTATGCCATAAAAACTCGTACCACACTACAAACTCTAGTAATTAACAGGGATGCACTCCTCGCTTGGTACGATCATTGCACCACGAACGCTGACAAAGAACTGCCGACACCGTAGTGGACGCATACTGGACAAGCACATTGATCATCACCGTGCGCGTCCGGTGAGTTGTGTGCGCAATGAGCGTTACATATTTGTGGTGCAGGCCGCCGAATCGCCGGCAAGAACAACGCGTACAACGCACCGATTCGGACCAGCGCGTGAATGTTTCAGGCACGCCGTCCAAATTCGCTCAGCATGGGCTCTACCGAGTAAAACTGTGTTGGTGGTGATCAACTTTTGCCCGCAGGAACGTGATTTACCCTTCTGCTTGTGGAACCATGCAACATCACGTGCTGGGACGTGGGTGAAGCATTAACATCAAAAGGGGTGTTAACGTATGCAAAACATCCGTCGTTGGAAGAGGAGGACGACGACAGCAGGAAATCAATACGGGGAAAAGCCGATACAGACTAACATCAAACAGTCGCATGTTGGAATAAAAAAAGGCTATATTAATGGTAAAAATACATTAATCTATTTCACACGTTATTGCTTATTTTATATCATAGACTAATCTCTGATAACTTACTGATAACAATATTTGCATTGCTTTGATTTGGCCTTTGAAAACCCTTGGCCATTTAGTTCAACAACACTAATTAAAAAAAAACTTTATCAGAAGAGTGCGTCCAGCTAGAGGCTCCACTAGCAGACGATATCATGCTACTGCCACCTAGCATTGATGAAACACGAAAAGCCATCCGTCGGCTTAAGAACAACAAAGCACCAGGCACCGACGGAATAGTGGCTGAACTGATCAAGAACGGAGGTGCAGCACTCGAACACAAAATTCATCACATTGTTACTGAGGTATGGGATAGTGAATCGATGCCTTGTGATTGGAATCTTGGCATCATCTATCCCATATGCAAGAAGGGAGATAAGCAAGAGTTCAGCAACTACAGGCAGTGGTGGATCAACCTAGGAGCGGAGGAAGCGGCCGCTCGGGGCCTCGTCGGTTAAGGGGGTTTCGCCCTCCCTCCCCCTGGTCAGTCTTTGCGTATCGAGTCCACCATACACGGGACTCCACTGCCATTCCGCTCGGGGCCCCCAAGGACCTTGATCTACCACTGACTACAGGGGTATTGCGGTTTTGAATAATGCCTAAAAGATATTATCCCTAATATTACAAGATCGACTTATCCCACTCGTAGAAAAGATAGTTGGAAACAATCAGAGAGGATTCCGAAACGGGAAATCAACCACTGCCCAGATCTTCACCATGCGGCAGATCTTGGAGAAGATGGCAGCAGCTACACTCCACCCATCTTTTCATAGATTTCAAGGCCGCATATGATAGCATAGCCAGCTTCTTACAAGATTAGCAGACTTGTAAGAATGACAATGACCAACGTCACATGCCAAGTGATGGTGGATGGAAAAGTCTCATGGCTCTTTGCTACCACCAAGGGTCTGCGCCAAGAGGATGGGCTAGCTAGTTTACTCTTAAACACAGCGCTAGAGAGGGCCATCCGTGACTCGGAGATGGAAACTTCGGGGACCATCTTCTATAAGTTAATCCAGATCTTGGCATACGCTGATGACATAGACATCATTGGTTTACGGCTCTTCTATGTGGCAGTTGCTTACCAGAGGATCAAGCAGGCGGCGGAAAGCGGAAAGGGTAGGAGATTAACGAGGCGAAGACCAAAATGATGGTGGCACTAGCAGCGGCCCTGCTAAGAAATACTGATCTACGCAAGAGTGACGTACGGGTAGATGACCGCACGTTTGAAGTCGTCCAAAACATCACCTACCTTGGGTCAAAGGCCAGCACCAACAACAACATAGATGTTGAGATACGCGGTAGGGTGCTGGCCACCAACCGGTCTTTCTACAGTCTGAGGAAACTTCTCCACTCAAAACATCTGTCGTGACGGTCGAAGCTGGGATTGTATGAAACTTATATAGTTCCAGTACTCACATACGCCTCTGAGACTTGTCCAAAGCTGACGAAACCCTCTTAGCCGCGTTCGAGAGGAAAATTCTCAGAAGGATTTTTGGCCTCGTATGCGTGGAAGGACTTTGGAGGAGCCGCTATAATGACGAGCTTTATGAGTTGTACGACGACCTCAATGTCATACAACGAATTAGACTCTGGTGTGCTGGTCACGTCATGAGAATTACACCGGACGACCCAGTCGTGAAGTTTAGGCCGTCCACATGGCCAGACGAGGCGTGGTAGGCCCAAACTGAGGTGGAGCGATGGCGTTGATGCGTCCGCCACGAAGGCTAGGATAATGGATTGGCAGACGGAGGTGCTCGACCATGAGCGGTTTAGAGGACTTCTGCAGCAACGCAAGACCGCAAAGCGGTTGTAGCACCGAATAAATAAGTAAGTAAAAAGAGTGTGAAACCTCCCTTCAGTGGCAGAATAACCTATTGACGAAGGAGGCTTCAAAAATGCTCAATATGGAAAACTACAGACGATTGAGAGGACAGCTCTCACGATTCTTCTAGGACAAGAAGCACCCCTTGGAAAATCAGACGATCAACTGATCTCAGCACCTATCATAGAAGGGGGAACTCGTTCTACTGGATGCTTTCGATTTCGATTCGAAAACGATTTCGCTCCCTTGATCGCTATGTGTCGTAATGCAGAGGGGATATCTTGAAGGACAAATGAGAGGAGATCGACAGTTGGAAGTGTTATTTCGATGCACACAAAAATGAAGCGAACACAGGAGTTACCGGCCCAGACGAGGAGGGTTCCATTACTGTAGTAAGAATAATAATGGCGAAAAGGTCTCGCATTCCTTTGATGAAGTCAACAGGACTCATCATGAAACAGCTAAAATGTAGCAAATCAGCTGACATTTGAATGGTATGAGGTCGCTCCCAGCCTGCATTTTCTACTCCAGATAGTACCAGGATATAGCAGCTTGGAAACCCTAAAGGTAACGAACATGTTGACCCTATAAGCATAGGTGCAACCCTCTCCGAAATTCGAGGCCCACCTGAGATTTTCGACAGTATTGCAACTCATGGGGAAAAATTCGCTAAACTCATTCTAGATGCGGCATCAGTCATTATTTATCTAGTATGACTCGATGATTGTCGACACATCTTCGACCTGCTGCTTGCGGCTACTCCCTCCGCCCATGGGTCGACCCATCTCTGATTTCGGACCGCTTGCAAAAATTTCTTAGAAAGTAATCAGGCTGAATTAGTATTAAAAAAATATATACTAACTAAACCTTCATTGTGTGCTAGAAATACCTTAGGCGCCAGATTCCCATCTTATTCATCGACTTTAAGGCGGTTTAAAATATTCGACCAAGCTGTGTAATAATGTACAGTGATGTCGTAAAAGCACACAATGGATGGAATTGTAGATGGTGAAGAACTGTTCAAATCAAACCGGCCACTGATACAATAGGAAGGACTTTCTTATTTGCTATTCGATAAAGCTCTAGAAGTTGGGGCGCCCCTTTGGAATAGTGGTATCGGTGCCAGTCTTTCATACAACGAACCAAACCGGAACCGGAACCAAAACCCCATCCAAACCGATCTCCCGTAGCAGTGACTGACTATCCTGACACGGCCTGGCCGTCTTACAAAAAAAAAAGCTAGGGCTTCGACATACGGGGAATAATCTTTTGCCGTCCTCTGCAATTTATTGACCTCGCCGATGATCATCGGACGTACATCAGTGATGTTGTGCATTACGGGTTACAAAAGGTGATATACAGGAGAATGCGATGTTTGTTTGTCAGAGGCTATTACCGTGACACTTTGAAGGTAGTGAGATCAGAAGGCCGGATGTTTGGAGCACATGATGAGGATGTATGGTTTACCTAAAAACGGTAATACCTAAAAACGGGTTGGAGATCTGATCAACACGAGACACTCAACCGCAAGCGGTAGAACAATACATTAATAATAACTGTGTTTTTAACGAATTTTCTATGTTCTAAAACAAATAAATTGTAATTTCTAAACACTCGGCCTGGTGATCGATCTTCAAAAAATGTAGCTAATTATTGGAATACGGCAAATTTGGACGGCATTTCGAAATATGAATCTATGCATCTCTTCAGCTTCACAGGTTGAAAACAAATACTTTATTCAATCGAAGAATTTGAAACGACTCCCAATCGATTTCCAATGGAGCTTCCAACTTGTATTTTTTATCACTCCACTACATGAGTTTATATTTTTACTACCTCATCCTATTGGGGCATTTTCCAAACCACCCGAACGAGCAGAAATAATGACGAAAGTAGATAAATTATACAGAAAACTCTATTTTAGTACTCAAGTGTAGGGTTTTTAGTACATATTGCAAGCATCGCAATAGCGCAAAACAATATGGCTACCCGTACACAATTTTCATGATATAACCGCTTTTAGCCCATCCAATCTGACGGAGTATGGGCGTACCAGGCAGCATACATGTTGAAAATTGTTTTGAAAGAAGAAGCTTCGAAAAAAAAGGTATACGAGGGTCACCGTTGGTGTGAGTGAGTACGTTGCTATACGAGAGTAGGTACATAGAGTATGGTGGATTATTTAACGGTTGTTGGTTGTGTAGGTTGCGTATGTTCCAAACGACGTTAGAGCGACAAGGATGGTGTGCGTTGAAAGGGGGAAGCACAGTGTTAGTGTGAGTGCGTACGCTGCACTGCAAAAAGAAGTAGGGGACGTGAGTAGTGTGCGTGTGCCTGGCAGCTAGGGGACACACAACAAACGTACTGGATGTTGTTGCTTAGTTGATATTTCTATCAATCGCTAAATTTGTATCGTACGTGAACGTAGCATAATTTCCGTACTGCTCCTGTAGCATCCGACGGTTTCGTGCCGTGTAAGTAGCTGACGAGCGAATAGTGATTACGCGCGGTGAAATCGAACGTGCTGATAATGCTGCTAGATAGTGTACTAGTGCGCGTTTCCGTTTTAAAATTAATCCCTACGGTGGAAGTGTAAAGCGGAACCGGTGGGTAGTAAAGTACACGCACGGATGGCCACGGTTCGCAGAAGACGTTAACCGACGTATACGTTTGTAATACGCACGCATACCAGAGCGAGCGAACGAGCCGTGCGCTTGTTGCGTCTTGTGCGAAATACCGCGCTGACGATTGATCCGGTTCTTCCAGCGATCGGTGCTGATCCTGCGGACGAGTGAGAAAGGTGCTAGTGCAAAATAAAGGGAAAAAACGCTTGAAATGATACCAGGCCGTACAATAATGCGCTACAGCACAGCACACACCGGTAGAAGGCGTCCGATTTCAGTAGGCATGCAGTCGGTGTAGCAGGAAGCAGGAACGGTGATGAATGAAAGAAAAAGTAAGGGAGAATGACACAAAGCGGAGAAAGAAGCACGATAAAGCGGGACAGCCTTACAACACGGGATGCTTGCTCTCTCGCTCTGGGTCAAATGACAATGTGGGTTAGTGCGTCCGATATGTGAACTGTGAATACATAAAAGGATCTTTCCTGGTAGGAGTTTGATGAGCGCTCTGATCAAACCCCAAAACACATTTGATCGAATCGATCTCCGTGCGTGTGTGTGTGCGTTTGCCTGAGATAGAACGAAAGAAGAAAATGTGACAAAAACATATTTCCTACAACGCGTTGCCGTTCACTTTTCTCTGTGCCCTCGTTTTTGTGTTTCCCTCCCGTTCTCGCGACACTTTGCATCGCTTACACATGTGTGCGTGCATACGTGCGCTTGTATTGTACATGAAAGCGTGTAGTGAAAACACCGGTTTGATGTTAGAATCATGCATAAATCTTCGGAATAGTGTTTTTTTGTTTGTTTGTTCACGATTCCTGGTTGATGGATCCGCAAGCAAATGTTGCGTGTAAGAAGTGGCCAGGAAGGGGTTTTCTGGCTGTTGCTTCATCATGCGGTTTTGTGTTCAATATTGCTTCCGTTAGCAAAAACTTGCTGCAAAAGAAATGACAGATTTCAGTGATCGGTAATAAGCTGCGTTGCACCAATATGGGGCTAGGGATGTAATATAACAATGAAAGTATAAGGTGTTGAGTGCAACATTGGAGTTGCACGTAACTGATTGATCGTATTCGTGTGATGTGACCGATAGGGCACCTATACACACGCATGGTGTTGGTGGTCAATGTACGGGCAATTGTGCAACAGCGGTGTGAAATGTTTGATATTAAACAAATGTATGATCGTTGCTTTTCTTTTCCACAGATTGATATTCTTAAACTGTTACTATGTGTCCCGTATAATGTGTGTTGTGTAACGAACAAACCAGTTGTGAAATGTACACATTTTGTTACATATTCAAATGAAAAATTATTCTAAGCCGCGGCGATCCATGACGGAACGGTGTGTAATATAATGGAACGATTTGACCACAAGCACCCCTCAGGTTATATCGGAAATCGGTAAGTGAACAACATCCCTATCTTGCAAAACATCCAAACCGAGCAAGATATTTCACTTGGGTGTAGCCTATCTATCATAAGTCAATACTTTTAAATTATTCCATAGTTTCGTCAAAATGGATTTCTACATCAATTCCAAATTGCTAGCCAAAAGAGCAGATGAAAAATTAAAGATCCATCGCTCAAAGGCAATGGCTTTTGTTCTTCGGGTTTGCTTCTTGGTTTTGACCGGAGCAGATCACTCCAATATGATTGACTCTGGTGGGTGGGCGATGATCGTACACATCGATCACACACGCTGGCGCGCGAAGGTGATGTGTTATGCTGTGTCGATGAATGCAGAACGGAAACACCACCATCATAAACCAGTGCGCGCGGGCCCCGTTGCTTGTTTTCCACGTCCCTTTTGGTCGAAATTTTAGTGGCATGTTTGTGTTGTCTGTGCTTCGCCCGCACGTATGCCAAGGAGTAGCAGCAGTACTGGAATGTGCGATCACGTCGACCTTTTTTCTTGATCTATACCTTGTTCTCTGTTTCGTAGACCGTTCGCGCTGCACAAACCGCCGGAACACACCCAAGCGCACACAAACACACGCACACACACACACACACACACATGGTGCCCGAGGTGGTGTAGCCTGGTTTTTACCTGGCTCCCGGTTTTTCGCTTCCACCCTATAGGATTATGCTTCGCAAAGCATTGTTTGAAAGATTCCAAAATTCGGCAACAATTGGCAGGTTCCAATGTGCTACACGAGCTTACGGGTCAGTGTGGATCTGTGTTAACCCTTACTCCATACACCTGGCCAATGCACCGGGCGATGCTTCACCTGAGACAATTTCCGTTTTATGCTTATGAACAAATAGATAAAGATTCATATAAAAATTGTATAGAACCTAAAACTAAGAGTGAGTGACGGAGATAGGATTATTTTCGAAGGATTTATAAAATATCAACATAATTAGTATATTCCTTCTTGTTTGTATTTTATATAAAGTACATTTTTTCATGTTTCGATTTAAGTAATTTTTATCAATATTCGAAGGATTTACCCGATCATTGGGCTATCTTCGATTTGAATTGACAATAGTTGAGTACTTAGTGTTGAACATGGGATCCAGGCGAGCGATCGTGTATTGACCATTGATCTATGTGGGTTGTAAAACGCGGAAAAGAATCTTACTAATATGAGTTTAAAGTTATGTGAAAATTAAATTAATCGTATGAACTTATTGCGAAAAGCATCTCAGAAATCGTAGCGCTACCAAACATACCTCAGTGCCCCCGCTTAATCGAAGCTTAAATCCACCTCACTTTCCCAGTGTTTTTCTTCGAACCGAGGAACAAAGCGAATCAAACGTCTAAGGTTCACCGCAAGGGTTTCGACAAAAATGTACATAACGGCAAAACAGGCACACAGCAGCGGCAACAGCAACAGCGACTGTCAGAATGGAGGCTTGGATAAACGAAAGAAGAAAAAAAAATCATTCCAAGCACCGCATAAAGTTTGAATACGGCCAACAGCAAGTTGCAGCCGAGCAGTGGCGATCGCAGGAACATATCGAAACACAGCGAAACGTCGTAGCAACGAAAGAGATGTGAGAACGCCGAAGGAAGAGAAGAAAACAATGACAGAGAGCGGGAGAGCAGTAGCTCTTAGGAATGATCTTCTTGTTTACTGAATCACTACGACATCATCCACCAACACACAATTATCATCCATCTCGAGGCATACATTTTTAGTTGTTAAATCTTTTCCTTACGTTTTTTTTAATATTTCGACTTGCTGCTTCGGCGCGACGTAAAGCACCGTTTGTTGCTGTGTGTTTCAAGTGGCTTGGTGTAGGTGCACGCTGCGTAGTGTAAACATGAGCATTTTAAGCATAAGCATAAACCTCGCTGTTCCTTCTGTTGCTGCTCTCTCACTTAGGGCTGACAACCTTTTTTTTTAATTCGATTGATCGTACTGTTCGTAGAAAGATCATTTAACCTCGATCGATAGTGACCGATCGACCACTAAGCAAACAATATCTAGGAACACCCTCATGTAGAGACATTCTTTATTACTCTATTTACTACTTTTTGTCGAATTATAATGAACAACGAAAAATGCAAATTTAAAACACGTTTTATAGTTTATTTTTTAATACACGGCCTGGCCGTATTAACCCCATATTCGGGGAAGTCTGTAGGTTTGAAACTCGTTTTATGTTAAACTCAAAATGTTTGTGTCTATAACGCAATACGTTTGTCAAACGTTCCCATACTCCTCCTTCTCAACGGTGTCAATAGTTCATGCTTCATTGATTCTATAACATTTGAATCGACATAAAAGAAAAACTTTGAGAATAACTTTTTTATTGTTTTCCATTTTCTGTCCGCTATGCTTGACACGAATCTTGACAGAGCGTATACACAAAAGTTTTTTTTTGTTATGTTACTTTTTGGTTTATATGATTAGCTTATGCTCTTGTTGATGTTTGACCAAGGAACTTACATGATTTCCATGGAGTAGACTCCAAGCAGGAAATTTATATGAAGTCGTGTTGTTCAGTGTCTAGTCGTAAAATATTAAGATATTGAATGATCGTGTTGACTATCTTATGTTTCATTAAACTACCATATTAATTTAGTAACAAAACCAAAGTTTTGTCGTTATCAGTCGACTATCTCGAAATGCTTTCGAAGGTCTTCGACTGAGATGCAATCTTTTCCGCATTGAGGCCGCGTTATTACACAGAATTAATGCATTCTACATATTAAAAATTGGGCACAGGAGGAGAACCTCTCTACTCCTTTCGTCTTTCTACAAGATGGAACAGCTAGTGAGCGGCATGTTGTTTGGCGTCAGAAAGAAGCATCGACGTATGTAGATGGCCTGTGAGGAGTTATATTTATTTTCCCAGTTTCCATGCTGGCAGAACCGACGACGGGCTTTGCCAAAAATATGCAATCCAATCGGCTAGATCCTTTGCGGCTACAGTTCGGTTCGGTTTTGTCGTACTTCACCTTTTACCACCGTAATAACTTTCGTGTGGTGTCTACTGTTCCCGAAATTCGAGAAGTTGGAGGCTGATGCGCAATGCGCAACGGCGCACTTCGACGTCACGGGCAGCCTTCGAAAAAGGTTCGCACCGATACCGACCTTTCCGACGGTTGTGGTCGAGCTTTTTACTACCAATCATGCATGTTACATGGTGGACGTTTAAATCGGCACGAACACCACGTACGTGTGCTAGAAGCGCCATCTATGGGTCTTATTGGGCTCCAAAAATGTGTTTGCAGGAGGTACTCCAAAGATACAGTTGTGTAAAATTGATTGTCCAATTCTTATGTGTTCTTTTTTTGGTATGTTCTTAGAATTAATGAGCTATAGGTCTCTCACTAACGCAAAGATATGCATCAAGTATCGGTGAATGAATGAAGGATTATAAGCTCAATTAAATAAATCTATTGAACTCTTACTCTTATCTGTTTTTTTGGTTAGTAATGCATGATTGATGCTATGATAATCTTGATGAAGTCTTATTGGACAGACCAGTCAAAAGTGTCAATGAATGGTAAATCGAAATTAAGAGAAGTATTTCACATTATTCTCTGGTTTGATGCAAGATTTTATGTTTACATTAAACGGAAATGTGACACGTTATCACAGCTTTAGTTGTTCATGAAGTCGTACAGTGGAATATAGTCTGTTACAAATTCCCCTTTTGCATTGCACCGTTTACATGTGCAAAGGGTTTTTTTACCAAACCGCGAGTTAATGAGAGTGACAGTCGATGGAGTCCGGGTGCTTCGTTAAACTGTCTTCTTCGCAATGCGTGTATCGGCAACGAAACATGTAAGTCAGCCAATCAGCAGGAGAAATGTGCTTTGCCGAAGCGTGGAAGCGAAAAGCAATCCGCTTGGAAATATGCTCCATCGCCTCCGCGTACATTCACACGTGACGAAAGCTGGAGGTATATTTTTGCTTTCATTTTAACGTTGAAACGAACGTAGTTTCACGAAAAGCTCACCGAGGGCGGGTGGAGATCCCTTCATTTTTTTTTTTTTGTTCATCATGAAGCTCGACCGATACGGCCAAAATGACGGTGAAGTCGCTGTAGAAAACCGTGTTGCGCCCTGTGCCCCGGGTTGTGTTTCTTCCTGCGGTGAGAAAGCTGCAGAATGAATGAAATAGGTTTTTTTTTCTTTGCTAAAGTCGAAGAAATGAGATCATCGTGCGAGCCTTAGTCTCACACGAACGGAAGTGAAAGAGCTCGTTGTGCTTATTGTTGGCCCTGTGTTGGGGGATGATTTGTTCAGTGCTTTTTTACCTTTTCATCCCAGTGGCCGCTTGTTGCACGATGGAAAGTGTTGCTATACTTGTGTATGTTACAACTACTTCCGGTTGAGACTTCGATAAAGGTATTTCTTGCATCCATCTTATTGGGTAAAACAGGCAAAAAACCTTAAAACCAATTTAAGTACAATAGTCGTAGTATATCAATTTATTTTAGACAAAATCACAAATGTGTTCAAATGCTTGCATTACTCTTGTGACGATCATTTGCTAAATATTGCCTTTTACTTTTAATGGTTTTATAACATTAATCAATGCTCTAAGGGTACCCCATTAAAGCACCTGATGTGTCAGTACCAAGCCAAAGCTTCAGTACTAAAGGCCACTGGGGTAAAAGTGTCGTTCACCGATTTGAAGATTGTCGTTCAAATCCAATATCGATTGGGAAGCAGCACAAGTGTGGGAACAAAATAACGTTCTTGTTATGGGCGCTGTTAGTCTGCTGCAGACTGGTTGTGTTTGCGTATGCCTTTTCGTCGCATGAACTGCTGATGTGTTTTTAGTAGAAATAAAAAATGACATTAATATATATTTTACATATTAATGAGGCAGGAGAAGAATAAATGGAAGTATGGATTGATTTGTTCGATTTTGGAATTCCAATTAAGTATCCATATTCCCCAGATACTTAGGATCTGAATTATTTACGATTAAGCAACGCTTCTTCATTTTAACAAATTGATTTTATACTTCTTAAAAATAATACGATTCCCTAATCATAAAATCAAAGCTTTACTTTAAATAAAAATACTGAATTGCTTGTTGCAAATTTTGTGCACTTACAGGTCAAAGGCTTTGTTGTTTTTGAATGATTTGAAAAGTACGAATGTTACACTAACACCAGATTAATTTGGTTAGTATTCACCCCTCGTTTGCCCTGCGTATTGATGTATGGGTGCCGTTGATCGGTTGTGTTAGAAAAACAAGTGGGCATTTTTTGAAGTTTTCCTGTCCAATGTGTGTCCCCTATTTATAAATCCTTCCAGGTCTCGACTGCCGGTGTTTCTTGGGCTTTTCGGTACGGTTCCCTTCGGAATCCTGCATCGAAAACCACGCAACTAACGAAGCGCTGTACTGCACTGGCGTATAAGCTACATATGGCCTGCGATACACGATGAAAGCCTGTGGCATAGAGTCGCTTGGTGGCATTACTTGTTCGGCTGTGCCACGACCGTACTAACACATCGAGAGGGATTAGCAACGATTTTCAGCTCAAGCACAGCTCGTTTTCACCCCTCTGGGAAGGCAGAATGGAAAGTATTGGCCGCAATGGGTGTACGTTTGCCGTTAAAGGAAAGGGAATTTTCACTCTCCCATCTGTCTCGTACTCAATTTTCTTGATCTTCATTTTTCGCTCTCTCGGGGTGTAGAAAACGGTGGGTTATGTTGCAGGTTAGAGGTAAAGTGGCTTAAATAGAAAAGTAATTCATCTAAAGCCGTGCTGGAATGATAAACAAAGATGATAAAAATTATAGATGCTTAATTTAAATGTGCCATGCGTTATGGAAAGGTATGGAACACGCATATTAAGCGTTGTGATGTAATTTTATTGTTATTTTAGTTTTTAGTAGGAAAGCACAAACTAAAAAACATGGAAAAACCAATAATTTGAAATTTCGTTTAACACATTATTTTATTTATTTAATTAGGCGCTTTAGTAATGAAGACGGGCGCACCTGTGGCCGAGGAGATAAGCGGCGACGGCCTTAAACGGCAGGACCAGGGATCAAATCCCATCCGGACCGTTCCCCCGTAGTGAGGACTGACTTTCCAATTACGTGGTATCAATAAGTCTAGTAAGCCAGAAATGGCAGGCATGACCGAGTAGGTCGTTAGGCCAAAGAATAAAAAGAAGTAATGAAGAAAGTCAATAATACGATTTCAGTTAATTTCACTAAGTTTGCAAAATCTTCGTCCGATTTCATATTCTGTGATTGCGATAGTAGTTTGAAAAGGAAATTGGTAAAATAAATTAAATATCACTGTCCTTAAAATTTAAAAATTTCATGATTGTATTAGAATTTCTTATACATTTTTATAAAAGCTTAAATCAGTCAAACATCAGAGAATGATAAAATGATGAGTTCGTTTTAGATGCTTTTGTTCCTTTGCTTCCACAACTATCAATAAGGCGCATTCACGTTCTCATGTTCTCTTTCGAGCTGCAATGGATTTTCTCTCTCTCTTTCATTCTGTTGTTACTAAAATTTTCTACATTGAAAATGGTTCATGGCGTGCACATTAACGAATCGCAATAGGAAAAGCTCCATTCGAACCAGAAGTGAAGTGGAGGCTGTTCGCCAGTACTTTCAAATCATTCTATCGCTTATGGGCATCTGAACGCTGGGAAAAGGCTATATGCTGCACATTGGCAGCATAATTACTACATTTGAGATAACCGTTAAATTGTATGCTGTACAATAGTTGATTTGCGGTGCTACATACTTTTATGTACGTACAAGAAAATAGCAAAGGAGGAGGGTAACAAGATCCTACATTTTGGTTAAATAATTTATCTGTGTATTGTGTGAAACAGTCATGTTGTGTTAATTGTTTGCCAGCAACAACCTGATTTAAAAAACCGAAGCTTAAGAAAAAGCATTTTCAACTAAAAACGAGCGTTTTTTGTCTCGTTAAATGAAATATTTGTAAAAGTCTTCTAATCGAATCTTATCATAATTGTTTAAGCGTAATTCTATGAAAAAGCACTAAAAATGTATGAATTTTTTAAAAACAGTTCTTTGTTTTAAGGTTTTTCGTTTCGTTTCACATTGAAGAATAAGTGATCACGATTTAAAACTAACACACCGCCAGTGCAATGCTCTCGTCCGATATACAATACGTATTAACTACGCACAAAACTGTTAACAGAGCCAGCCCAGGCGAAAGCCTCATGATGCAAGAAAGAGATCGTTTACGAGATAGCGTGCAAGTGTGAGCGAATAGGAGAGAGCACAGGGATAGCAGGCGTATGCAGCTGCTTTCGTCACAGTTCACATCGCTCTTTGGATGCTTCCCTGTTTCCGCCTAGGGAAGCAGCACAAACAAAACCCTACGTGTCGTACATACCGGTCGCTTTTCGATTGGGTGCCAGCGTACAACTTCCGGGAGTGTTCTTTGCGATGGCTGTCTGGTGGTCTTCGGAGTCAGCTTGGAATAAACTATGGGTGAGGAGAGCGACCGAACCAAATGAGCGTCGAATGGCGGTCAATGAACATTTTCAGCTATCCACTCCAGTTGTGTGCCTTCGTAAAGACAAAGCGGGCCGGGACTGGACGGTCGTCGTTTGCTGCTGGGGTCAATCGATGTCCGGTTTCGGGTTAGGAAGCGCAATGTGAGTAGAAAATAACGCATAACGGAAGTTTTGTCTCCACTTTTGAATTTGAGACATGTTTCGCGACGCATATGACCCCGCATAAGCACACCGATTACGCGGCTTCCAGATGGGAATTACTGATGTTCAGAGAACATATTAGCGATTCATATAACACCATCTAACATAGGACTAGTTTGGGTTATATGTCGAAATTAGTCGCTTATTTTCATGAGCTGAACGAGCTCATTTTTTCGGAGGTGATCTAGCTCAATCGATAGCTCGAGCTGGCGCACAAGCTCGTGCCACAATATTATCTTAAATATGCGGAAGCGTAGAATCGAAAATTTGGACAACTGCCGATTTTTTTTTTTCATACAACTGCCAAGCTGGATAAAGAGTTATGTTTACACGCCTGGTAACTATTTCGACCGTCCACAATTCCATCCGAAACTCCCGCGATTGTTCAACTTACTTCATCCCGAATCCCGTTACGAGGGGACGGTCCGGATGAAATTTTGGTCCCGGCTTGTCGTGTAAAAGACCTTTGAAACCACACAATTCTAATTGTGTTAATAATTCTTCCTATTTTCATATATCCTTTGAAATATCCTTTGAAGTGCTTAATACTCATCATAAGTGATAAACTGAACACTCTTTTTCATTTTCTTGTTTTTGGCTCAGTGATCTTTTTTGTTCTTGTCTGCCATTTATTTATACTGGCTTATTATACTTATTGAATAGTCAATCCCCCCACTACGGGAAGAAAAGTCCGGATTCCCGGTTCAGCATTCCCGATTCTGGCGAGATCAGCGCCACTTGCGCCTTGGCCACTGGACTATCACCTGGAATATAATAATTTATCTTTAGTAGCTGTAAGCCCTTATACAACATTAATGCGAGTTGAAGTACTGCTTTTCCACAGAAGAAGAATAGAGTCTACATGTTTCTTCTTCTTTTCTGGCTTTACAACCTCGAGAGGTCTTGGCCCGCCAGTTCTGATTTCCGTGACTTGAATTTACCCGCAACAGGATAGTTCGGGGGAACGGTCCGAATGGGAATCGATCCCCGGTCCTGTCGTATGAGACCAGCGCCGCTATTTCCTCGGCCACCAAGCCGCTCCGTCTGTCATTTATACTTATCCTGTAGTCCTAATCCTACTTAAGGGTTTCGAAGTATTGTATTATGTTGACAGATTATCAGTTTATTTTAAGTTGCTTACGCTTGGAGATGGATTCTCAACTTTATTTTAAAACAGTTATCTAAACAAATATTCATCAAGTCTTAAAACAAATGAAAGATTTTGTCTTTACCTGGTGACGCTATGTATAGTTCTAGTATAGTTTATTGTATTGAACTCAAACTCCATTTCCATATGCGATTTGTCGAACAAAGTCGATTTATTATGGTTTGAATATGGCACGCAGAACAGATTAATGTTCTGGAATGAGTAAATGTGTAAGAATAGTATAGAAAACGAGAAAGAGGTGGGCAAAGAATTATCAAAAGTAACAAACAGTAAGAAGTGGAAGAAACCACAGAAATGCATCTGTCATTATTTGGGCTGTTTTTTTGTTGTTGTTCATTTTCTTGTTCCTATTGGATTTTTATAACGTTTCGTATGCTTATTGCGAGCGAGAACGCTTTCCTGGTGCAACGCGGTTAATGCATACTCTGTGTCTCTGGTCTGTGTGTTAGTTTTCCTGTTGCATCGGGCAGCTGTGTGCGTTAGCATGCCTGGCAGTGGTGTCCCTTGTTGTTGTTGGTTTCAAAAGTCTCGCACGTGTGCATTAATGTGCGACAGTGCACAGGGGTCGTAAATGTATTCGAAAACGATGACGATGTGTGGCGTGTTTTAAAGGGGCCGGTAGCCGGAGGAGAAGGATCACAGGGAATCGTCTCATTGTCCAGTGATTCAGAAGTGTGTGTCTGTGTTTTCGGGCACATTTCGCCGGTGGGTTACCCTTTTCCAATGATGACGCCCGAGATATTTTATCCCACTTGCGTGTTTGTACCTTCGGGATGCTTAGTGAGGTGCCTCGTTTAATCTCTCGCATTCTCGCAAAAGGTTGTCCATATTAATACAACGGCTATCAAGAGCATTCGGATATGGTTCAGACGGGAGCTATACTGGATAATTTACTTGTTTAAATCGTAATCTTTACATTTGTAATGTTGTGCCTTTAGTAATAGATGCTATTCAAACAAGGATCGATAATCATTCATTCATTATCTTGGTGTATTTTCAAGGGTTTTTTCTTTTGTTTAAATAATTGATTAATTTTATGTTGGTAATATTGGCAAAACATTTGTTGAAACAATGCCAATTGTTGATCTTTCAGAGCCAACAAAGACAACAAGCAATGGCTCATTTTCAAGCTCGTATAGCTTTCCATATTCACTTGTTACGGAATTGAGTGTCGAAAATGTTTTGCAACAAATGTAAAAACCAATATTTTTGACATTTATTCAAAAACAAGGACAGGTTCATTAAAATAATGTTACTGAGCTTAGTTTTTCAAAATATTTTTTTTTTATATTTATAGTGCAGCTAATTGAAATTTTTGTGAAAAATAAAAAAATCGATTTTATTTGTATGAAAAAGTTTTGTATAACAAAATCTTAATTTAAATACGCACAATTATTTGACTGACAAGTTTGTATGGATAGCTAGTGATGTTTATGCCAGCAAACGTCAATACACACAAAATCAACTAGTTCAAGGTACTGTAGTACACGCAGTCAGCAACACAATTACCAATATCATACAACGGTGTTCCAAAAAGGCAGAATCTTATAAAAAATAAAACAGAATCCAAAATTTAGAGGTAAAAAGGGTCTGAAATTCCTTGTATGATTTATAAGCTGTATGTTTTTATTTTGGTTTATGATATACAGTCGGTTTCCGACATACGCGGATAATAGGGACCGGACAAATCCGCGTATCTCGAATTTCCGCGTAAGTCGAATATCGTTTGACACAATATTTATGCCGCGAATTAAAGTGGCAACTATGAATATCTTACGTTTATTTTGACAATTCTAATACAAATTATCTATATTCCTATTAAACTGACGTTATGAAATGCAATAGATAAACAAAACTTTACGAAAAGTAATTCTTAGAATAAAAACAAGTAACGGCTTTTACGAATTGTTTAGAAATTGATAAATTTCAAATTGAAGTACATACATAAAAACAAGAACTGTCAAATTTTAAAATCCGCGTATCTCCGAATCCGCGTATGTCGAGAACCGCGTCGGAAATTTATTGTATCTGTATTTTTCTTAGTAGTACTTCGTCAGTTCGTTTTCCACTTTTTTTTTACCTCGAAGTCTGATAGTTCGGATGGGATTCATCCCACCAGGGGCCGCCTCAACATCTTTTCATTAATGTGCATAAAAACTCACTGGGAGGTCTTAGTCCACAAATTCAGGTTCTACTATCCGATTTTCTTTTTGTAAAAGTGTGCCGATCTCCCAAATGATAGGTTTAATATTTCCAAATAAAAGTTCCGCTATCACGATCTGCGAAATTTCGCACATTGATTGGCAGGTCGTTTAGTTTATAATTTAGCAAAATACACTTGGAAATGGTAGTTCTAATTCAAATTTACACAAAAATCTAATCAATCACTGTTAATGATTCGCCAAAATAGACAATAAACAAATTCTTTCATATTATTTAACATTGATTTGCGTATCATCAATTATGATATCGTTGAAAAAAGAATCATGCTGTTCTATAAATTTAGAGTCTTACAACTAACTTCAACAACGGCAGTTTTCCTGTGTTCAGTTGTTTGAAGATAGAATGGATGGAAAATGTACCAGGCAATGGTTTGTTTGTAATTGAATTTTTAAAGTTACACATTTTTTTCTTTTCGCTTGTATAATTAACAGATATAATAGAGACATTTGATTGAACTTATTACTAACATCTTTGTAGAAGGAAAGTTTGAATTTCCGCTCATGTAGCAAATTTAATATGAAACAGTAGAACCGCAGAGTGTGATTCCCTCATCAAACTGATAACGTTTTCATTTTCGAATGAGTCTGGCTGATTACAAATAACGCATTGCCTTATTAATCGCGACGGGTCGCTATTGTGTAACCAAGAACCTTCAATTTAAATGATTTTTTCAATTTTTGGTTTAGAATTAAATACACAAATGCAGTGCTAAGATGGTAGACGTGCAGAAAGCATGACTAAATAACGCCAAAGAAATGACGCTTGTAAATGAATTCGATTGAGCGAGCCGTGGCACAAGAGACGACACCAAACACGACAAGAAATAACAAAACATAAAGAACCGGGCAGCACTTCGGATCGAAACGAGATAAGGCGCGTTTAGGAGAATAAAATAGGCGTTAAATAAATTGTAACGCGTCGTAGTGGTAATATTGATAACGGCTGAATCAGACACCGGCTTGATGCCTGGTGGAGCTTCTCGTTTGTTCCAGACGTGTGTGAATGCAAAGAGACGGTTGTTTTATCCAGTTCGAAAGCGTGTAGCTGCTGACTCGGTACACAAAACATCTTCCAAACGCGCGTGTAAAATGAAACAGTATGGCCGCGCGTCGCCACAATCTCATTACATCCGATTTGGCGAGCCTTAGTCAGCTAAGAGCCAGCCGGCCAGTTCATTTCAACCGGTGCTTTGCCTCTTCCGTTCGATTGGACTGCCGTTGGGCAGTGTCAGACACAGGGAGAGATGTAATAGACCCCCATTGTCGTCGTGAAATATTTTGAGTGCGTGAGCTTTGGATTTTAGAAGTGTGAACACCACATCTTCACCACGGCGTGCAGAGTTTTTTTTCGCTGTGCTCAGCACATTTCTTCAATGTCGCACTTGCTGCGCTGTCTATCATTGTCATTCTCTTACTCTTTCTCTCTAATTTTTTCTCTGCGTATTTTAGTAATGTTGCGTTTCTGGTTACTAGCTAACCATCCTTAGCAGAGTTCGCTACGGTGGATAGTGTCTCGTGCATTTAAAACTCACTGTTTCACCTTGCTTTTTCTTGTGTGCGTGTTTTTTTTGGGGGGTTGCTATCCCTTTCCGTTTCAGCTGGACGTACGTAACCTAGCCGAGCAACAAGAGCCACAGTTGTGGAGCGAAATTTGCTCCAACTCTCCTCGGGGAGACCGTTTTTCGAGAGCAGCCGAAGTTTAATTCATGGCAAAGGGTAAAGTACAGGGTTCGTTGCTCGGAGCAATGGAATTGGCAACGTTTGTTTTTTTTGCAGAGTTTAGCTCATGTTTCCCGTATTTTAGACATTGTTCAACCGTTAATTCATGTCAATTTCGTTTAATAATATTTGTGTTTTTTATGATATATTAATGGGTACTCGAAAACAAATCGTCTCGCAGAGGTCATTTAGCATGAGAGTAGATGATAAGTTTTGAGAACCTGTAAAGAATCCTTTCATATCCTGAATTAATCTAACCTTCAAACTTACAAACATCATTCATCATAGACTTTAATGTTGGTCTGCACTTGAAGATCAAGCAATGTAGGACACTTCTTATAACTAATAGATACACGTTATTTTGAAATATTTTAATAATGCAGTATCAAATCTGAATGTGTAACTTAGATAGACATGTCATAGAATTTAAGAACTTAGCTATCTAAGTCATACGCGATATGTTAAATTTATAAACAAATTAAAAAAAATCGTACGCTAGTTGATGGAATTTACTGCTACCGGAAATAAGTAACGCATCTCGAATTTATTGTACTTGTGGTGGGTCTCCTATGTGAGCGGTCAATATTGCTTACCAAACATAAAACTGGTGAAAAATTGGTAATGATATCAGTAAAAACAATTATTGTTTGATGGTTTAAACAACAAGCGCCAACGTGGGAAAGACGGACACAAGTGTTTGATTCATTTAGCTTATGTTATCTAATGCTATACTGCTGTTATAATTTAATTTAAACATGTCAACAAATCGAGCAGATTCGGTGCTTTAGTGGAATAGCACTGGTGTTCCACACGACAGGACCGGTACCAAAATTCCATCCGTCTTTCCCGAACAAATAAAAACTGCAAGAAATGAAGCATGTTTTTTAACCATTTTTTTAAACTTTAACGTAATGATGCTTAGATAAATTGATAAATTAAGGATTTACAGATGAATTAAGGATCTGATATAAATCTTGCACATCGTTCATGGTCACTGCATTTTTAAATTCAGAGATTTCCCTAATTACCCTTCAGGTATCCGTCTTTGCCTTCTTTCCCCTATAGCAATTTACCATTTAAGTAAGACACATTAGAGTATTGCCACATTAGAGTCTACGTCCGGACGGGGTGCTGCTGAAACTTGTTTTTTTTTCTGCTGCAACTGCACATGAATCAAAACGCTTGTCAAAATTAAAGCACTAGCTGTAAAAAAGCGCCGAAAAGCGTGTCATGTGAAAGGTTTCTAACGTTTGTGAGAATCTAGTTTTGTAATAAATTTCCCCACTGCTGCTTATTTTACCTCTAACTCTACCCAAGCCTTGACAATAAGGCAAATGTCGTTGCAATTGAATAAAAATACTCAATCGAAAATGTCGGTTTAGTTACTGGTCTAGACTGAACCACCCTGCAGAAGAGCCACAAAAAATACGACGGTATATCCCAACACCGTTCCGCGACCGGCTTCCTCCACTTGGCAAAACGTTTCGTACGTTCCATGCGCCAAAGCAGCAACAGCAGTTTTTGAACAGTGCGAGAGCATATAGGCAGAGTCAGAGCAGCAGATGTGTTTTGGTTCGGATGGAGTGGACGCAACACACGCGAGTCGAGTCGCCTTTTGCGGGTGGCCCAGCAGAAGGTTGGTTTGGGGTGGGTTGGGGCGTTTGGAGTGACGGGCGGGCAGAAAGACAGGCATCCCCAACAAACGAGAGAACTGATGAGCGTGGAGTTGACGAGAAACGAACGACCGAGTGAACCGAGCGGAATGTACAATGTACAGTGAGCGCGTACAACCGGGACGGCATGGACGACGAAGCGGAATTACGAAGAAATTGTTCGACGGCAGCGACGAAAGATTGTGCCGATTCAGTCGATAATTGCGCGGCCGCTGAGGTGGTGGAAGAAACTCGTGCCACGGTGTCCAGTGTGGTGTGTGGCCTTTTTGTATGTGTTGTTTTTCGCTGCCAAACGCAATCAAGTAGTTCAGTGGAGTGTTGATTGGTACGCAACAGAACGTGTGCTAGGGATATTTTGTGGTAACGTTCCTTGGTGGCGCGTGTCGCGGATGGAATGGTGGTGGGACGGGTGTGGTGATCGCAGTGGGCGGGTGGATGTCCGCGAGGTCGGCTACCGGCCGCGAGGCTTACGCAAGCCAACGGTCTGAAGCAACGGAAACATCGCAAGCTCTCATGGCAGGATTAATAATTTGGTATGGTTCAATTATGTTGCAGAAATTTGATCATTAAGTGCGCACTTAAGCATTGTCGTTGTGATGTCGTGAATGGTATCAAGTTTACAAAGTTCAATGCAAGGAAACGTACATCAAATGGAATCTCCGATCTCAAGTGATCATGCGGGAGTACTTAAAGGCAACAGATATTCCAGCATGTCAGTTGGACTTTGAAACAATAACAATAGATACAAACGTATATTTCATGTTAACGGATCTATCCTAAGTGGTCAATTGGTTTGCCTAGTTAGTGTATACATTTTTGAAAAAAATATTTTTACCATACATCATAAGACTATATAGTTTTACCTTTTCACCTACTACACTGTGTACCCCAAACATTATGTGCAGCAGACGCTCAATATACAACCCACAATATAGCCGAGATGTGACAACCGGTATTGTTTTTACGATCAATTATTCGCCTGTTTGAAAGCTTCAGAATCTGTAACGATCGTTGAAGTTCGCCGGTCAAAACAGTTAGAATGTGAGTCTAAAAGAAGATCGCATTTAGCCGCGTGCCGGAGAGATAAGCTCGGCTAAACAAGTGAGTAAGCGAACGGAAGAGCGAGAGAACTGGCAACGCTAACATTAGGTGGGAAAGCGAGAAAGGAAAGCAAGCAATGCAGCCGCGCAGTGTTGTGGATGCAGGAAGTGAAGGAGGCGGTGGGGCAGAAGGGACGGATGGAGCGCTGTTTGGATTTCCGTTTGGGATGAGAAGAGCTTCACTGCGTTTGTGCTTCGGTAGCGGTATCGTTGTTGAAAACAAAGCACGAATGTGCCGTGAAGTGGCCGACGATGTTGGGGTTTCGTGGGGGATTATCGACACTTGAGCGCGCTTGATTTTGATGGTTTAGTTGATACGAGATAATTGCGTGGAAGCTAATCGGAGACGGGCACTGTACGCACGCATTAGCTTTTTAGCTGTTGGAGCTTATGGTGATAGCGATAGTCGATCGGTGCAATCTGGCGTTGAGGTGATATAGTTGCGCAGACTATTCTAAAGTTACATACGCATGGAATGGAAATTGGACATTGTTCGGAGGGCGTTTTGCAATTTATGTATTTGTGATCGTGCCATTAAACATTCTAAAGGACTAGATTTACAACGGCATAAATGATTGCCAAGAAGGTGAACTTGACATCACTTCGAGTAAATAACAAATAATTGTTATAAATCCGGTGCAGTCCGGGGGCCCAGGAGATAACGGCGCTGGTCTCAAACGGCAGGACCGAGGTTCAAATCCCATCCGGGCTGTTCCCCCGTAGTGAGGACTGCCTATCCAACTACGTGGTATCAATAAGTCTAGTAAGCCAGAAATGGCAGGCATGACCGAAGGGTCATATTATTTTATATTTCATATTTCTGTCATACTGCATACCGCTCATATTTATTTCTTTACTATGACATCATAGCATAGCTGAGCATTCTGTATGATACACGATCCCAATACCCAGCTACAACCATTCTACATTATAGAGAATGTTATTCATCACCAGACAAAATAGTAAACGAACACCAGAAGAGCTTAAAAGAAATGTGGAACATAACTTATAACTACTTAAATAACTACAGATGGAATACATAATAAGTTTTGTTTGTAAATTATACTGCAATACATAAAAAAATTAAACAATTTTGTTTAAATATTTCTTTACATTAACTTGGGTTTTCCATTAACTTGCTTTAAAAGGTGAAAAAAGAAAAAGAGGGAAAGAATAAGAGTTATAGAAGCCTACAGTCTTGGTAAGAAGAGAAGTAATTTGTAAAGACCATGTCTTTCTTGGGGCTACTGTATTATTACCACAAGACTGTAAAATACCTAAATTTTCATAAATTTCAACAAACAACAGAGCATTTCATAGTAAACGTTTCGTTCGCATTTCACTGCAATGCACAAATTGTCTGACATAGTGAAGTGGTTTGAAGTTTATGGTATAGATTTTAAGAGTTTCGTTTGGCCCTGATTAGCAATATTCAGGGGGGCGGTCCGGTGGCCGAGGAGATAAGCGACGCCGGTCTCATACGGCAGGACCGGGGTTCAAATCCCATCTGGACCGTTCCCCCGTAGTGAGGACTGACTATCCAACTACGTGGTATCAATAAGTCTAGTAAGCCAGAAAAGGCAGGCATGACCGAGTAGGTCGTTAGGCCAAAGAAAAAGAAGAAGCAATATTCATTTATGGATTTTTTTTTTATTCATAAATTACGGCCAGGCCGTATTGCTATATGGAATTTATCTAACTGTCATGAAAATAAACTGATAGTTCTGTTTTAATGAGTTATGGTGTTTGGTATTACACGTTCTTGGAATGTGACAGTAAGGTCAACAACTATTACAAACCTGTAGATGTAGATACGAATTGAATATGTAAAAGTGTTAAAATATCGATAAGCCATGTTCATAAATGAAAATCTTTCTTTAATTTTGATTCTTGAATTGTCGCTGGCCAGTATTGCTTAGGCTACATTTTCGATGTCTGAAAAATCGTTAAGCAGAACTTTTTTTCAAGTTGTTTCATATAATGTTCCATTATACGGAAAAACGCATAGCAATTGTTGCAAAATGTGGTGTGCATATTTCTACACTTTTGATGTGTTGGGTGTGCGTGATACGTTGGGTGTGTAAATGGATCTCAGTACGAGCGTTATCAATTAGCTTTAATTGTCATTTCCTTGTTAGCCACAACTGCAATAGATGGTTCTTATGTGGTGTGCGAACCGAAAAACGAAGATGGCACTTGCTGCTTTAGTGCAATCGCAAGATGATTAAACAAAACATTAAGCCAACAGTTAGCGCAATATGCGTGTAAACGATTCGATGTATCTTCTGTAAACTTGCCTTTAAAAATTTCAAGTAAAATATTTCAAATGTGTTAGCAATGCAACAGATGCATGAACAATTTATTTTTCTATAACAGTTTTCATCATAGATAAGAACCAAAAAGAATCTTTAATTTACACATCTTATGATACGTACAAGCTGATCCGTGTACAACACGCCTGTACCGCGTAAAGCATAGTTTTATGGCTCCGGATATGCAGCAGCAGCAGCAGCAGCAGCAGCAGTAGACGAAAGGGATTTTCAATTTGTCGTAGAATTAATCGATTTCTTTTCCCATGTCACATACTTCTTGCCGCGTGCTCTCATACTAATGCTTTGTTTTTTTTTTTGTCTTCTTTCGATTTCTTCGGTTACCTTCTAGCTTCTTCTAAACTGGTGACAGTCAGCCGCCGCACGTTCGCTCCGGTACATCGCCGTTGTTCAGTGAAGATTTGTTCGCATTTGCGCCGTGTCCCCAGCGTGTTGTCCACGGTAGTATCGCGTTCAAAACTGCTCCCACGTGCGCTACCCTCTCGTGCCGACAACGAGCGTCTCGCGTATGAATGTATTTGTTTCGTAGCTGTGCGCGAGTTCAGCAGGACTTCAGAGCAAGAGAGCTCTACCGCTATCGATTATGTTCCAGCATGCTCTGACACTGATGGAACAAAAACCGGTTTATCATACGGGGACTGCAGCAGACGGTTGTAGCTTTCGGAGATCCCGCGAGACCCCAGGATGGGACGAGCATCCTGAGAAAGAAAACCATCGTTTACGGCCTGTCATTCAGTGCGCCGGAGTGATCGTATACGTGCGGTGTTCAAGTGAGTGCTAGTGTGAATGCGCGACTATCAAGGCACGATCATGACAACCGTGTATTCACGCATGATAGTTGCAGTGCAGTATTTTGGCCTTCGAAACGCAAAGCATAGTGGTCGTCATTGCTACAGAGGGAGGATTCGATGTTAATGGATGTATAAGTTTGTAGTTAAAATTGACAGGGTAGCGTTTAGCTAACTTTTTTTGTGACATAGCTTTGGAGCCAGAACGGTATGCATGGTACCCGCAGAGTCGTGTACCCAACGGGCATCGCTAAACAACGATCATAGTGTAACTTAACGTACTAGATGGGTATTTTCGTACCATGGGCTAAAAGTCTATGTGCCACAAATGGATCTCGATGTGCAATAATAGATTGCTAGCAATGAGTGTTGATGTGTAACAAACGCAAAAGCCTTAGGTCTGCATAGCACGTTAGATGCAGTTAATTGTTGAATAGCGAGGATACCGTGGAACCGATAGATTTATTTCCGCTAAGTAAAGGTAAAGTGATACGGAAGTGAGAAGTAGTGTATATGTGTGTGTATACGACGGCGGGGGTACTCGCTATTCTCTTTCGGGGACTATCACCTTAGTGTTTGTGGGTGCACGCACGCATATTGGCGCGGCGTGACCACAAAGCCACCGGCACCAACGTCTGTATGGATGCGGGAGGACTCCCAGTATTTCCGGGTGCTAATCAGGCCAATCACCTGAACAGTCTTCACCTGCAACAGCAACAACAGCAGCAAGCTCAACACCATCAACTCACGCTGCAGCAGCAGCAGCAGATGCAACTGCTGAGCAACCACGGCCTTCACCAGCAGCAGCAACAACATCCGCAGCAGCTTCTGCAGCAGCAGCAACAGCAGCATCAACTTCAACAGCAGCAGCAGCAACAACATCAACAGCCGTTACAGCAGCTTGCACAGGGCGGTGAGGTTCCCCAGAAGCGTCAGGCGGTATTCGACAGGCTGAAGCGACGCATCGAAACCTACCGACGGCGGCAAACCGATTGCACGCCTCGGTTTGAGCAAACCTATAGCGGGATCTGTGAGCAACAGAGTCTCGAAACGACCGCTCTGCAGAAGAAGTATCTCGAGCAGAAAAATAAACGATCGCTGAAGAAAACGGAAAAGAAGCAGGCCGAACAGCAGCAACTACAGCAGCAACAGACCCTCTCCGGCAATCTGCAAAGCAGTGTTCATGTGGTAAGTAGCTTTCGGATTTTATTAAAACCTCAACTTAAACTCTGGCGCGTTTAGATGATTACCCACAACAACATTCAATGGGTTTTTTTTGTAATCGAGGTCTAAAATGATTATTACATTAGATGCTATCCAAGCCATTTATGCATTTTTTGTTTGTATAGGGAAAAATTTTAACGTCATGTACAATCTTTTTTTACTTAAAAGAATTAAACTTTTTTGGATTATGCGCCCGATATCTACATAAGCCATAACGATACATTCACTCACAGGTAGAAATCAACGTTCATGCAAGCGTTTAAATTGCGCGATGATGTAGAATCCAATTTTCATTTTCAATTTTCACGTCTGATGAGTTCGTCTCACCTTCTGTTTGCATTTACGCTCCTTCCACCGGCGTGTTCCCGTTTAGCAAGTGTTGCGGGGGTGTATTCGGTTACAGTGCAATGTCCAGGATTTCAAATGCGGTAGGAGTTTGATTTACTTTTCCCAATTTGGTTCTATACTAACCGCGTATATGACCCCGGAGCATTGCGGTTGTCAATTCGCCAGACGAGGCATTTTATTTCACATCTCCCAGTCCTATATGGAAACTCGTATATCGTGGTACATTCCTCTAATAATATTGAAACATAATTCAGGAAAAGGAAATATTCAACTGAAGTTTGGTTGTATTGCTAAATCAACCTAAAGCACTGCTTGTTCAATTAGCTTAACCTAATGTACATATAGGATATAATTCTTAATAAAGCAAACAGATTTCTTGAAACATTAAACAACATTTGAATAAAGAACAGTTTGGATAGTGCAAAACAACGATTTGTTCTTAGACATTCCTTGAAAACTTATTCCCGTAAAATCGGATGGCGTAACAGCAGCAACGTTACTTCTGGTCTCAATATTGGTATGCGTTACTTTTTTACATTTACACATAGTTAGGTCTATAACTGTTTTAACAGATAATATTTTTCATAGAATAAAAGTAATGGTTTCGTGTAGTCATGAACATTACGTTTAGAATGTCAAAAAGTGTTTTAAACTAGCTTACCGCTATTCGTGAAAGGAACCGTATTTTGCAATTTGATCGAACTAGAAACCGTGTTTTGAAAGGAATGTTTTGATACCCCAAATCCCTAATATTACGTGTACATGGTGTACAATGATGAGAAAAGCGATGTTGCGCAAAATGATATTGTACAAAATGAAACATCAGACACAGAGGATTTTTGAAGTAGAACGTCTTGAGAAAGAGTTATTAACATAAATTGCATATGGTCAAATTTAAGCGAATAGATAAATAACTGATTAATGTGAAGGTGTATGTTGGTTTATGTTACGTGAGAAATTCTGACCAAGATGTATTTGTAATGTTTCCTCGTTTTACTCGATTTCTGAAGTACAAATAACACAAAAGTGTTCCAAATATTTTTTTTCAATTAGAACCATAGTGATTGAAAGCGAAAATAAGCTCAAAAACAATCGAAAGCTAGTTTTTATGGTACTTTGAAAATTATAATAGCATTTTTTGTTATTCATTTCGATTGTTATATTTCAAATAGGATGATTGGAATGTCCATGTGCTTCGCCCTTTGTATATCCGCAATAGGAGCGAATGGTAGCGAGGCTGGCATTTATACGACAGGATTGGTAGCAAATCTCATTCAGACTGTTCATCATTTCGCGGGACAGCTTTTTCATCTAAGGCTCTTCTACTTCTTCTTCTTTGGCGTAACAACTTACTCGGTCATGCCTGCCATTTCGGGCTTACTAGAGTTAAAGATACCACGTAGTTGGATAGTCAGTCCTCACTACGGGGGAACGGCCCGGACGGGATTCAAACCACTGTCCTGCCGTTATCGGCGTTATCAATGAGAAATAAATCAGAATTGATAAACCAAGAACCGTTGGCGAAAGCCGTTGAGAGAAAGAGTTTAGAAAATTTGTTTAAATTATTTTCTTTATTCAGTTTAAAGAATGTTTGCAATATTTCTCTTCGTTCTTGGCCCGCACCATCCACAGCGGCATTTGATCCGTTTTTGATATAGTTCTCTATATTTATTATTATTTCTATATTAATGCTTGCGCTACATTATTGCAAATTTATGTTAAGAATACGTTCCAAAGTTATTTCCACGTGCTATTTTTAGTTGATTATTTGTTTCTGTAATTTGGGTCAAACATGTTGACGATTGGTGGACAATCCGAATGTGCCATAATCTTTTCAGCAGTATTACACTTGGAAAAGTAATGTAAATTATGTAAGGCAAATCTTAGTTATAGCTCTCTAGCAGCTCTCGAAAGCAAGACCTTGCTCTGTGAAACACGCAGCACAATCGACATTCTTTCGTTGTTTCTTTTTTTTGTACGAAAGAAGCAACTTGTTGTCGCTTGTGTTCTCACGCCTGGTATGGTTGGCAACAGCTGGAGAACTCAGCAGGTGTCAGTTCTTCTGTTTGAGTGTGTAGTACTGTCTTCTACGATTGTATGTCTGTTTTTCGGGGTTCGTATCGATTACACAAGTTTTTTTGTTGTTGTTAAGGCGTTCATTTCGACGTTGTGTTATAAAGCTACGCTATGTAAAATATTGTTTAGTGTGATATCTGGAAAAGATTTATAACGTTAAAAGGTTCAATGATCTTGTATTGCTGACACAAAATCGTTGTTCATTCAACTTTTCGGTAACACTATCTGGAGAAAGCTTTACGAAGTGAATAATTTTCTATTAATCCTACTAGCTTATCCTTACCTACGAAATAGGATAAATCCCTATATATGTTATAAGGCATGTAGAAATTTAGTAAAATAATCTCAACTTTGTGAACATTACCTAAATGAGAAGGGGTACGCGTATAGGGAATATTAATGGTTCGCCGTTGTTTCGAATAATGGCCAGTCATGAGCAGCAAGGTTTATCGAAGACGAACGGTCGCGCGCATACGCCGGGAACCTCGCGTGTGCCATTGACCTTTCGAGTGACTTTTTAGGAGTGCATCCTTACGAATTGACCTTACGGAAGGGGCTTTATAGTAGATTTGTTAGTAACAACTCTACACTGGAAAAGTAAAAATTGATTTAATTTTAGCTGCGAGTTGCAATGATTGTGAAATATGTATTGTTTGATAATATCTCCAACGATAGTATGATGTGATATAGCAATAGGATTTAATCGATGTCGTAATCGAACAACTACTTTAATAGCTTCTGTTTTATTTATATTACTTTTCATGATCATTATTCGCTTTTTCAATGATGAGCAATACTTTATACAAATAATCGGCGTTTGCTATAACTAAATAAGTAATGCGCCACGAATATTATAACACATACATATAATGTCATATATCACGATTTATGGAAAATTGACTTCTCCAAGTCAGAGTAACACCCTCTAGTAACCTAATTTTCATTACGAATATTTCACATGTTATCTTACATAACAGTAAAACCAAACAACTCCATATCCGCTAAATGATTCAAGCAGGTTCAACCGAAGGTCATTTTCTTTTTTTCTGTTTACAGTTGATTTGAAGCTCTTTGTGGTGCGCAGTAAATTACGCAGTTAATCGTTAGATGTCACTGCCGATATATACTGGGTGGTGTTTGTGTTCTTAAGGTTTTCTATATCATCTAGTATGAATAGATGTTTTGATAAAGTTTGCGCTTGTTAGTGAACAATTTATTGTCAACTAGTAAACTTCATACATCGATCGGAAACTATATAAGGAAATTCAGGTGGGAAATTGAAAACAACAGCTAAAAAAAAGTGCTTAGATGAGTTTATTAAATTTGGACTTGCCATAAATATTTTTACAATGGCATAGAAAAGGATCATTTAAAACAATTGAGTTATGTAGAATATGATTAACAAACAAGGCATAATATGTAGAATATTATTAATATTGGTGCTAGGACTGAGCCATCGAAAAAAGCGTGTTGTAGAAGTTAACGCATTGTGAATTGTTTAGTTATTTCTTGTTTGCTCATTTCAAGATTTTAATCAAGTTGTTTATGATGATAATTTCCAGTATTGAATACTTTGTTTATATGGGTATATGGATAACAAAAATAATTTTTAGAAACATAAGTCGAACGAAGCGTACTTCGTCATAATGTTAGTATTAGCTTTGATGAATCAAACTGTGTTTTGACAACATATTTGGTTTTTTGCGTTTTTCTGGAGTCATCGATTCAAGTTGAATGTATATGCTATTGTTGGAATCCATAAACAAAATTACGAAGAGAATTATTTATGTGTTCTAAAAGTGATCCTTCATTATTGGCCAAATGTTTTTTGTTGTTGTTTTGATTATGCTTCCGAGGATGTTTAATGTGTCTTTGCATTAGCACCCCTCATGTTTCTGCATTTGCTACATTCCACGATAGAAGAAGGGATTTTTATGATGATTAAAATTAAAAGCGTACCCCCACAATCAAGAGTGCAATTGTATTTTCGGTACCTTCGAAAAGGCACCAGAGCCGCTACACTTCTACACTGGCAACTTGTAGTCAACGCGTTAGGCGTCTGTGATTCACCAGAGGTGGCAAGTGCTATAAAATCGATTCAACCGTACATTTACCGTACTGGATGATATAAGCTATACTCTTCCTGGTGTTATATGATTGCTTCATGTGCTCTCTTATCGGGATATAATAGTCGACAGGGCCATCTTTTCAGAACTTTTTGTTGATTGAAATCGTTTCCAGTTGGGGTGGTTTTGTTCCCCTTTTCGTGCGGTAAGCTACCAGTAGTAACACTATTGATCCTTAGCACGCCACTGGGACCGAGAAAAAGATGTGCCTTTTTGCGTACAGAAGGAGGCGTATCTTCGACGGTGCTCTAATGAAAACAAATTGTTTTTCGTGTGAGTATAAATTTAAGGTCTGCGTTTATATATGAATACATTAGGAATCAACAATAACGCGTAAGGAAAGTTAGTTACTGGCAGGATAGTCAGTGTGTGTGTCATTTTTGTAATGGAGTAGAATGACATTTGAAAAAAATGTTGCTGTTTATCTTCTTAACTTATTTTGTGTTTTGTGTCTTATTATTTGATCTATGTCGGTGGTTCCCACACTTAGCGCTCACTTTACTAAAATTACCACTACCACTAAATGTGTTAGTTAGCGCTCACTTTTCAGACACCATTGATGCCGTTGTCCATTTTAATATTTTGTTATATGAAATAGTCAAATTACATTTATTTTCTACAATTTTCATGATTAATTTCGCATAAAATAATCAAAAATCTGTAACATCAGTATGAAGGATCAAACAATTTTTTTAAATAAGTTTATCTATGTCTGACCAACGTCTTGTGTAGATAGGGAGAAAGTTCTTTCGTGGTATTATGCAGCCGGACATTTAAATAAGAGTTAATTTTTTTTAAAATAGATTGAAATATGCGTCCTATTATCCGAAACCCGTCAGTTGATTCATTATCCTTGCTATTCGTTTTTTCGATTCCTGTTCAGTCCCGAAAAGCACTATCAACATAGCAAAGTGCAATTTACTATAACAAAAATTTTTAACTCCCGATTCACCATACGACATAACCCTGGAAATATCAGATCATTGCACTGTTGTACATGATCATTGTTGCGTTGCACTCTTCTTCAGTAAGTCTGCACTAAACCATGCCACCCACCCATGCACAAACAGCGGGCTCTATTGTGCGGCGCAAAATGGATAGGTTAACTGCAAAAGACACAGAAAACCAAACTATATGGCGTAGGTCGAAGTGAACGTGATATTGTAGCATTAGGCACAGCAGCGGAGCTGATTATGGTGACGAAATATATCGAAGGCAGTGTAGATGACGTTCAGTAAACTTAAGTACAGTGTAAAATTGTGCGTTTCTCAGCATTTTCAGTGTAGTGCGTACCGAAATGTTCCCCACAGTGGGCTTTTAAAAGACAATACTGTTTTGTTTTGAATCAGTGTTGGTTAGTTCAAGCTGAACATTTGAGTCGCATACATTTCAACGTGAAACAACGAAAATGCTTCATACCACTACGACGAGCACGACAGTTGTGTAACGATGGTCAGGCTTTAGCTTTCGTATACGTAAACGTTGCGTTGTTGGTTTATTTTTTCGTTTATCCAATTTTACCTTTAACTTAGCTTTGTAGAGAGAATATTGGTTTTCTAGAGGGAATCGTTGATTAATGTTTGATTAAAAGTATTGATATTTGTTAAACATGAGATCCAACCATAAGAAGCTTATTACCAATTTTTTTTTATACTGATTTAAAAGGTAACAAGCTTTCATTCACAGGATTATACATGACATCCATTGATTTATGTATATCATTTTCGAGACAATACAACTGCTAATATTTGATTAAAGTTTTAGGTTATTTTCTATGATGAAGCAACAAATATGAAAAACGCTTTGGCCAACAAAAGCTTCAGCTATACCAGGGTTGCAGGAAAATGTGTTGAGCCCTCTACATGTGATATAGAAAGTTTTGAGCCACACGGTTTGTCACTCTGTAATAGCAGATTGCAAGGGAAATGTAAACTCATTGTACATTCAATGCGAAAAGGGAAATACATTAAATATTTAATGATAAATATGAACAACGTACTGAGCTGACTAATTGTGAGAAATGTTCTTGAAAATATTACAATTTTACTGTGCTAGCATGCATTGACCAGTTTTGTAAAAGCATATGCACGTACTAAAGCAAAGCCCGAAATAAGCTTTTTGTTGCAAAAAGCTCTTGCAGTGTATTTACGATAACATTAAAATGAATGTAATTTTTTCACATTTACTACATTACATGTTACAATAGCAGACATGCGATTTTTTTTTCCAACTTCTATTTTTCAGACAAATATGATGAAGAAGGGGCTACATAAAAATTTCATGAAACTAGCAAAAATAAATCATTAATGGAATTGTCTTAATTAGATTGTAATTACATCACAAATTTGGTGTTCAATTACGTGCTTTAGTAAAATGAGGATAGATTCCTACTGTTGTACATTTTTAGTATGTCAATTTAGCGAAAAGCTAGAGTAAGCTAAAGCTTTCCGACTCAAAACGCATATGCTGCTGGTGTGTTCTCGTGATGCCACAGCAGCTTTTTAGCAAGATATTGGTGTCGAAAAAGCTTCAAATGTTTGTTTTAGTTTTGCTGCTGTTGTACATATTCACCGATTAAGAGGTACCTTGATACCCGTCGTTGCTTTTCTGTTTGATGTATATTGAGGTCGTTGATACGACAACGGCATCGCGTCCGCATGGATAGTATTGTGGAAAGCTGTCTTTTGAACGGTCTCAGTGCCGCCGCTCAACCGCTGATTTCGCTCCATTTAGCACATAGATTGGCGTAAGCAGGAGGCAAACTACGACGAGGAATTCCTTTCTTTCCTTTCCAATCGTCCATGGGTTTCGTCCACACATCAGCACAGCTTTACGCAAGCTTCGTGCATTCGCATTGTCATGCACACGTCTCTTTTCGTCGGTCCGTGTGCGTGCCTTTTTTTGCGTCGGTGTTATGTCTCGCTCTTCCATAGCTTCTTTTTTACTTCAAGTCTCATTTTCTGCGACTGTTAAACAGGCGGAGAGTCGTATCTATGCTCTACGCGTGGAAAAATTTTCTTCTCTGCCTACATTTTCTCAATTTTGACATTTTAAGACATTGTTATACTTGTACGTGACTTTATCATCAAACAGCACATCATACGTTTTACAAGTTTATGCTATATTTTCGACTCTTGTACGGATGCTTTCAAATTGTACAAACACTTTGTATAACAGAACACAAAATCAGTGTTTAAAATCCTTCTTTTTCGTAACATGCACTAAGGATTTTTTTTGCAATCAAATTTGATGGTGGTACTTAATGAAAGAGTATTTTAAATAGAACAATAGTCACCTATTGAACAATGGAGAACAAACGAGTTGTGGAAACTCTTGCGTAGAGTAAATTTCTATGATAAATAGATGCATTCAGATATATCGTTTGCAACGTTTAAACCATTTTTTACTTAATAATTACTCTTCACTTACACGAAATGAATAGATTTCAGCTTTGCAGACAAACTCACAAACAATTAATGTTGCTAGTTTCAGTTACAATATCTTCATAGGAGAGAAATAAACGGCAGTATCACGGAGTCACGCTTGGTTGAGAGGGCTTATCGGAAGTGATTACACGATAGGCTGTCGGAGTAGTTGTAACGGCTTGCTGTAACCTATCATCTATGCTTCACGGCAGACCTCTAGCTCGCGGTGTTCGGCTGGAGGGGTTCCACCAGCAACAACATGATCAAAAGATGTGTGTTTGAAAGCGTTCCCACGACACGGTTTTACGGTGGCACTTGAATGTGTTACTTTTTTCCATAAGTATTTTGGTCCGGTGCAGAATGCATTCATACGATCGAGACCTGTTGTGCTGTGTTACAGCCATTTCAGATTAGTTTGTTATCAGTTGATGAATGTTTTGAAACCTTTTAAAATTGTTTTATGACAAACAAACTTTTGGATTTATACGTCTCTTGATGTCTAAGCAGATTGTTATATAAATTAGTGTAGTCACTAAACTTCGATGTTTACGTTTTCAATCAGAGACTAAAGTAGCTATTCGGTTACATTTGTTATTTGTGTACCACAAAGCCGTTTTAGATAAAACCCCTTTTATAAACAAAAAATAAACTCATTTTAGAGTGAAGGAGAAAGAGATAGTGAGGGAAGGCTGAAATATAGAAATTCGAGAGCATCATAAAAGAAATGGTTCATCGAAAAGAGATGGACATGAGAGAATTAGCAAATAGAGAAAATTCGTAAAGTTAGATTCGGCGCATAATGCACCGCATTACCGATTGGTCTCGGCCCCTGCGGAAGTACAGTGCTTATTGGCAAAGCTGTTTAGCGGTAATCAAAGGAAGTGCGAGGTTTGTTGCATGAGTTCGCCAGCACACGATTTCGTGTCCTTTTCCCCTTTGAGCGACCGACACGGTGCTTGGGTAGGAGGAACTCGCTTCGGGGGAACATCCGCCAGTAACCCGCTATCATGTTGTTTGGTGATTTTTCGGCTCCTGTTGCCTCCTAAGGGGTGAGAATTTTGTCGCTTGGCAATAGCTCGAACCAACAAGGCTTCTTCTTACGTCGGAAGAATTTTTTGTTTTTTTTCATTGAGCGTACGAGTAAGTCCGTAAGTTGTTTTACGCACTTCACTCTGTTAAACGGGTTCCAAGTTGAAATAGGGTCGTTAGAACAGCGATTGAACGAATTCACACAATTTCGTCTTCTGTGCCGATTTAATGCACATAATGGAAAATGGCGATGTTCATATTATTACCCCATAATAGCTCAACGAGATTGTTGCAAAGATTGTAGAATTTTTTTAATCTACATGAAAACATTATATCATTTAGCAGGCCCCCTTTTTTGCTACTTGTAAAATATTACTTTTAAATGTAACATTTTTCTAATGTTTCCAAGGATTGAACAATTCTCTATTAAATATGTTAACATTACACTCTTCAATTTTGCATAATTAATCAATAAGCATTATCGAATTGCAAACTACACAAATTGTCTACACAAAACATTATTTTGTCAGTAAAGGGAGTAGTTTGATGCTATTTGATCGGTTGTGATTGTGTTTATTTGTTATACCTCAGATGCCCACACATTTTTGGTTTAAACCTTTCCCGCTGGCACTTTGCCGCCCTAGGTGGCATTGTTGATGATTCAACACCACTAGTGGCCGGTGTATACACCTCCGAAGAATCGAAAACAGCCGAATGTACCGGATATTCCGTGGTACTTGCTACCTCGTTTCCTCACAGCGGATTCACAGAAGTAAAATTCTACAGGAAGAAGCTCCAGCAGGTTTGCTGGTTTATGGCATCGCACGTTCAAAGTAAAAGATTTGTGTATTTGACGTACATCTTGCGGCCGAAGCTCATCATCGCAGTGTTGTGGACGGTTCAGTCAAAACCTGTTCTCAGCTTGTTCTGGCAGTGCACAGTGCCGGCATACGTCATTGACGCCGACGTCCCAATTCTTCTATTTCTCCATTTTTATTTCAACGCTTCGGGACTCGGGCGTTGGAGTTGGATGACGAGATTTGTATGGTTATAGCCTTGGTTAAAGGTGGAACAGCTACGTCCCAGAGCGAGCCTACTCTGCACGGCAGACGGTGGTAGGTTGCTTGCGCAACTTCGATCGACGTTGAAGAACTTCATCAACATTATTTCACAGGTTGTTGATCTTCGAAACGATCACGTACCGTGTATCTTCGCTTAGTCTATCTAACTTACTCTCTTTTTGGATTTCTCCTTTCCATATGTTTAAAATGTGTACCACAAACATATTTTTGCTTCTGTTCGTGGCTGTATTGAACGTTCTGTGCCACAATTATGTTATGTGATACAATTAGTTTATTATTACTTATTTTTGAATTGTTACCTATAATTCAGCCATATATGGGTTTATTTTGAAGATAAGCTTATTAATGCTAACCATAAGAATTTAAATAAGACTTTTTGTTAGTTAACATGCCTTTTGTAACAATTATATTAAAAAATTACACCACATTCAATACTTTTTTTTTGGGTTAATAAAAATTCCATTATATATTTTTCGTTGTAGCATGTACTAAGCCTTCAAATATAAAAAGGAAATTCCATTGCTGAATTATTTAAAATGTAGCATTATTGTTTTATCTAAACAAAGAAATACCAAAGGTAATCTAGCGGATTTTTAAATTGTCCATGTTTCCCACCCAAACGTTGCGCTGTCAAACGTTGAACACTACACCGTTCGCTAATACCCATTTAATAATGATCCAGGAGACGGTCACACTAAGCTCATCGTCATCAGTTGCCCCATTATCTTGCCCAACTATCGCTGCCAGTAAGGGATTTCATGCGAACGTACGCACGTCTCAACGCATACAACAATACACGAGCACAGCGCTCATTAACAACGGCATGAATCTAACTGTATGACCATGCAATTTTGCTGTCAGAGGGGTATGAACTCGCATACACACCTGCACGAATCGTATTGCAAACGACAGCACATTCAAGTATATGAGAAGTACGAAGTGGAACAGCTCGGAATTTGCGAAGTGAAAAATTTGTACATTTGAATAAAGGAAGAAAAGGGATAACAGGTACAAGTTGAAAACAAAGACTAAAACAGAGGGAAAGCGTAGAAAATGAGAGATAAAGAGAGAGAAAGAAAAAGGGAGAGAGAACGAGAATTGAAAAACGGATTGCAAGAGCGTACTTACGCTTGCAGATAAATATGTGATGCATGCTAAACGATGAACGCTTGTGCTAAAAAAGGTGCTTTGGATTTGTAAATGAACAATTTCCTCCAGTCTCGAAAGGTAGATTGACACTCGGATAGGTCGATGAAGAGGATTGACCTTCGCGCAAGTGAGTCTACAGTAAGATAGAAGTGTGGTAGACTAGTAGATGTCATCATAATGAAGAGCGCATACATTTTTAGCAGAATGTTTTGACGACGGAAGTAACTCTATAAATATACATTACATGAATTTTAGTTGCTGTTTCTTTTTTAAGTCAGAAATTTTAAGTCATATATTTGTTGTCAACTAGAAATCAGACATAATAAAATGGAAGCACAGGATAGGACAATTCCAGTAAGTATAACGTTTGTGCAGATGGTATCAGTGATCGTGCGAGTATAAACGTTTGTAGGGCTACATTTAAAAAAACCAATTAATTATTGTTAAGAAAATTGTTGCTGTATTTTTCGTAATATAAAATGAATTATGTACTAAAGTCATTGATTGCCGTAGTCATTAAGTTACTAGCAAACCAATATTACTTACGTGATACGTAAACCAAACAGCCATGTTGATTTTTGCACGAAACTTCGGTAATGCAAAATGGTAACAGAGGCAACAAAAAACGGAAGTACTCTGTACACAACAATCCCTTGTGTCGGCCTCTCGTCTGATGCAACACTTTCGACACAGTCACAACAATAGACAAGCGCCAAGAAACCTTTATGCTGTACGTCTGCGAAGGCGGCAAATGGTTGGTGCGAGTTACACTTTTATTACGACACTTTACCCTTCGCTAAAGGGAACAGCTGCGGTACGGGTTGTAGCAGCCCGACGAAACGGACGGAATAGTTGACGGCGGAAAGTATTCTGTAACTGTTGGGCGTACCGCTTCGCTAATACTCTGCGCTGGATCATGTTGCATTGCATAGAAACCTCACTAAATTGTGCGTTTAACAGCTGGCAGGGTGGAAATGGAAAATGCTCGTCCCGTAGTATCGCTATTCGTCAGGTGTCGGGATTGTCCTCTCTTGGATGCAACTACCCTGCCTTTGGTGTGGATGTCTTTGAGCATACCATATTTCAGCATTTTTAATGTTATACTGGCCATCGTTAATTAATTTTTAAATAAACAATTTGATTAGCAGGTTTCAGCTGTAAACTGTTGAAATCCGTAAAATGATTGATCGTTTTCAAAAACATAATTTAAATTTGTTTTCTGGTAATAATGTTCGTTTAATAGTTCAAAGATAGTTTAACAACGTCGAACATATCTTTAATAAACTCCCGGTTAATTTGTAAGATGTTGAAACATGCCAAAGTAATGCTGACAGATGGTTGGCTTTTGCTGCATCCAAATGTAAGGTAGAATGGATGTAAGAACGTGATGATTATTTGTCTGTAGTTTCCGATTCAATGTCCTCTGTGTAACGAGTTGGGAAATACGCAAGATTCAATATGGTCGCCCGTTCACGCTGATGCAGTTGTTACTCAGTGGAAGCATCCATGTCCATGAACTGTATTATTTGTGCTGGGTTTATAGGTTTAATTAAATTAAAATGATGTCACCCTTGCCTTTGGACTAGAATTCAATCAGCTCCGAGTTCCGTTCCTGGGGAACTCGTTGTTTTTGTTTTATGTTGTGCATCACATCAATTTCCAAGACATTGGTTTGTGTCACTGTGGATTTTTGGCTCGAATCGCTGCGGAATGCAACGTGAGCAAACCTGGATCATAAATAATATGCTAACTGTACGTGTGTTTTTGTTTTGTTTATTAAACATAACAAATCTCATTTTTTTCATTTAGATGTTCTCACTTAAGAAGAAGAGGTTTGGAATGTCAAATATTTGTTTTAATTTGCAATTGAACTCAACGTTCCAATATCAATTTGTTGTGTAACTTGCACCATGGATAATGATTGATATTGAATTCATTTTGTATTACTATTAATATGAATATATGTAACAATTTGCGAAGCAGCTTAGCACTGCAGTATTAAAGAGGTATAACATTCAATATAGTATATAGTTTGTCGACAGTCTAAACTGATGTACTAATATCTCGTATGAAATTGCTGTTAACGTATAAGATGAGCATTCGGAGCAAATCGTATAGCGCAAAAGGAGAGAGATGCATGAGAACCGAAGTGGACTGTGAGATGAAAGAGAACGGGGAATTTTTACACACGGAGCGCAAAATCCTATTTTGTAGTAGTCTGATTTGGTGTGTAGTATAACCTTTGCGTGATAGTGGAACACATCTTACGGTGGAGCCGTACGTAACAGCAAATGATTGTCTGTTTCTGGACGCCACGAAGCAACAAACCAAGTGATAGTGATGCTTAAGCAACGGTAACGTACACATGCTTCACTGGCGTCAAGAATACGAAGCGTCATCTATGTGGCTAGCAAGGATACAGAAAGTAGGGACTAATGGAATTAAAATACTATTCAACGATTTTTTTTATATGTTATGTAATTATACACCAATACAGAGTTGCACTCAGGCTCTTTACTAAAAGTGTATTTTTATTTGCCGTTGTATTGCATAAATCTTGCAGATTATGTTTGAACTACAGTTCACTTATTAATGCGGATAAAATATAAATTGTATTTATAGATCTTAATTGAAATTATTAGACACGATTTTCTTTATAAAAAAATTATGAAAAAATAATACAATTTAACTGCAATAGAATTTTAGAAACAAAAATAATGCGCCTCATGGTTGATTTTCTTGTATGATATAGTACTATTACTATATGATTTGGTTTTTCAAATTACAAACGGGCTCGGCAACATTAGTAGCAACACTGACAGTGATAAATGATTGTACACACATACTGGTTTTTTTTCTCGACAAGAGCGAAGCACAAATAGCAAACTGTGATTATGATTCTGATCAGATTTCCTCTCGTGCCCAATCTGCTTCTGCTTTGTTTCTCGTAAGCTCATGCTATACGACTCCGTGCCGCGCAACCGGCGAAACGAGGCAGAGGCCATAAACAATCCTTTCTGGAATGCGCGCGTAACGGAGATTGGGGGTGCACTATGGGTTGAGGTGGGAGAAGGGAGGAAGAGGAAGGGGAGCGTTGTGCTGAGTTCGCCCTGATCGGTTCCAGCAGAGGCGAATGTTGCGCCATGCTCCGAAAGAGAAGAGCGAGTGAGCGAGGTTTCGATAACGATTGGGGCCATATGAAGACTAGCGCGTTTGGAATAGATTGGTGCGCGATGAATGGCCAAAACGCCGGAGAAACCTACCGCGCGTACCATACCACGAAGAGCCAACGTTTGCTGCTGATCTGGATGGAATCGTTTTTTGAAGGGGTTTGCAGCATTGTGAGAAAATGTATTGCGTGATGATACACTCTCGCGAGTTCTGCTATTCCCTTCGCGTGGGTGTCGCTGAGTTCGCGCGAACAACCGTGATAGACCGAGCACACGTTGGAATCGACCGGAAATGGTGTGCCACGTGTGCATGAGCGAGAAAGGAAGTGGTACGGAACACGCACGATTTTTTTTTGTTCATTCATACTCTGTCGTGGACCGAGTTCGTGTGCTCTGTTTTTGTTTTTCTACCCATCGCTTACACGAAAAAGACAGATTGCTTACAAGGTATACGTGGAGTTGGGGACTGGCGTACTTCAATAGCCGCCCTGCAACTCACCAAGCAAAGCTGACGCCGTTTGATATGTACAGCTGGTAGCATGTTACTAGTGCATGCATCTTCAGAGTGTCCATTAAGAAGACAGTTATCGCAAGAGCAAGTGTCTGTTGCTTCTAGTAAGAAATGGATCAATGCTTCAGTCTTTTACCAGCAGTACTTGTGATAAAATGATGCCAAACGTATCTATTCAGAACGCTAAATTGGAAAACGTTAGTTTTAACAAAACAATTTAATTTCATGCTCAATTATTTTCAATTTTAATCCGTTCCAAGATGATCATACAAGAATCATCATAAAATTCCTTTTAAAAATAAAGATACACTTAATTTATGGAAAGGAAACATATTAAACCTATAAAATACTCATACCCTTTTTATGCGGCTTTGAACTAAATGATATGCCATTGTTGCAGAACGTTCAACATTCTCTCACCCGTGCGGTTCGAGCGTTTGTCCCCTTTTCTGTGCCGTTTGGTAGCAATCGTATACACCAGTAACTGTTACATGGCCATGCTCCGACTGGTACTGTTGGCTCTCTAACCGAATGCCATAAAATACACTCATTTCACCTCGGGCACTCATCCACGAGCACTACTTCCGAACGGCGCTAGATTCGCTTTCCTGGTTCCGCGACAGAAGATCTGCGTCCAACAAACAGAAACGAACTGGTTCCGGCCTAACGCCGTAAGACGCGCTTTCCTACCGTTTGTGGGTGGGTGAATCAACCTGGACTGGAGAGATCATAACAAAGATGGGGATCCGTAGCTATATGAATGTAATGCTATAGTTGGTAGGATACTCTCTGGCACGCGCGTGTGGAACCACTGCTGGCTCAGTTCAGTTTATCTGTACTTGCATTGCGATCGGGTACCGTTCGCTACCGGTCGGCGGTAATCGGCTGCTACCCCGAAGTGAACAGTCAATTGATGATGAGCACGCTGAAAGTACTCCGGTAACTGTTGTTTGGAGCGTCGGAAGCTGGCCTTAGTACGCCACACGCAGTTCATCTTATGTCGTGCGATGTGACGGACGCTTACCGTTTAGACGCGTCGTATCCGTAGTGTGATTTTCGCGTGCATATTGATGGAGCATTTGAGCGTGTTTGGAAAGGCATGCATTCTAATACACACTAGGCAAAACATGTGCGGGGTGAAATTTTTTGTGCGGTTCCGATGGTGATGTTGGAGGACAATTGATCTGAGAACGTTGGACATTATCAGTTCATATTAGGGTGGATGCTAGTGATACAGTATCTAATATTTTAGTGTTCAAATCATCGTTTGCCGGTGGGATAAGTGTTGCGGCGGAAAATTACGTGACACAACCGATCATTGACAAGCATTAATTGATTGCAATGCATAACTATAGTGATTTATGGAATGTACACAGCTCGCAACGTCGTTACACATCACCGTTAAAATATTTAATAACTTCACACGATTTTTGTATTCTATTGAAATTCTGGTCACCTACTAATTAATTTATCGAACTTTTTTATCGTGTGCCAAGTGATATTGCGTGCTAAGAGCATCTCTTATTTTATGTGCACACATGTTCAACATTTTAACAACTCTTTTTTGTTCTGTAAGATCAGTTACAATAGATATTTGCAGTGCGATTGCGTTTCACAGTTGGGTGCATTTGTACGGTACATTGCAATTTAATTGTTCGAGGCTATACGAGTTTTCTCACCCAACTGCTGCAGTGCATCCGATTTGATCGCCAACCCAACACGCTCGGTGGACTTAACGCTCGGAGGACTTAACGCTCGGAGTGCTTACTTCAAAGCTCAAAGAAAAGTTACTTGTGTGATAGGGCACGTTTGTGTTTCGGATCTTGTCTGTGCGCTAAATGCATTCGGATCTTGGCTGTGGCATTAATGAAACGTAGTCGTATCGTATTTTTATGTGTTTGTGGAAATGAACACAATCACATTGATTCATTAATTTTGAATATCACTTTTACGTTGGAATGACCAATCGGTTTAATCGACGTAAAAAGAATGACATTTATCAATATTTTCACTCTGTCGTTGCTTACCTTCCATGATTTAATTTATTCTGCAGTAGAAAGTAGTCAGAGCTGCGAATGGGGAAACTGCCAGGATGTAATTTGGTAGCGGTCCAGTCGTGTAAAGACCGGCACCATAAGAAACGCGTTTGTAAATTGCATCTAATCATCAAGTGAAGTTAAACACAGCACAGCACTAAAGATTATCATTTCTGCATCGAGAGTAGTAGAATATTTATTTGCGTTTCATCACATATACTCTCTGTGCAATTCTGTGCACAGTTTGCAATTCTCTCTTTGACATTTCAACTCACTTTTAGGACTCCTAAAGTGCAACAATTCACTCAAAATCGCTGCAGATAATGAGTGATTTGAAATGCAACGAAAGAGTGAGTTGGAACGCGAACGAGTAAAGGAAGAAAAAACTCCTCTTACAGTGGTGAATCCATAGATTTAATTGCATGATCCAATTCATCCACTCACTCTTACTAAGGGCGCACATCTTTAGCTACTACTACCAACGCAGCCATCTAGCATACCGAGATATCGCTCTATGAACCGCCTTTAAAAAAAATGTGTAAAATCCACATTCATACGACAAATCTTAGCTCATTGCACTTACCTATGTGTGCAGTGTTGCGAAAGAAAAGTAATGATAAAAGGTGGCTTAAAAGGTATAAATGCAACGAATAAGCATAAACCGTACACCGACTAACTTTAGCAAAAGTGTTAGTATATACATACATTAAAACGCAGGCAAGAGATACACTACCAGCAAACAACACCATCAAAAACACTTAGTATGAAAAAAGCGAAAGTGTGAGCGTTACGGACATGTAGTAATGAAAATAGTGAAGATACCGCGTGTCTATTGGTCGCGTCGTTTAAAAGAAGCTTTTTTCGTTTTGCGCACAGTAATGAATGGAGCAAGAGAGTGTTTGTGTTGCGCTAGCGTATGATGCTTTCAAACCGTATTGTTTTTAAAACAGTCCATGAATGATAGCATAACTATAAACGCCGTTATACGTACCGTAAGCAACGAAATAGTTCACTATTGTCGAGAGACGCCAACGATGATACGCATGTGGCAAGCCGAAAACAGTAGCGAACGTTGCGTTACATTTATTTGCTATAAACTGTGTACAGCTGGAAACATTTAACTCCACTTGCGTGTGATAGGGATGTACATGTACCATAAGAGCGTATCAAGTTCCCAACGCGAGAGCGAAAGCTGCGTGGTAAATGACTGCTAGAAAGGTAAAAGAATATCGAGCCAGCGCATCGACAAGCCGAGCTAACCAATGGAGCATTGAAGTAACACTTGCCAACAGCGCAGCGGGAGCACTGGCAGACCGGTGCCAGTTACGCAGTTTAAATTAGAAGCAAAAAATCATTATGTTGATTTGTTACAATTTTTATTCTATAAATACTAATCTTCGTTCCGGGCGTGCGGTACTAGTATTGGCGGTATTAGTGCTGGTATGCGATGGTGCGCTTGACGCCATCGGCCAATAGTAAACAAAGTTAAGAAAAGAACCCCCTATCCTAGACTGTTCAACTTGCCTTGTGGTGAAAGCGGCGCAGTAGACATTTTTCAAAACCCATCGCGTCGTTGCCGCGTGCCGGTGCGCCATCGACCGGGCGCTTGCGTTGCGGTAAAATGTGAACAAGTGAGGCCATGAGACGAGACGGGCGGGGTAGGTACGCCTCAGACGGCAATAATAGCAACAGCAGCATCATCCGAATTCACCGAATAATCTCAGTTGTGAATATTGAAGAAAAAATAGCTCTATCTGTTGTATCTCGAGCACCGGTTTCCACCGCGTGTACGTTACGTTCCGGCTACGGAGAAACGACACGGTTCCATCACAACACCCTGCTTAAGAGTCGCCGATCACAGAATCGACCTCGGTTGCTCCGTTCCGTAGTGGTCTGCACCTATCGCTTCATATTCGGAAATATTCGGTCCCAGAAGAGCAACCGGCTCACCGTTATTAATGAACGTTTGGGTAACTATATATATATATCGTACTAATCGCATTTTATTTCCAATAGATTGAAATTTTATAATACTGCTGGAAACTTTCCAATTACACCAATGCAAGCTTTGTGTTTTTTTAAACTCAATAAACAAACTATTTTCTTGCCAAAGTGCAACGAGAATTACAATCGGTACACCGAAGATTAAAATGAATTATTGTCATTTTTCATACATACTAACTACCGGAGCTGTTGCTTTTGTCGTCCATTCCGTACTCTTCCTTTAAGCACTGGAAGGCACTGTACGCTCTGTCACACGCATTGTCGATTGATTCCAAATTTCTAGCATTCAGACAGGCGCGATGCTTTGCGATAAATTCGGCCTCGTCATCCACTTTGCCCAGGTGTTCCCAATTCGCCTGCAAGTCGACCCCTTCATCATCGTCATACAGATTAAGTGTGAGTCCGAGACATCTCACGAAGCAGTGTGTCACGGGATCGTCCGGAAATGCGTTCGTTCGGTAGTCAGCTTTCAGATCCTCCGTCATTCCTTGCACTGTCTTGCTGCAGGATTCAATCAGCGACTCGATATCGTCGGTCGCTTTTACGAGCTGTAACAATGGCATTTTGTATGTGCGGAAAACAAATTTGTACAGCGAATGAGGATTTGGTTTTTTAAACCGTTTGTCACATTAAGGAACGCTTTACGATGCATTCCATAGAGCACTACCTGCAGAGACGACAACACTAACAAAACCGCACCATTGAGAACGATAGATTTCATTGCTCGTCTTCCGGTGGTTGTTCACTTAGACTGCTGCTGCTAGCACGACACTTGCTCACTGACAACTGTTGTCACAAATCGATTTTCGGTCAATTTTTATAGAATTGTTTTGTTGCTCTACGCTTCAATACGACGTCGTCTAACGTGCTAGGCTAGGATAGCGAAAGACAAATGAGGAAATCGCGTGCCGGTGCCATAAAATTGAGTAGTGTTTTCGCAAATGAGTGTATTTAAGTCCTTCAGCAAATCAGGAAGTCGCTCGCTAATACACTGTTCATGAGGCGCCTTCTTAAAACGAACGATAGCTTGTGTTTAGAGCTGCATTTTCCAGCGTTGTTTGTTATAATCGTGCTTTAAAGGAAATGACCTTCGAATTAACGCCGGATAAAAATGCAGTTGAGCCGATAGAGAAATGTCTGTGACTGTCGTTTCGTGCAAAAGATTGATTTATATCGCCATGGCACTCGACACATTTTTTTTCCAATTTAGCATTTATTTACACTGTGCTGTGTCAAATTTAACGTATTAAATTAATATGTTAAATCTAGCCAGATCTGCCCAAAAGCACTTCGATATTCTTTACGTGCTATCTTAAATTATTCGCGAAATATAAATACGGGAGTTATGTTATGCATAGAATTCCTGAGTTTCCTACTAATGTTGGCTATTAATAATTTTCATGTCGACGACTCATAACGTAAGCTGTAAAATTTCCATGCAACTGATGTTTTTAAGAAACATTTTTTGTCCGAGCTAGATTAAGTTCAATGTTTAAAATCTTTCATCACGTTCATATCTCGACGCGTTTCAATCGATGGCACGCTGTGTTGAAATCGCTGTCTACCAGGTCTTGGGAAGTCATTAGGCGGATATTGATGTTGCGTGAATGTTTTTCTTCATTTCATTTAACTGCTCTTTGCACTGTACTGTTTTTTTGTCGTTGCGTTTTCTATCCACTATTCCGTCAGTGATAGAAATTATGGAAAAAACCATGCTACGGAACTCAACACAATAACTGCTGCTAACCCTACAAGCTGTCTGTTTGTTGTTTTAAGCAGTAAAGCGCACGCTACCAGAGGCAAATAGATGGGGGTTTTCCTTGTTTAGCTTTTACTCGCCGTCGTGATCGTACAATTTTACCTGTATCGCAATAAATAGCTCTTGGCTTAATTTTTCTAAGGAAAACCCATCATGTTACGTTGAGTGCATCGCAAAAAGAGCAGTAAAGAGGATCAATGAATATTATTTGCTAGAGTTTAATTAATGGGATGTTTGCAACTAGAGATTAGAAAAATTTACGCAATGATACCAACTAGTGTTTGGGTTCACTTACGAATGATTATTCACTGTTCATGATGTGCATTTTTTTCATTTATCTTAACAAAATCTCATCTGCAACTATTTTACAACTTTTCTTGTTTTGCTTGTTTTTCATTTTCACAGCAACAAAAATTCCTTAAGCGGCCAGCTGACGACATCGATTCCGCCTCCGACTCCTATGAGCCACCGGTGAAACTACAGCATAACGGATCTGAGAATCTTACCAAATTCTCTGTCGAGATCGTTCAACAGCTGGAGTTCACGACATCAGCCGCTAACTCGCAACCTCAACAGATCAGTACAAACGTTACGGTCAAGGCACTGACAAATGCGTCCGTCAAGAGCGAAGGATCTACGACGAATGGTGGTCCGGGAGGTGGGATTGGTGGAACCGGTGGTGGCAATGGAATGTCTGGTCAGCAACAGCAAGCGACCAACAATCCGACCCCATCCCCGCACATGCACGATCTTGGCAATATCGTTGATTTCAAGCAAGAGCCGGAAAACGAATTCGCGGATCTTTCGGCAGCGCTGGAAAAGGACGCGGCGGCCAACGGGCATTTTCCGGGACTGTCCGACTTCATCGGGGACGATACGAACGATGAAAATGACACCTTCAAGGATCTCATATCGGATCTCTCGGACTTCCAGTCCGATTTCCTCGATTTCGAGGAAAAACCCCAACCACCGATGCAGCCACAAGGACAGCAACAGCAGCCATCAACACACCAGCAGCAGCCACAGATGCAGCCACAGCAGCAGCAGCAGCAGCAGCAACATCAACCACATCAACAACACCAGCAGCTTATACAGTCGCAACAAGCGCAACAGCATATGCAGCAGCAACATCATCCGCAGCAACCGCCACACCATCAGATGCAGCATCAGCAAATGCATCACCAACACACACAACAACAGCAGCAGCAATCCCAGCAACATCAACCCCATCCTGCAGGGGGACAACAAATGTTATCGGCGCTTCAACAGCAACAACAACAACACCACCGGACGCATCCCCAGCATCTGCAGCAGCATCTTCAACAACAGCTCCAGCATCATCAACAGATCGAGGTGAAGCAGGAGAGTTGCATCAAACAGGAACATCCCAGCCCTGGACTGATGGACAACATGGGTATAAAGCGTGGCGGATCACTTACTCCACAACAGCAGCAACAGTATTCAAATGCATTTGGGGATGGAATCAGTGGGCCTGGCAGCGGGACGGGTACTGGACCAATCGCAAAACAGCGGCCCGGTTCTGGCTATGCCAATACTCAAAACGGACCCATGTCTGAACTATCGCCTGCAGCGCAAACACTTAAGCATATGGCCGAGCAGCATCAGCACAAAAACGCGATGAACATGGGCTTTCCACGTACAGCAGGACCCCAAGGTCCACAAGGTCAACAGCGGCCCCCTTTCTCGGAGTTTGGCCAGTTTCCGGGCAACGATTTTATAAGCTCACCGGTCGGAGGCACAGGTGGTCCAGTGGGTGGCAATGGTGCAGTCGGAGCAGGTACGCTACCGCTTAGCGGTGGAGCACCAGGAACTGGAACAGGTGGCGGTGGTCCGGGTAATGGGCCTGTTGCGGGTGGTCAATTTCATAAGGCGAATGTGCCCCCGTTCCCTGGCGCAGACTTGATCAAACAGGAGCTCTTTGCATCGCAAAACGATTTCGATCTCAAACCTACGCTAAACCGGCTGCAGTCGGCCATGGGTCCAAACGGTCCAAAGCTTGGCCCGGTACCGGGTGGGTTCGTAAAAACGCCTAATCAACAGCCAACTCCACAGCAGCAACAGCAACAACAGCACTCACAGCAGCAACAATATTCTCCCTACGGCTCACCTGGCGGTTTACCGAACCACGGTGGAAGCCCCGGGCCTGGTTTTATGCCAGGTTCTAGGGGAGCCGGTGCTGGACCCGGTATCGGATCGAACCAAGGGCCATCTGGAGGTCCCAACGTGGCTGGAGCTGGTGGTCCTGGCGGTCCTGGAGGTGGAGGAGGTGGCGGAGGCGGAGGTGGTGGTGGTAGTGGAGGAGGCAATAATAACACGGGTGGTTCTGGCGGTAACGGTGGACCTAACAATGGTATGCCTCCGCGTGGTGGTGCCTCTAATGGCGCATCGATGCCGGGAGGACAAAACGCAACAATGCTTCAGATGAAGCAAACGCAACAGTTGCACATCAGTCAGCAGGGTCCAGGAGGTCATGGTATTCAGGTAAGTTTTTATGAGCATGTTGATGGTTTCGTAGCAGTTGTAACGTACAATAAATGTGGTCAAGAGATATGAGAGCAAGTATCTTCCACCACGTAGTGAAGTACAGCTCCTCTAGCAATCGTTTTTAAATATAGTAAACTTTATTTTTCATATGATTTTCTCTAAGGCGGTTAGTAACAAAGTGGATGCAATATGGATAAACAAATTCTGGATTCATTAGTTGCATAAACAACGAAAATAAAAATAGTTTCCCTAGCGTCTATCTATCTTCACATTGTTAACAGGGCAGGCGCATTGAAACGTGAGTATCTCCAACCGGTTGAACTCCACCTTCATAGTTTGAATACCCATGATCTTAGACATCATCATGGACGCGTTATGGAGTGTTCTGGTAGTACTGCGATGTATCCGATCGACGTTTTGTCCGTCGGACATGCACGCACGATCCCTTAGAGTGGAGGGAAGCTACTTCTCCTAAACATCATCATTGCACTCGTCGTATTGGTCCGACGCGCAAGCGATGTCTACCTCTACCGCACCATCCCTCGAGGGATGAGGGTTCCAGGCGGCACTGACAGTTGACTTGGAGTTACAGAGCGAACTGCAATTAATGCACTCGCAAAAAGCGCAAGGAACTGCATCCATCCAAACACTAATTTGCATTAATTATTCCAGAAACAAATCAATCCGAAGCACGCCGCCGTACGGTTGGATAGGTACAGTAAAGTTGTTCCCTCGTACTCTCTCGGGCTGCTGTTAGTGGTTGGAGGTATTGTCTTGCTTACTGCGATGCCTACGATTGTCTGTCTGTCTGCTGCATGAATGCACGTATGTGTGCTTGAGCTTGTGTGCACCGTGGTCCGCTACCAAAGAGCGGGGGTTTTAATTTTTCCTCTTCATTTTCTCTGTAGTTTACACCGCCATCGTGCACATTGCCGCACGTGTACCCAACAATCGCTTGCGAAATCGGTGGACTTTGTTTTTCGTATGCACCGACAAGCATGGCAAATAAGCTGCACCAGAGAAAGAGAGAGAGAGAGAGAATGAGACTTTGTGGGGAATGGATACACTCACGGGCCACAATAATGTGTGCACCAGCAGCGAATTGAGTCAGTGCTGTGAAACAGACGCTCTGAACGGCTGTCGTGGTTAATTTTTTGTTTTTAGATAATTTGTGATTTTTGACTGACTTTTGAAATAGTTGATGATTCAAGAAAGATGGTAGCGGTGCTAGTCTCACAAGGCAGTATCGGTCAAAAATCTCATTCAAATCGTACCTCGGTACGCAGGATTGACAATCCTGTTACTCCCAGGCCAATACCTCTCGAGGAGAGGAAATAACTTATTAACTGTATGGATTAATTGATAATCAGTTTGTCGTGCATTTGTTGTTGGCACAATTTTTTGAAGATACGCACTGTTTTTTAATCTTTTTATTTTACTCTGTAATTATAGAACTGAATGACAAAAATACCGATTGAAGTTTAGAGGAAAAAAATGTGCATTAAGTTTCAGCTTACACATACTTTTAGGCATCAGATGAAAATTCTTGTGCCAGATTCGCCACCTTTTACAGGCAGGCCATCCTACCAGCTAATGTTCATATCAACGTTTTCCACCCCTGACGCGTTCGAACCTTTTCTTCGTTGCCACACTGATGAAGTTCGGAATGCTTTGCCCAGGGAACAGATTCTCGAGGGCGCACATTGCACCATAAATCGCAAAACTGATCATGTTTCCGGGAGAGTTTAATGGGTTTTGCGAGACCCTTATATTTCATGTTTATTACCAGGAATGCTGTTCTTTTCCCAGCTTCTTTCGCTGAACGTTTCTTTCGGGATAGGCATTAGCACTACCACTATGACTGCCATCGGGTACTACTACATGCTTCCGATCGGTAGAGGCAAACAAAAAAAAAAGGCACGAAACCAACGTGCGCCCCCGACGTCGGTGGCAATGATTATAATGATCCCTATGCTGCCAATGATAATGATGTTGCGAATGTCGACGAGTGTTGATGGTGTGGTGGTGAGTGTACCATTTGGATTGAAAATGGGTGTCGGTGTGTGTTTGTATGCGATGGTTGGTGTGGCGTACGGATGCCGTTTTTTGTGTCATGATACGATATCGATCCAATTTTTACATTGAACGGTTTAGGCAGTTAGCTGTTGGCTAATTGCATTAAGCTGATGTCTTCCGTTGAATGATTTCTTGAAAGTATTTCCTCATAAACAGTCCTTAATTAGCCGTCGTTTTTTTTTCGACTGAACAGTACACCTACATGGTGATAACATACACTATTTACTAAAACAGATATTTAAATTGAAGGCATTCTAAAGTCTTCTTCAATAGTGCATGATGTCTTCAATGTGTCATGTGTAAGAATTGCTTTCAAAAATACCATGCGCCTCCATAACATTGCTAGGTCGTATCTATAAGTTCTTTGAAGTCTATAGTCAGTAAGTTCCACATTGAAGTAGGATACATTGTGCTATCCTTCGCGTTTGAAGTAACACATTAAAGGTCGTAGCTACAAAACCACTTTGGATAAAGATAGAGAACAAGATAAACACAATTCTAGAATCCCTACATGGGGCAGTATGTCCTATACGTTCGTTTCTCCAAGAGAGAAATATTAATAAAAAAGAGAGTCAGAGAGATATCGTTTCGATTCATTGTGTTGATGCATTGTTGCATATTGATAATATAATTAAGCATATTGTTTAAATGTCAGTTACACAACTGTTGAATCGTATTGCTATAATTTTTATTCAATTAGTGACACATGTGACAACGTGTTTGGGTACTAAACAAACTTTAAAGTCGTTTTTAAAAATATTGATTTATTCACAAAAAACAACAATTGGTTACTTAAATTTAAACCTCAATTAGCAAGCAATTCACATGGGTTAAGAGGCATACATTGATAAGTTAACTATGAATATATCTATAAAGCGCAAAGCAAAACATAAAAGATGTGCACTTTGAAAGATTTATATAATCCTCAAGACAAAGATCAAATTAAAAAGATTCTAAACTTTTGTTTAAATCTAGCAAAGTATTCTTCTTCCTATGCTTGGTTTAATGATCTGTTTTGTCAAGCCAGCCACCTAATGGCTAACTAGTCAGTTCACACTACAATGGAACGTTCTGAATGGGATTTAATCTGTTGCATCTTTATTCGAGAAACGTTACGTGATGTATTATTTGAAAGTTTGCAGTGAAAATTTGCACATTACTGTGACATATAAATTATTAAAAATTAGATTTGAGAACCTCCCTGAAATTAATTGAATGGAGACAATAAATTTAATTTTTAAAACCAAACAAGTTTACCACTTGCAGCGTAAAAAAAATTCATTCTAGTTTTCCAATGTTGGTGAACTGAATTGATAAATTATTTAACCTGGGTTAAAACATTTTCTTTTTCAATTAGGAGATTTGTCTTAATGGTTGATTACTGATGGCATTATCCAGTTTTGATGATTGATAGTGGTTGTTAATTAATTGTTTCATTTTAAATTTGTCATTGACCGTGTCGATTGTGCACATTGACCCGTAAAAATGAACTGTAATAATCGATCACATTCATTTTGATGAGGAAAATATATAACGTATGGTACGTAGCTTAGTTACGGATTTCTTCAAGGGACAATAATCCGATAGACTGGTAATTTGGCTCAAATACCAATAACAAATGCATACTGTTATAACGGTTCATAATCATGCAAGTATTTCCGAACATTTTCATTCACAGGTAAGCACCAACTGCGAAACAACTATTGCCCGTCAGTCCAAAAGGAACAACAAAACTGTGCACACGGTAAGCTTTCCATGTTACAACTTAAGGTGATTTGCAGTTTCGTCCGTTAATTGTTGTATTGTTGGAGGTAAATCTTTTACCGCTACGCTACGCGCCCACTATCTGTACCTTTTAAATTGATGAAAATCCGTTGCCCTAATGTCCTGAGTGTGTGTGTATGGTACACCACCGTTTGGGCGGCTGGCAAAATGCCATCGGTTTCTTCATAATTACCGATGTCTACCTATATGTGTTAGTTGCAATAATATGCAACATTTTCGGGCAATGCACCTTCTATTCTATTGTACAAAAAGCAAAAACGACAGCTCGCCGGATATCTAAAACCCGATAAACCTTTGTGTTCGATGGCTAAACACAAGATTGATCTCGGTACACACACGTACAACGATAGTGTGCCTAACGCATCATGTTAGGGTTCGGGATGCCGAGCCGTGGCGAATTATGGAGCATTGATCAGATTAAGCTCTAATGCTACTTCCGGTAGGCAATCGCTTTTCGTATGTTGGAAGCGTATCTTTCGGAAGTATTAAACGTTTGATCCACGTTTAATGCGGGATTGATGTTTTCACTTTCTTGCATGGATTGATCGATGAGGAGAGCAGAAAAAAGTGCATCACACGTTACGACTTATATTGCAATTAGTGTCAAGGGTGCATAGAGTTCCGCATTTTTTGGCTACTCATCATGTTCGTATGGGAAGCTATGCATACATTTTCAAAACACGTCGCGTTGTTTTAACGCAATTATTGGTTTGGTTTTTCGAAAATGTTTTATATATTTTGTTTCATTAAGCTTCATGACCACTTACCAAGCGCTCTAGTTAAGGGCGTGTGATATATCTCCCACAAATAGCTACATTCTAATCCATACGCTCGGGCACGGCACCTCGACCCCGGTGCAGTACAACGAATCATGCTGTCAGAAAATGTAATGAAGCTGAATTAATGATTATGCAATCATTGTCAATGATGGCGGTTGCCTGTGGGTATGCACGCGATGTATATAGCTCTGTATAGTTATTTCGCCCCTTCGGGCTGTTGTGGGACTGTTTACATTTCGCAGCTAAATCAAGAAATACTTTACTGGTGCAGAGAAGCAAAACCGTTGTTGCGAAGCAAATGTTTGAAAAATTAAAAAAATCAATCAAACAAAGAGCCCACATCGCGATGGTTCCTGCTTTGGTGGATTTGTTTAAGCAAGCCACAGGAATCGAATGTGGTAGTTTCGGGAAAATATGGGAGTCGTCGAGCAGCAGCAGCTGCAGCACCATATCGTCATGTTCCGGTGTGCGTACTGTCCTAAATGAGTAGCCGAAACCGGTCACGTAAGGGACCAACACCATTTATCTATCACTAAGTGAAGCTTTCAAACCATTTGCCTTAATGAAGTTGATAGCTCGAAACACAAGTATGGCTGCGGCCATAGTGGAAACACACATAAGTTATATGCATCTTTGCGTACAGACGCCACAAGTCTATCAAACGTATGGTTTATTTCATCGTCTTACTCTTCGGTCACGCCAATACACTTGGACGCTGGCTACCATGCCAGACACCCACCACCATCAAACACTCATTTGCTCCGGCCCAACTGTCAGAATAAGTGAGCAGCCCGGTCGTACCACTCCGTACCATCTCTTGACATAATTTGTTTGGCGAATATGAGTTAAAAATAGTTACCACTCTCTATGGGTGCTTCATAACAATTGCGAGAGTTTGCTGGGATTAGCTGGAGTATAAGCCAGACCAATATACCAGCTGGAGCATTTAAGTTCTCACTCTTCATTTTTATAAGTCGTGAATTGTATGGTCAGAGGTAATCTGAACTGCATCGTAATAACGAATCGTACGTAATTTTCAATATTGTTCATAATTTATTTTGTTCATTGTTGAATAAACAGTGCGTTTCTTACGTAAAATGTTCTATTTAAACTTCTCATCAAAACCGAAAAACGTCACCTTAACATTTTGTTGTTGTATTTTTGAGTTTGAGAATATGTTTGCTTACGTTGCTTGCGTTAATTAAACATATAATTTCAAGTGCGATAAAATAGCTTTTATTGGTGCGAGCTGTGCAGTTTTCAAATTTAAAATTTGAACTTCGATTTGTGATAAGTTAAATCATTTCTTTACCATTTGCTGAGCTAAAGTATGTATTGCTAATGTATAGGATTCCTGGGCATGATGGCAATGTAGGACAGCTTTTGCTGTTTCTCTGCCGCAGATACAAACTTACTGCCGATCGTTATTTCTTTCGGTATTGGTTTTTCTTTTTTCGTGCTGATTTTCATTGGCCCCCCGCGTGCCTTAACTGGCGGCGTGTCTAAATCCAGCAGATGTTTTACCGCGGCGATCGATTTTTCCTTCAGTGCGAATCGCCTGTCATGCCGTTCTGTCGGTTTGTCTACGCTAGCGAATGGAGCTACCTTTATAAAGTTTCGATTATTCTCCTTGCGCCGATAGTATATCACCTCGCCTAGTAGTGTGATCATTGCCAGCGCTAATCCGACCAACGTCGCTATGAACACACCACCCAAGCTTTCCAGTGTGATGCCTTCGCTGTCGTCTGTGTTGGGACACTGGCTGCGGGCACTGTTGTTCCAAAACTTGGCCGTAAGCGACTCAAAGTAGCGCTCCTTCTGAAGCTCCAGTATGAAGTAGCTTAGCTCGTCCTGCAAATGGCTGCCCTGCTGCACCGCGATGCCGTACGGCTGCTCAGCAAACACCTCACCAACCTCGGTGAAGTTACAGTTGCGCGATATTTCGTACCTGATTTCGGCCGAATCGTGTATGAAGGCAAAGTCGGCATCAAGATGTTCGTTGACGCGCTGAAATCCATCGGCCGCCGTCGCGACCGGTTCGGCAGATTCAATCGCGGAAAGGATGTTGATGTACTGCTCCTTGATCGGATAGTCCCAAACGCGGTACTGCGCCTGATCATTGCCACTGGACAGTGTTAGGTTGCGCCACATTTGGTACAGAACATCTTCTGCGTTCTTCATGTTCCGGAAGTAGTCATGCGTATCGGAATCTTTCACGACGGTGTACTTGATACGACTTTGGCGCGATAGTTGCTCCAACGATTGGACCGGTGTTTGCATCCGTTCGACCGTGAGAAAGGCTGCCAGATTTGCCGTAAAGGTAGCCAACATTAGCACCACAAACAACCAGTAGGCGGCGACCAGCGTTCTGCCAGAGAGTGCTTTCGGTGCTTCACCACCACCCTGCGGGGTGAAGGAGGTCAACGCAAACCAGAAGCTTTCTTTGAGTGTGAAATTTCTTGAGAAGAAATATGGAAAAGTCAGAACGACGCTTAATGGACCATCGTGTGTTACTCATATCGATACCATACCTGCATTCATAGGGATAAGCATCCTTGTTATTTTTCGCACTGTACGGGGAAAACTTATCCAGCGACCATAGCATGACGGCAGTGGCAACGATCGCTAGCAAGATGCTCAACCAAACCTCCAGGCGCAGTACGGTCATAAACTTGAACAACGACGTTTCACGGACCGGTTTGCGCATTGCTATCAGAATGCCGGTCTGTTCGAAGTACGGTGCTACAAAATCTACCACCTCCTCCCGTTCGGCGGTCATCTTGAGCGAGGCAATAGCAAAATCTATCTCACCCACTACCAAATCGCCAACGAGACCATCCCATCTGCCATCCGCATCGCGCAGCCCGAAGGTACCGTTCCGCGGGGAAACGAGGTCGTAGTCAAAGTTCATAACTACGGAGAGCTGATGCAGAAAATCAATGCAATACCCTTCCCAAATCGGTTCGCCGGTAGTCGGATTGCGCAGGATCTTGCCAGCCGAATCACGCTTGCGATATGCCCAAGGTATAGATTCGGTCGTTCCTACGCGGAAAAATCGTTTGCTTGCCGGTAGCGTTTCGTTTTTCACTAGCACTATCTGGCCTTGCACTACACTTCCAATACTCTGATTTGTGGGTGAGCTGATAATCGACAGATTAAGATTGGGCCGGATCAGACTGCTTTCTTGAGCAATCCAAAATTGCGCCATCAAGGCCATCTGGTTCATCAGTTCTTCCCGGGCTGTGATTACACGTCCGAAGTGTTCTTGGTCTAGTTCCGGTGTACAGTTTAATGCACGTACCAAAGGTATTGAACCCTCCACAGACCATCCGACTACTGCTTCGAGTACATTCTCTAGATGAACGCTCATTGGATTGAACGAGTCGGAACAGATACATGGAGGAAGGTGTTGCAAAAGCGTACAGCAAGTGTTGCTGTCCAGCAACAAACGATGCATTTCTGGAAAAGTGTCAATATGTGCATATTTGTCGGTCTGGAAATCGGTGAACAACAAATTCCACTTTTCCGGCTTACGCACCAATCCCCCGTCGATGGCTTTGTGCAGGATGGCATTCATTTGCATCGTTCCCGCTACCACTGCGTAAAACGATGGATAGGGACGAAGATCTTTTATTCTGGCCACCGTACCCTCATCAAGTTCCCCGAAAACGATGGCTCGAAGATATGAATCCGACATGAGTAGATAAATCGTGGCATCTACATCCTCAAGGTTTGGCAGCATGTAAACTACGTCGTTGCCGGCACGTGCCAGTAGGAAACTTTCCATCAGCTTTACGTACGTTTGTATGGATAGATCGACGTGAAAGTATGGAATACCGAATTGTTCCGCAGCATTTGATATGTATGTCGAATCAATCCACGTCAAATCCAACAATACGGAAACTCCTTGAAAAAGAGCAGCACAAACTACGCCAAGTAGACATGCGTTAGACCTGATGATAAGAATTCAACAAATTCATGAGATCTTACACTGTTCGTTATCACCAATTTCCAGACGTTCGCGATCGTACTGTATGTAGTACTCTTGTATTGAGACTCCCTTAACTTTGGCTGACACCTTCTTAATTGCGTCAGCAACCATCGTTGGAACGTCCGGTTGTTCCTTTTCATGCACAATCACTTGAACATATTTCACAACAAAAAACCCAAAATTAGTCATTCCGAACACACCGCTCTAGGGCCAACATTCTCACCAATTCCAATCGCAATGGTATCTTCCGCATCATGTGTCACATTTGTTGAGCTTGTTGACTGCAAAGCTATCAAAAAAGCCATACAATATACAACTAACATGTTGCACTTCTTAACGGATTGACGAAAATACGGTTCTCAAATATGATACTGATCTACTTCCATTAAGAGCTAGTAATAGAATGACGGGTAGTTTTGAAATTGGACCGAATATTAAATCCTGATGGCTGCCGTCAACCGTCATGCGGATGGCGAAGAAAGTCAAAGCATATCCTTGAAGGCAAATTATTATTTTTTGTTCCTTTCCTTTCGACCTCAACCCTATCGTGTAATTGAAATCCACGTAGTGCACCCGCAATTGGCTATCATTTCATGAAAATTACCATTTATTATCCTCATCTATCCATCGTGGATACCTATACGCGATTATTATTATAGCAGGGTATCGCTGTGCGACGCAGCCGTGCTCGCCCCGATTCTTCATAATTAATTCGAATGAATCACTACTTCATAAGAATTTCCATCCAGAACAAAACTGTTGCCGATTGGTTGCACCTTCTAGTTACTGGTGGTGTAAGGATGTTAATAGCGCAACGTATCCTCGAATCCTACAAGGGATTTAATGTAATACCAGAATCTGCTGTAGGTTCCATAACAAATGGGTCGTGAACAAAGACAGTTACAGTTTTGTGCGAAAATGATACGATAAAGCACCAATAATGCAGCAATTCCGAGAGCCATAGTTAACGTATGCGAGTTAACATCGAATATGTTTCGACAGCTAAAATGAATATTTAAAGAAAACATTAGATTCAACTGTAGTGATTATCCATCGTAAAAACTGAATGACAGCCAAACCTGAGCCATTGCTTTTTGGACTGGGGATTCACGTGATGTTTGGAGATATTTTGAGGTTTGACGTAGGAAAATTTGCGCTCGTTATTGATCAACTGGTTTGTTATGTTCCTTTTCAAATTCTGATGGATTCGTTGCAATTCAAGTGTTGTATGTCCTTCGTACGGATCGATGTACGTTAAAGACATCTCTAATTCTTGTTGGCCGGATTTCATGTTTGATAACTAAAATGCATTTTTCTTGACTCTAGCTGTAAAGAAAAGGCTTGCTTTTATTTTCTGTGTCAACTAAGTTTTGAAATGTCAATACATTAATTGGTTGCTTTGATTCTATGTTTTTTTTTCATTGTGTTTGTTTCAGTTCACTATATTGGTTTTCTTAGATTAATTTATCAGCAATGAAATACAGATCAAAATACAGATCGAGATCGAATTGACTCTTGTGTGAACTATACCTAATTACATATGTAAAAGGTATAACTTTACATGATCTGTATAAAAAAATTGTTAAGCTTTGTGACAAAGGTCCTGTTTTGACACATTACGGATACGTCAGTTGAGAAAGCTTTATCAATGATGTGGGTTCATCATGCAAAAGCTTGAAAAAGGCGCAATAATTTCGCTTCTATTACTAATCTTTCCAATTCAATATGCAATGCAATTGAGAAATAAAAAAAATGATTTGACATGTATAGATTATTATATAAAGCGTTTATCTCTAGACGATTGCAATAAATCATTCATAGTGGTAATATTTGAGAGCAACTGGACAACATCAAATATGCCGAAACTAGAAAGCTACTGTAACCGCAGGTAAAGTTGATGGAATACAGGAAACGAAAATTACCTGCCTTCATCTTGAGAGAAAGTATCCCATCGTAGTTGATGCTTGCGTGACTTCCCACTAAGCAACAGCTTAAAGATGCTTTTTTTGTCGATAAGTATACGAAAAGCCAAAACCATAAACCGGCGTGGTTAGCGCTGCTTTTTTGAATGGTAAGAAAATGGTTAAACAAAAAAAAAACAATTCATTTCTATGCGACGAAACGGCACGTCGACGTTCGCGTCTTGGAAACCGACTGACTCAGTCAGCCGAGGTCGTTTTACAACCCATATGCAAATGTTGGTGTTGTTTTCTACCGTGTGATAAAGTAAAGACTCGCGTTAGCCATGATAGTGGTAGTAGTTGGGTCAGCGTAACGCATTACTCGCGGCTGGTGGCAGATAGCAATATAGGAGTTGGTTGCTCAGAATGAACTTGGATATATTTTACGAGAAGGTGCCATATTTAACAGCTTCTGCGAAAATGAATATGTTGGCATGCGGAAAGCTTTGACTTGGATATGTTTGTAGTAGTCACCGACGGTTCTGTGGTGAATATGTTTTATTCATACGTCTATTGCTACATTTACATTACCAAAGAGTAAAGTTTTATTTATCAAATTGGGATAAAAATGCAAAATCTCCTATGCCTTCACAATCTCTCGTGTGAAATGGTTTCACTGGAAAACTTCGATTTAACGGTAGCTCGCATTAGACCACGAACAAGCGCTTCCTCGACATCAAGAAAACGGGAAAAGGCTGCGCACAAAGCCCCACCAACATAATGGCAAATGACCCAAATTAAAGTTCGCGTTGCTAGCTTCCCTTCGCCCAAATCCACTGTGGGCAGCGTGTTGTCGCACTCTATGGCGCTACTACTCTCCTACTCTATGCTTCTATGGTTCGGTTCCCTCGTTCGGCCACAGTTCTCTTTTCTTCGCATTGCATGCGAAGGTAACATTGGAAGACGTTGATGCCATCATGTACTTCGATGCGTCAGTGTACGTGCCTCCGTCTGTTGTCCGTAACCACCGTAGGTTATTTCTCAGTCTTTCGTCCACACGGCGGCGGTCGAAGCTTGGAAAGTGAGCTTTGTGCCGAGCTTTGTCTGCTGGTAAAACTGCACGTTCAAGGCTTTGTCGCGAGCAGTATGGTTAATGCGTGTACCAATATATTCGGAATGTACCTCCAAGCAGTGTTAAGTTAGCAGATAATCAATCGTTTCGTCTCAGAATCTAATAAATCTGATTCAGTCAAACGAACAACAGAAAAAGATAATAATATCTGAGTTGGAGTCTAAGTATTTATAAATATATACATGAATAGGTTACTTATAACCATTAATAGACCGTCCTAATCTGTGAGAATCATTTTGAAACTTGTTTCCAACTATACATTATGTCGTTTGAAATAAATACAGGGTGCAGTATACGATCATATTTTACCTGTGCCAGCTTATTTTAAAATTTGCAATCCTCATGCCACTCGCCCAAAGATTTGTCCTGTACGATTAATCAACGAGTTGAATGTATGAAGCTCATATCATGAGATGCTGTTGCTGAATTTCACCTCTGTTCGGAAGAATCGATAAAACCCCCAGTTTAATGATAGCCATCACACAAAAGCATAATCATTTCGTTTGGCACCTTTGTCGGGCCGGACACGGAGCGGGCGAGAATTTGAAAATCAAACGCAGCACGACGATACGGCAGCCTTGTTTGAGTACTCGTCTAATTTAGAAGTGTTACGTGATTTCAGCAAATCTCTCGCTGCCCATTCTCGTTAATTTTCATCGCTTGTGGTAGTAGTACTCCGTGGCTTTGTGTGCTATATGATGTCCACCCAGTTTTTGTCGCCCAGTGGCATGCGCCGCATCATGTGCAACACTTTGGAAACTAACCCGGAAAGAACACGATTCATTCCGCACAGAGGGAAAGGTTCGAGGCCCCAGCATTGAAGGCATAAAGTGTGGTAGATGATTTTCTCACTGGAATACAGCCACCACCACCACTACCATACATTGTTATCGGCAGTGGCAGGACGTTTTCACGCACCCTTTGGCACCAGCAACGTACGGAAGGATTCCAAGCTGGAAGTATTAAATGCAATTATGTCGTCGATAAATTGAACATATTTAATTCAGTACAATAGTGGCAGGCGACACCGCCGTAGACCGGATAAGCGTGGAGAATTAAGTATGACAAAAAACGAGTAAAACATTGATCGATAAAAGAAACAAAAGGCCAGTCTAATTTTTAAGTAACGCACAAATTGGTTCTTAGATAATTGTCGTATGTTAAAACGTGCGTAATGATTCTTCATAAGGCTTTCCATTTAAAACATCATTTATTAACGTTTTTGCGTGTATTGTTTTATTTCTGTCATCTACAGGTTTCAGCTGGGCAGCATTTGCATCTTAGCGGCGATCTTAAGTCGGGTGTATCCGTCGCGGCACAACAAGGCGTATTCTTTAGCCAACAGCAAACAGCTCAACAACAACAGCAGCAGCAGAACCAGCAGCAACACCAACAACAGACGCATGCTCAACACCAACAACATCAGCAACATGCACAGCACCAACAACATCAACAGCATCAACAGCATACACAGCATCAACAACATCAAGCGCATCAGCAACACCAGCAGCATGGTCAGCACCAGCAACATCACCCGCAACATCCACAACATCAGCAGCAGCATCAACATCAACCGCACCAGCAACATCATCCACAGCAAACCGGACCGAAGCAGCAAGCGCAGCAAGGAAAACAGTCCGGCCCCGGCATGGGAAGCTTACCCGGTGGTATGGTCGGTGGACAGGGAGGCGTTGGTAATGTTGGCAATAACGCTGGACAACAGACGACAATGCCGAACGGTCCCGCACAGGGAATGAATGCGGGTAATGTCGGAGGAAATGGTGGTCCCACAGTGGGAGGTGGTCATAGCGGATCAAACCAAAATCATTCACAAAACCAAGTTCCCAATTCTCAAGGTAAGTGTGACTGGTGTATCATAGGCGACGGAATCTGTTAATGAATTCGAGTAAAGTAATATGGAAAAAGATCATCTCACTTATTGAAAAAAACTAGAGAGATTATTCTACTAAATATGATTGTTGATACGAAAATTAAAGTAGAAATGAGTTATACATGTAGAAAGATAAAGAATGCAAATAGAGAACTAAACAATAAAAGAGAGCGAAAGAGAGAGAGAGAAAGAGAGGGAGACATAGGTAGGAGCATCAATTGGGATAATGTAATCAAAAGAAAAAAAGACATAATATTCGTATCACGATTCGGGTTTTTGTTTTGCTGTAGTCTCTACTAGACACGGAGATTTGCTACGGTGAGTGGCTTTTTTCCCCTGGCAGACGTGTATAGCCATAAGCGCTCGGAGTGCGCATGACCGTGTGCAGTTGGAATTGACTGTGTACTCTAATCGATTGAACCCAAAATGCAATATGCCACTGTCTGGTTTCACATTTGCAGGGGAAACTTAAATTATGCTGGAGTAACGTTTTTTCCCCATAGAAAATCCGAACGTCGCAACGAAAAGAGGACCGCGTACGAGACGCTCACATACGCGGTCCATGTATTAGTCTCGAACTCTCGTACCGAATATTCCTCCCTTCCTATGCGCGTTTTGATACCATCGGATGATTTGCTTTTAGGTTAATAGATTTCCTTTGCGACACGGTCATGTCCGCGCGTGTTACCAATTCGGGTTCGGGTTGCCTGGCAATTGCGGGGTTTTTTTTTCATTCTCTGGAAATTTAAACTTTCCATAATGTTCCATTTATGAGCGTTACTCTTGTGACTAAAATTTGATACGGTGGAACACACAGGAAGCGCCAAGCAGCTCGATGCATGTGTTTGGATGGCATTGTCTTGCCATGGTATAGAACAGATTTTCAAATGAACGAACGAACGAACGAACGTAGCAGTAGTAGCGGCACGTGGCATACAGGGATGGTCGTTTGTTCGATGCGAATATATGTAATTGTGTGCTTTTTTCTACGATACACAAATATGAGCCTCATCGACCGCGACCGGTGAGTCGTTAAATGAAGTGGCGTAAATGCGATGTTCGTAGGAGTGGTACATGATGCTGATCGTCACTCATGCACTTATTTAACAGTTTGAAAAAGAAACAATTGATTAAGCAAGTGTCGACATTTATATTCAGCTGTACAGATGCAAAAACGCTGTTAATGTTATCTATTAAATTCGCATGTACTTTACTATTTGCAGGCTCTTCCATTGTCAACGAAGCGCAGTACACCGTTTCGCAGTCGCAAACAATCAACTTTACGCAGCAAACGTTACGGGCACGGCAGCAGCAACATCAGGTCAACGGAAATGTTGGTATGCCAAATGGTGGTGCTGGAGGTCCCCAGCATCAACAGCAGCAACCCGGACCAGGTATGGGAGGACCAACGCAAAATCCCCCCCAGCAGCAACAACAGCAGCAACAGCAAAGCCATACAGGTGGACCACAGGCCGGTCCGGGAGGAGCTTCCGGTCCCGGTATGGTACAAGGCGGCGGAACGGTACCACCTGGCATGGTGGGTGGTATGGTGGGTCCAGGAGGAATGAGTGGTCCGGGCGGTCCGGGTAGTGGCGTCGTTGGAATGGGACCGAACGCGAATGTTGCCATGGGTGGCATGGGTGGCATGAACGGCCCGAACGGTGGAGGCATCAGCGGGTTGAACTCGATGGTATCAAACTCCATGGCCCCCGGTGCTGGCAATGGGGCAGCCGGGGTGAATGGTGCTGGCATGGGTGGAAATAATGGTGGCATGATACATGGCGCAATGGGTGGTCCGGGAGCGGGTGCGGGGGGTCCGGGTAGTGGTGGTGGCCCGGCAAGTGCAATGAGACACGCGGAGCAGATGAAATTTTTACAACAACAGCAACAGCAGCAACAAATGATCCGAGCACAAGCGATGCAACAGCAGATGGTAGCTGGCGCTCGTCCACCTCCCCCAGACTACAAAGCAACGCAGCAAGCGAATCCAGCGGCGGCAGCGGCTGCGGCAGCAATGATGCAACAGCAACAGGCACAGCAACAGCAGATGCTACATGCTGGTGGCCGTTTTCCCGCCATGCGAAGAATCACCCAGCAACCGATTCCACCGAGTGGGCCTATGATGCGTGCACAACATGCAGCGTACATGCAACAGCAGCAGCAGATGGCTGGTCACGGTGGCCCTCGAGGGGCGGCTGGCATGGTCGGTGGATTTGGTGCAACCGGCGGACCCAACGTTGGAGTTGTGCCTGGACCCGGTGGAGCGGGTGGGGCCAGTGCCGGCGCTGGAGCAGGAACTGTAATGACAGGACCGGTGCAGCGGCCTCCAAATGTACAAGTTGGGCCAGAAGGCATGCCGATAGGTTCGCAGCAAGCAGAATGGCGACATATGATGGCTATGCAACAACAACAGCAAGTTAATTTCGGTGGCACAAGTGGTGGAAGCATGCGTCCCGGTTTTGGTGGTGAGTGGATTTTGGGCCAATCTTTCATTGCCTCTAAGATGTATCGCCGTTCTAAATCACTTGTTATTATTTTTAGGTCCCGGTAGTGGTCCTGTAGGAGGACCGAATGGATCAGGACAAGTTGCGCGCTTAGATTCCTCCGTTGGTCCGGGCGGACCTAATGGATCTGTAGGTCCTGGCGGTCCGATTACTGGAGGCGCTGGAGGGGGCACCGGTGGAGGTAATACCAACGGTCCCGGTATGGGGCCAAATGGGCCAAACAATGGTGGGCCTGGTGGACCAGCTGGTGGCAATAGTATGACTGCGATGCAAATGCAAATGCTGCGACAACAAAATCTTACCATGTACCAAGGCCAAGCCAACAACAACGGAGGACCGATGAGCCAAATGCAAATGCTTCAGCAACATCAACAACTTCAGCAACAACAACAACAGCAAAGCATGATGAACCAAATGCAGATGAGCCAGATTCATATGTCCCAGACACAAACCATGTCAATACAGCAGCAGCAGCAGCAGCAACAACAAAATCAACAATCTGTGATGAATACCTTTACAACGCAATCTACGCAACAGTCCACCACAACGACAATGATTAGCGGAGGGGGCGGTACGGGAAATTCAATCGGCGGTCCTGGGGTGGGACCGAATGTGAATGGTAATATCAACCCTGGTAACATGCTCACCGGTACCGGCCCATCATCAGCCGGTCCGAACAGCAACAATGGGAACAACAATGGTAACAACACTGGTAGCAATAACATGAACAACAGTGGCCCCGGTACCGGTAACAACAATAGTAGTAACAATAATTCATCAGAGTTCCTAGCGTTCCTGGAGAATCTGCCTGTGGGGGATCCAAATCAGTTCAATGCGCAGGATCTTCTCAACTCCCTTGACAATGATAGCTTCAATCTTCAGGACATTCTTTAAGGTGACCATTAGCATACAGAGCAGCAAACAGACTGCTAGTAACGTGACTAACCTGTCCATACAGCAAGCATGTTGCATGCGGGACATCCTGCTGGAGCTGTATGTAGCTGCTGTAATTTGCCACAATTCCAAAGGTACACTAACAGCAGTAAATTAGTTCCTGCTGTTATCGGTTGTTATATTTATTCATAGCAAAAGCAACACATTTCACCAACTGTAGTGAATACGGTAAAAAGTAACTAAAGATAAAAGACAAATCAAAACGTAACGAAGCAGCAGCCAGCAGACCGAATAGTGGTAGTAGTGGGGAAAAATGAGGAGTAAAGTTAATCGCTGCGGTGAGATGCAAACACCTGCGTGTTTCGCAATGTATATAGTTCCCATGTTCATGAAATTTGTACCGTACGATTTGCCGAACAATATAAAGCAATGTAATCGTTCTTGTGTATCGATCGAAATCGTTGTAAATTCTGGTGGTACACACTGGCCATCCTTTTGCCACAAAAGTGGCGGGTGTGCTTGGAGCAGCGTGCAGTGTAGAGAGTTATTGCATAGAAAAACTCATTACATACACTACAGTTTGCTATTTAAAACGATGTAGAAAGTGTTTCATTTCCGGTGCTCTCTCAATTTATTATATCGCCTTCCGACGTTCCGAGGATGTAACAGCATTGTCGAACGAGGAGAAATATACATTTCCTGAGTTTTGGGAGCTGTTGTAGTAATGCTCCACTTCCTCTTATTTTACATACAGTGGAGGTGATTAAATTGCGCGTTAAACGTACAACAGCAAACAGTTAAGAATCTACCTTAATATGCAGTAGAAATAGTTTCAGTAGAGTTAAAACAAACTACACAGTAACAAATTGAAATGAGTAAACGGGGAGCATATTGGTTGACAAACATTCCTCACTCGAGTACGTCTTGTGCGTATGGACATACATACACACACAGGCAAAGTAACGCATGGCTGGGAGTGTTCTTCAACTCTCGGTGAAAGCAATGAATTAACATCCCACATGACGATTACGTTCCCCATTCGGTGGGGGTAACGTTGCATCCTACACGGGAGTTGTCTTTTTTGTACTATTCAATTGATGGGTTTTGTTTTATGTCTCGAGTATATTTATCTCTACCTTTTCCAATTGCAATTGATACCGTATAGGATTAATTTAGCGATGCGAGCCGCATCAGCAAAGTGTGTCTTTGTTTTATGAATTAAAGTTAGCAAAATATTCGATACAAGGGATCAAGAGACTTGCTTTTCTTTCAAAGAAAACAAACAAAAACTCAGCATTGATCATGTGTAAGGCGTAGCAGGTAGTGTACGCACTCGGTATAGTTTTAACTCTCCTGTATTATAATATTGTGTACAGTAAGATTCGCGTTTCGTTTTTATCTATTTAAAAAGGCAAAGATAGGTTTGACCATTATTTAATGATTTTAGATGCGCGTACGCAAATAATGCGGGATTGAACCACGTGCACAGTGCTGCAAAACTATACGAAGTAAGAGCGATTCGTAGTGTTAGTAGATGAACATTCTAATAATGAGTAAAGGAACAATATATTAGATTATACATACAGACACGCGCATACACATACAGAGACACTCAACCATTGTAAACATTGATTTAAAAAAACATATAAGAAAACGATTAATCCAAAACAGTACACCTAAGTGTATAGTAAAACAGTATGTATACAAAGCAAACGGTAGTAAACTCGATTAAACTGAGATCGGATAAACTATGTAATCAAATGAACATGTAACCAAATCAAATTTTATAGTGGAAAACAAACTAACAAGCATGAGGTGAGAAAGTTCTTGGTTATTCGATTCTAGTTTGCTAATTTGCCATGCTCCAATGATGGGCAATGATAACATTCGTTCTACACGCGCATGCGGCACATTATTTTTTTCGGTGAGTTTTTCTCTTGTGGATGAATGTACTGCTGCAGCCTAATCTTGTCAATTAAAACCCGCACAGTACCGGAGCGTAGCCGTTTGGTGTATGCTTAAAATTGTAATATGTTTATTTTGTTTAATGTTGTGATAAAAACATTATATTTTCATACCCAGAAAAAGAAACGATTCATGCAAGTCTTAAGCACGTAGCTACCGCAATTGACAAGAAATATTCACATTGTAATTTTTATTCCTCAATTTTTTATGAAAATCTACATCGTTCATCCTATGTACCGAATGGTCGCATCTATAAAGTAACTTCATCATAACAAATGCCAATCGAACAAAATATACACGTGTATCGAGAAATTAAAAACAAAGGATAAAAGAAAATGCTCTATAGTTCGTATACCAATGTAGCAAAATGAATCACTAAAAGAAGCAAAACACGAGTGCATGGAGCAATAAATGTTTTTTGTTACCCTACCAATTTTGGTTACACCAGTAAAATGAATTGGAAAACTTTGAAGAACCACCCACCATAAAGCTGGGGTCTGAAATAGAAGAAAAAAAAGATTAGAAATCCCATAGATATACAAAACTAGGAAAAGTTAACAATTGGCTCGGCACAATTCTTGCTGCAATACGAGCGGAACGGCATTCTAGAAATCATTAGCCATTTTCCTTCTCCAAAACTTACATCGTTTCGCACTACAACTCATATAACAAAACAACCGTTACACCACTGTATTATCGAAATGCAAGCTAGGATACAAATGTGATTGTTTTAACTTTCTTTTTTTTGTTTGTTAAATTATTTCGGCAAAGCCAATGGGTGGAAACATTCGTCGCAGTCGAATGGTGAACGGTCGTTGCGTAGAACAATACATGCCCGAAACATAGTTTTATTTTTATTGCAAGCCACTATTTTAGTACGAAGAAAGACCAAATCCGACATGTTGAGGGTGCACATATTGTGATGTAAATATTGATTTCTGACGAGGGCTTGCAATGGGTACAATTTTCTGTTGTCAAGTGTGCGGCGCGTGTCCGTAAAAAGCGGCCAACAACAACAGAAGAAGCCGCCCGGGGAAAAATAGCAAAAGGAGAGAAAGAGAGCAAATTTCTGTGAAAAAGTATTTTTCGAGGGCCTTTGATGAATTGGACTTTATAGATTGTAAAGGAATGCATTACTTACTAGCATTAAAATGCAGCAACCGGTTTTTCGTTGTTTTAGTAGTTTTTAACGAGAAAAAATTCAAAATATGTATCCCTTGGAGGATTGATTCGATCGTCTGAGGTACGTTTTAATGTATTATTTTACTCCATGTACTTCTATTGACAATTACTATATGATAATTAAAGCGAAGCATTAAAAGAACATGCATTGAGCGTTCACATTGCAGCAGTATGCAAACTCCACAACAAAATGCAATGTGCAGTAGCAACAAGTTGGAACGAAATTTGCAATTGAAGATAAACAAAATCATAGATAAGGGAGAACCCACATGCCAGACAAAAAGAAGCGCAAGTGTAAAAAAGAATCAAACCAACAAACAAGCAAAATCGAACAAGAACAAACGATTATTTGAAATATAGATAATTAAATTGATTTTTTACTGTTTTTCCTACTTTTCATTATCTCATTGTTCTAACGGAAATCGTGTAAGTACAAATTAGATGTGTGAGCTCAATTTTATGATTAATTAGTCCATGTTTTGTGTTCCTTAGCATATATGTATGTGTTCCTTAGCATATATGTATGTGCATATACAACAACAGATCGCCTAAAAGAAATTGTACTTCTGCTATCTCTTCATTGGTTTCAAGACATAACGATTGCATATGACGGCATTTGAAACTGTTACATACCAATGTTTGATAGATGATGTTAGATGGAAAACTCACAAGATCCAACTCTTCCGGTTAACGCAAGAGACGAAACTTGCTGGTAGAAACATCACAGACTGCGACTTTTGTATGTTAGTCTTTATCCTTGTATAAAGTTGATAACGCTCCTCCTATCTTGAGTCACAATTAGATTCTGCTCACAGCTGATTAAGAAATCTTTTATACAAATTTTCGGCATAAAAGCTCAGTCATGTCTCGTCGGGTTAACCTGTTCACGTGGATCGAGGAGATTTGTGTACTATTTGCAGATGATTGAAAAGATTCTTGAGAATCACACGTTGAGGACTGAACGAACTTTGTCAATGTATTCTAGTATACATCCTGGACAGGAGCGGACTATGTGGTTTGGAGGCCATAAGCGTAAGAAATGTTGAGGTCCCAGCATAAGTAGAAAGATCTGGGATTAGAGATTGGCCTAGTCATTGGTGTGGAAGCTGAAGAAGAAAATCATGGGGATGTGGACGCGGTGAGGGGTACAATCATCATCGATCTACGAGGCTCCCCATTTGTTTAAATTATTCCTGGAACGATTTGCAAAAGCTCTTGCTATGTGCGGTCTTCGTTTTGCCGTCATTTGTCTAGAAAGACTCTTTGACCAGCGAAATCCCTGACTGAGTATGAATCATTTGAATCGGTCAAGGCCAATGAGCTCACAGCACTGTGGAACAAAATAACACCTCCCTCCGTAGAACGAAAGGTAAACCGAGAATTGAGTAAACCATGCAGATGGGTCGCCGCAAATCGGAGGAATCACCAGTGTTGCCAGATTGCCAGCATGTATCTTATTACTTGGCAAATAGCAGTTTTGTCCATTTTTGTTCCACTCCATACATCATCTTTCAGTCGTTTCTTATTCCTAATGCTAAATCATGCAGTTGCAGACAAACGAAGCGTACGCTGCCGCAAACTCATTTACTCATTCCGTCGAAAATTTAACTCTCGCGAACAAACTGCTTGTGTATAATTCTGGAGAGGGATGGCCGCGTGCACAAGAGAGATTGTATGGAATCAGCTGGCTGCGTGAAAAGTATGCGGATTGAATCAGGCTGGCATGAGAGAGGTTGCTTCCGTAGAAGAGAGATGATTCAGAGAATCATTTGACTGTGTGAAACGTATGGTAAACGAATCAAGCTAACTCGCATGTACGGTTGCCAGATGAAACGCACACCAACAAGCAGGAATGCTGTACCTACAGTAGATCTGCTAGTGTGCAGAACCCGTTACTTGACGAACGAACGCGAATGTGTGCGTGTAGGATTGCCTGCAGCTATGCCATAGCATTTGAGGAGGCGACACACACTCTTGATAATCGCAGCAAACGGTGGCGTTTTCTGTACGATTCATAACAAGCCGTACTGCAGACTGAAATTGTTTACTTTAAAAATTGTTTTTACTACTTTATTAAAAGTGAAATCAAGTGACAAAACTGCTGTAAAGAGGTGAGTTTTACGATAATCTAATAATCAAAGTGTTTTGTTCAATGACTTCCGTTTTTTTCAATGTTACTTTTAGGAAAATACGCCATTGGCGACAACATTAGCGTTTGCTGGTCGGCTCAACATTTCTCCGGTTGTTCACACGACGATTTCCAACATCGCTCAAATTCTGCCGATAAAACCATCACGTTGACAAGGTAAGTGAAGGTGTATTTGCATAGTTTTGTAAATTTTGTGGGGTATATTGGGTGACCATTGTTTTTTTGTGTTTCCGAAATAGAAAACCCACAGAACAAAATTAGGGGAAGCGTTCCATTGGGATGAAAATTTCCGTTTCATGGAAACTCTCTCCTATACCGTAGTTATCTATTTTTATATATCATATGAAGAATATCTTTAGTTTTTGCTCAATGGAGATCGGTCATTGGTGGATAAGCGGACAACAAAGGTCTGCTTTTTTGGAATTAATTTTTTCGTAATTGGTTTGATGTTACAGTACGGATAAGCCGACAGAAATAACGCTTCACTACGGCTTCTTCAATTTTTTACGATATTTTTGATACATTTGTTTTGCGTTTTCTACATCAATTGGAGTAATCATGCCCGATTGGCTCACCTTTATCCGAGAGAGAAAGAATTCCGCGGTGACGGATACCTAAATTTCATTTCAACCTACTCCAGGCAACCGGACTTCCCGGCTAGCCAGCAACTTTGCGGTAGCTCTTAAGCTCTCATGTAATTGAATTAAATGATAGAGGAATTATATTGCCTTCAAGCGTATTGGATCCTTAACATCATGTGCATTGCGTATGATAAATCCTACCATTCTATTGACCTTGTCTATAACTGATGAGTAAACTAACTACAACTAAAAACATTGAGCTAATTTTGTAACAAGTCACAATCTTTTATACTTTCTACTGTACTATAAATTTTCACGTCGTCGGCATACTTATGACTCATGTGTTAAATATTACATACAATCGAAATAAAGAGTAATAATTCATAATTGAGTAGAATGACACTTTGATAAGATAATTTCTAATCTACTCGTAAGAAAGTTTTAATTCATTCATTCATTTTCACTCAGTATGCACATCTTCTTCTATGATATTTATTATTTATATGAATGATCTATGAATATATACGCAACAGGGTAGTCAACCCTGCGTATGGGGGAATATTCTTGTGAGATTTTGGACTGGTTCCGTCTGGCCCCGTTATCATCTATACCAACGGGGCAACAATTATACAATTCTACATCAATTATAGACTACAGCTAAGAACGATCCCCCCGTAGTGAGGACTGACTATCCAAATACGTGGTATTAATAAGTCTCGAAAGCCAGAAATGGCAGGCACGACCGAGCAGGTCGGTAGGCCAAAGAAGAAGAAGAAGAAGAAGCTAAGAACGTTAATAAACTCTTAAAGGCTTATTACACTGAAGCAAATCTGATCTTTTTTAAAGAATTCCCTTCCGCTCGTTTTAAACACATATGAAAATGGTTTCAGTCATTTTACACAACCGTAAACCATTCAGCAAACATATAATTATCAAAATTATGGACAATGGCACAATTTTTCAATCACCAACCTATTTTCTTTATCTTACTCAACGTTCATGAAGGAGGTAAAAAGAATAATATTTTCTGCCTAGAAGGATATATGCCGAAAACAATAACAACATTGATCCTAGTGTCTTTATCCAAGCACGTAGGATTGACTATCCTGTTAAATTAAACTCATTTAAGCCAGAAATGGCCGACCAAGACCTACCGTGATTGAAGAGCTATAAAAAGAGAAGAATAAGATTAAACTTTTTAATGGATTTCAAATTTCCATGGTTTGTTGTGTTGAAGGAAAGCCCAATATATCCAAACACTAATAAGGTTTATTTAAAGCATATTTTAAATTTTTGTTCTGGTTTATTCATCATATGCATCATCAGTTGGGGCTCGAGAGATTAGTTTTATTGCTTAGTTGTGTTCGTCGACGAGGTTCAATCCTCATTAACCGCAGCGTGAGCTCTGGTTTCATTACAAAAAATGGTCCAACCGCGTTTATTATGGCTGAAGATTTGTTGTGATAAACCAGAAAAAAATACTAATTTAAACCATCATTGAGTCATATTGAAATTATAACTTAATAACTTTATTGCTTGAATGTTTAATATTGAATATTTTATCGGACGTGAGTAAGAACTTCGCCATTTTTATCGGTATCAGTAAAAGGATAATTTGCAATATGATTCATTCCTTCTCCATATTTCTAGAATTCGGAAAACATTAAAAAACCTTTTCGTCTTTCGTTACGAACATCCTATGAAATTATTTTTTATAAAACTGATCTTAATGTTAACTTACAGCCTAGCTTGGCTTGTCATTTTGGATGAAAAGCTACTTACTTCAAACTTCAAAACGCATACATCAAAATTAGTTAAAAAAAACGCAGAACGCGTTTTATTAAAAAATGTTTTATTTAGTAGTAATCTGTAGCATTTACTAGCCTAGCCTACACTTTTCATTAATAACTATTCATATGAAATGTATAAATGTATCATTTATCGTCTCTTCCACATCGCAGATGAGTGACACTTGGCAACATTTCATGGATTATGGTAGGGCAGGTAAATGCCGCTATTGTTCCAAAATGATCGCGATTGCAAATAGATCAACCTCAAATTTGAGGCGGCACATCAAATCCAAACATCCCACCATCCAACTGAGAAGATATGAACCAATGAGGACATCACCTGCAACAGCAAAGGCCGACGTGGAACAATCTGAGCCAGACATTTCTTCGAACCTAAGCTACAATCCGGGAAATATTACCAGTTTTATTGATCAAAATGCACCATTAACAGCAAGGAAAATAAGTCGGCTGGATGAAGCGTTGCTGGAAATGATTTGCCACGAATGTTTACCGTTTGACATAGTAGAAGGTGATACATTTAAGAAATTTATTCGAATGCTGAATCCAAACTATGAACTCCCTAGTCGCAAAACTTTATCGAATGGTTTACTGACAGATAATTACTTAGGACTGCTAGAAACGGTGACAGAATGTTTAATTAAAACAAAATCCGTTGCCTTGACATTAGACGGTTGGACAAATTCCAATAATGCAAATTTTTTAGCAGTAACGGCGCACTACATAAATGACGATTTTGAATTGTGCTCTAATTTGTTGGAGTGCTTTGAATTTACGCAGCAATGTACCGGTCACAATATAGCGGATTGGTTGAAAAGTGTAATGCTAAAGTTTAAAATCGAGAACAAAATTCAAGCCATTGTTACTAATCATACGACACATTTGAAGGATGCAATAGATGAGATAAATGTACCGCATCTGCCGTGTTTTGCGCACACGTTGAACATGATCATTCAACTGGCTGTGAAAAATTCCATAATCAGCACGATCGACGAAATGAAGCAAATTATTAATATTTTAAAAGAAAATAGCAGTGCATCACAAAAGTTCATTGAATCTCAAACGAAACTAAATCTTCCAAATATGAAATTGAAACTAAATGATGAGACAAGATGGAATGCTACGTTTGACATGATTGAACGGTTTCATAAAAATAAAATACCGATACTGACCAGCTTAGATGCCATGAACTTAAAACATAACTTAACATACAACGATTGGACAATTATGGAACAGACTATTAAAGTTCTGACGAATTTCGATGAAGCCACAAAAGTGATGTTGGCGGGAAAATCAAGCACACTATCACATATAGGACTTTTGGCTAACATACTGTTAAACAAGACAGAAAAGCTTTTAGATGACGATATGGAACCTGCAGTGAAAAAATTGGCAGCATCCTTATGCGTAGGGCTGTCTGATAGTTGTAAGCCTTACATTCAAGATCCATTAGTGTGCAGGGCAATGATGTTAGATCCCAGGATTAAAGGCCATGGGTTTGGAAATGATACGCAGCGGTCTGAAGGAACATATAAAAGTTTAATTGAAGCGATTGTACCCCTAAAATCCGATGCTACATCAGTACTAGAGGCAGCTGAACAAAATTCATTTGTTAGCCAAAGTCATCAGGAGAGCATATTTGATGAATTTATAACAAATGTCCGCCGTACTCAAAATAGAACTCCTGAATTGGAAGCAAAATTGGAACTCGATGATTACTTGAGGTTGAAATGCATTGAATTGAGTCAGGATCCGTTTGCCTGGTGGAAAGCTAATGAAACCAAATTCCCTGCTTTATTTCAACTGGTTCAAAATATGTTTTACATACCTGCCACGTCAGTTCCATGTGAACGCGTGTTTTCCAAAGCTGGCCAAAGGTATTGCGAAAAACGATCGAAGCTTTCGCCCAAAAAAATGTCAGAAATCCTGTTCCTACAGCATAACAGTAACCAAATAGCTTATGATGATGATGAGGACGACGACGAGGATGATAATAATGATATTAAGTCGCAGCACGTACCCCAGCAATGGCTTGAGAAGAACGGAATTACTTTTGAGGTATTATAAAACATCTTTAGCTTCACATAAACCAATCGTATTCATTCATTGATCCGGTTTTATTAGTCAGGCCAGTACTATAATCTATAGATGCTGCATGATGTATTTGAAACTTAGGCTCATTTCCTACTAATAAGAATTATTTCCTAAAGTGTAGTTCTATTCTCTGTTAATTTTCAATTAGTTCTCAAAGCGAAACATTGTAAAACTCAATACATAAATATTATAATCTTATCACCATAAAACGAAATGTGAATTGATATGTAAATCTTTGTCTTCAATAAATTGTATGTCATTCACCTGTTTACAAAATTAACTTCTATGTTCTCACTAATGTTCACTTTATGTTTTTACTGAAGAAATATCACCTTGATTGGATCATCAACGAATTTGCTTCGATTTTCACATTTATCTGTCAAATATCTCAACTTTAGCTAATTTTGAACATTCTCACGAAAAATCTTGCTGGGAACCATATCAAAACCTTTTGAGAATTATTTATAATCGACCAAAATATCCGTATTCGTTGGACACATTCTAACGATTTTGGTTCTTTTTAAAAAAATCATGAATTATGATGAAAAATATTTCTAAATCATAATTTAATAACCTTTTCGTTCCTGGTACGTAAACATATTGTTTGATTGCCAATTCTTTAGTGAATATTGTGATAATTTTGTTTGCATCTCCAATCAGGTTAAATATAAAACAATTAATAAAAACTTAATGCACGATGTGAAAACGGTGTTTTAGAACCAAAATAGTTTTGGAAAGCGAGGACCTAAATCCACAACATAGAAAAAAGTACAAGGTAGAAAACATGAGAAAAGGAGAAACATGAAGTTACTTTAAGTATTTCTTTATTCTGGGTCAAAGTCTACATCAACGGATTTAGAGTTGATGGATCGATTGTAGATTGGTGAGCTGTGCATGAAACCCAGCAGTGATGTTGTACTCCGTATCATTTTGACCTTCAACGAACAAATCTGTGGATAATGGTATAAAACAAACCATGAACGGTAAATTTTTACTCAAATAAGAAAATTATACAACTTATTAATCGGGACATTTTCATTGCGTGCAAGCATCGGATATTGATTTACTTCATAACTTATCAAAGTGTATAAACTCAACATATTATATTATAGGGAAATTTTTCTCCCCGATTCAGTGCTGCACAGTTGCCCATTCATCCTTTGAGATTATGCGAACGAATCAGTACAAGGCAACAGTTCAATAACCGTTTGCAAAGAATTCATTCTTTCCCTGTCGTACTACAAGCTTTTGGCAAAGATAAACAATTACAATCCAGCAGCGGTACGGCCGTTTTTATGTGCTTGTGTTTCCTTTGCCCCTTTGCTCGCTTTGCTACGATTGTACAAACTCGCCTGAACAGAAACTGATAGGATCTGTACAACAAATTCCTTCACTATGTCGCATTAAGGCGTGTGACCAGGTGGTGTTTCGCGTTGTGTCGAAATTTAACGAACCTACTGTTACATTTTTTTGTCAACTGTGTTGAGCGTTGAATAATTGTTTTGGTTTAAATAATCTCTAGGACCACTTTCATTCATTGGGTTTATTATATGTATTAAAAGGAATATAAAAATGAGATATTATTGGCAGATAAAGGGGAGAGCACCAAGCCAGCGAACCTTCGATGATGAATTGTTTTTTAGTTATGTTATTATAATATCTCTTCTTAGATGCTCCCTTCGCAATGGTAAGCTCTTCAAAAGTGCTTGGAGCGATCACCGTCCGATCGAGGCGAACCTGCCGGTCGATGAACTGATGGTCATCGCCGTGCCTCTGGTGGACACCGTCCGCCACCCGGAGGGTTTGCATGGCTGATAAAGCATATTCGTCTTTGGCATTCTTCTTTCAGCCGGAGACTATCCATGTACGAAAGGGTTGCCCCGCCGCTTATGCTAGAACTAGAAGAATACACCAGCGTGAGGCGCGTGGTTTTCAACGATTTAGCAGATGTGTTGAGCGAGACAGAAATTACTCGTCTACACTTGTCATCGTAAATCATTTACCATTCGCAAACGGTCGTCCGGTCACTTGGAATTCGTCTCGGGATCGCACCTTTCTGAAGCTTCATTCTCTCGCTGCACCATCGTTTGCTCCATGATTACACACTGGTGCCGGTATGCGTCAGATGTAGCAGAAGATCGCACTGTCTGTTGAAGCACAACGATCTTTCGAAGAACTGCAAACGAACAGATGGATTGCACGAGAATCCATGACGATTTATTCTGTAGCGACGGTTACAACAGTGTCCAATAGGCAAACTTGCCTGATAAGCATGGGTTGAAAAGGAAGAGTTTACATGAAAGGGAAATCTGCGGCATTGATTGGAATGGCATTTTAATAGCTTTCCAACACACAGCTATCTGAACTCAATCAGTGTAATACTCCAACCTGTCGTTTATTGAGTTTTCCTAGGTGTTTAATTAATAAATATCTTTCCTATAACTCTCACTCGTTTCACTCAACTCGGAGTGCGTCTATATAGGATGGAAGAAATTAGTTTCAAGAACATGTGTCTGCAGAAATGTATGCATTCTATTTGATTGAGTAAAGTATGTCGCTCATTTTTGCACTTAATTCCTTTGTAACGGTACACTCTTTTACTGAGTGCATCAGCGAAATTTAAGACACTGTTTCATGCAATGAAATTTGATTTCTTAGAATAACTTCGAGCTCCTCAAAACCGAATAGACTTGTGCTTATATTTACAGTGAAACGAGTGAAAGATCGACGACTTGAAAATTTAACAACGATCAACTATGTATTGGGTGAGATCTACGTAAAAATAAACTATGTGTATGTTTTTTTTATACTTATGATATCCCTTCCTACATCCTCTTTAATTTAACTATATTTTACATATATCATACATCGATAAATTACAAAAAAATGAATAATTTTATTTTTAACATTCAACCTTCTTTGTATTTCCTAAATTGATGCTAAAAGTTTTTTGTTGTTTCCGAACACACAGATCGCATTAGATTTAGATGTTATGATAAATGGAATGGATTTTGATACCGAAATAATTACAATACTAAGATAAAACAACACTGCACTCGTAAAGCATACTTATACATATTACAAACGTTCCTTGCTTACTTGCACTTCGGCCGCGTGATATTGTGATAACTAACATAAGCAAAAAGTATAAATAACATAACATACGTTTTCCAACTTTGCGTGTTAAGATTGTAATTAGTTATTGCGATTGTTATCATGAGATAGTATGATGATGATAAAATTTTCATTTGCTTGCTACATTTTCAATTTGTTTGAGGAGTGTTTTGGGAATGTGTGTAATTCGAGTGATCTGAAACGTCATTACGATACTCATTTATTGATATTTGAAAGTGATCATTGACAGGTACATAACGTTCTCCTGATACATTGAGAGCCTGCAGAACTGGCCAGATCTTGTACAGAAGTTGTCTGAGAAGAAGTGGACCGCTTTGAATGATTGAAAAGTCCCCTCACCCCATACCCCTTTGAAGGGTATGAAAAGGTTTTATCGACGGCTTACTTTCGAGTAATGCTTAATTCTGATTGCTTTGCCATGTTCTGATGAGAAACAACAATTTAACATCTAAAACATAATCTTTCTTGGAATCTGGTCAATGTGTACAAAATAACGTTTGGTGTTACTTTTCATGTTCTAAACAGTATCTAAAGAACGTTTAGAATATCTTCAACACATCAGATAACAACCACGACTTCAGATAGTGCCATCACAATCGTGATAATTATTATCGATTTGAAAACTGATCGAAAAATTACCCATTGACATAGAAGTGTACAGTCTTTCATGGCCCAATTCTTGCACAATGAACACCCACAAAATGAACGAAATGAATGAAGGATTTTATTCTCCCTTTTTATCTTATATTCTACTAAACCAATGATACATGCTATGTATTTCATAGAACACTGAGAGGAAGTGTTAAAAGTTTTAACATATCTGTAAGTTGTATTAAATTAAAAGAAAACAATGATGTTCAGAACTTTATTCTTTTTACATGTTTATAACGAAAAAGCTGGGTCAATTGTAAAGCCACTATTCAACCACCAACAACTAGGTGTCACATTTAAATTATTTTATTTCTCTTTATCCATGTGCATTAGTCGCAAGAGTTTGCAAAAGATGACGAAATCATTCTTCATTATGTTACTTAGCAGCCCAGTGTAATTTCTTTCACCTCACATGTTGCCTACAATGCACTTCTGCACAGTATAGAGTGTCGAATTGGCAACAACAAAAAGCGTAGAGGAAATTTAAATAAAATCAATCGTATTACGCTGATTATGCACTCGACCGTGCCGTCCCTTACCCGCATTCTGGGTGTACTTTTGGTCAGAAGCCGTGCAACGGTGGCTCGCCAGATTTCCTTCATTGCAAGCCGTACTAAACGAGCTTTCGGGGCCGTCCAGCGCCACCAATTGCCGTTTTAAATGAACTCGTAAATCACTTTCGTTTCAATCGAAATGGAAATTTCCCGGCCGCCAGTGGAAGTGGTGCTAGAAATTTCCTCCAACCACCGCCCAACACATCTTCTTGGCTCGTTTCTTTGGTTTCCGTATCAAATGCAGTTGAATACAGGGTACAGGCGTTATTTATGAGTGTGTCATTCCTCTTATGCATTTGCTGAAAGACGGTTTCGGTATGGGGGAAAAGCTCCCAATGCGTTCTGGTACGAATCTTTGCTGTTTCTGGCAGCTACAGGTGGTGGCAAGTTTTGGTCACGAACCAGAAAATGGCCCGCCAGCCATTGAACTATCGGACACGGCGGATGATTTTGTGCGCTGCGACTTTCGCTTTTCTTCCGCCTGCAATGAATATGGCTTTTATTAGAATCCACCGAAATCGACACTACTGTTCCTGCTATTGTGGGTCCATGAATAGAGCGCAAGAAGATTACAGATCGACTCGTGTACTGCCGTTGTACGGCCATTCATTAGTTTTTCGCTGCAGAGTCGCCCACGCTCCCAATCCGGACCGGGCGTTGGTCGGGTCGGATGCTTTCTGCGAGATCTGCGGAAATGAACGAAGGAAAAGTGTTTGCAAAGGTGGCACACGGCAACAGCAACCACAACAACAAAAAACCCGCCATTTGTTGCGGCTATTGACGCAAAGCGAAGTTGACGCGCCACATCTCGTGTCGGGAGCAGCGAGCACAGGAAAAAAAGGTTTGTCCAGAGCGCGTAGGCGCTTTCCGCCGTTTCAAGTGGGACAGGTTTCTTGCCAACTGTACGGCCTGTCACCTTCGAGTCTATCAATCAATGCGCTAACGCATGACTACAGATTACCTTTCATCGCAGCTGCTCTTGGTGACGATCCTTGTGTTTCGGGTTGAAGGCTGCGGCCATCATTCGACGGACGAGTTTAGTAAACAAAGAAGCAAACTAAAGAAATGGCGTAGGCTTTTTTAATGCTTTATCGAAGAAAAACTATCGAGAATATTTAAATGAAACACAATTTAATTTATTATGAATCTTCTCATTTGTTCATATATTCTTTTGCTTTAAGAACCTGTTTGTCGCACATAGTAAGAAATGGCTGTGTTTCTGAAAAAGGAATTTCTACTCCAGCAATCTGTAAGTAACCGGTAAACAGCTTAAGTGAAGGTGAAGACACTCCAAAGTGCAAAAGCCTCGAAAGACAACAGCATGATCCTTGAAGGCGATGATAGAAGTGTTTTGTTTTTGTCTTAGCTGTTTTCTACTGCTCCATAAACCTTAATTTGTTGCAGCTTTGACAAAATTCTGAAATTAATCCTTTGTTTAGTAACTATTATTTTCGATTTAAAAAATATATATTCCATACAGTGATCATTTTAAGAATATTCCCAACTGATATCAGCTACTGCTGATTGTCCGACCGGTCTACGTGTGAAATTGTGAGGGGGTTTCAATATTTTCGCAAAGAAAAACCGGATCACCGTTCGTCGTAGACGAAAACGGTCCACTTTGTCCACTTCATTCATCTGTCTGCCATTGAAAGGTAGCCGGTCGCGCTTGTACTCGATACTTCCCTTCGCGGTTGTATATTGACATCGATAAGAGTCTTTTTTTTGCTTATCCAGCAAAGTAGGCCGTTTGAAAGGCAAAACGGAAGAAACTACATGAACACAAAAAAATGTTTAAAAAGCTTTCGGTGCTCGCTAGATGGCCGAACTAAATGTCAAGTTCATGCAGTTTTGCATTTTATGACACGTCAGAAACATGGTATTGTTGTGTGAAAAAGGCATTTTTACATTTTTATTATGGAGTTAAGTTTCTACTGTATAACTGTCTTTAATGAACGTTGAATGTAAGCCTTTACTCAGTCAGAAAACTATATTAATGTTCTAAAAGTGTTGCTACAAATGAAAACCCAATTATACTCCGTTTCGTTTGCAGCTACGTATGTACAGTGTGGCTCTCCAATTAATCCCGCAGAAATACGATAACTAATTTTTAGGTATTATATTTTGCCTATATTTTCCTATGTGGTTATTAACTCTGCTGATATTTCGTGAAAAGACACAGTAAAATACCTACGTTTAACATTAGATAAAGAATTTACACACAAAAACCACATAGAAGATGTGTGTATCAAATTAGGCAATATATTGTAATCACTCCACGTTTTCCTTAATCGAAAATCTGAGCTTAATTTAAGAAATACATTTGTTAAGAAAATAAACTTATTGTACATAGTGTCTGTTTTAGGCCAATACATACAGCGATAATTTTTTTAAAAATTACACCAAAACGCACAGAAAGAACTTCTTCTTAAAGTTCATTTCATTACCTTTCTACAAAATATACAAAATGCACATATTATGCAATATGCACATCCGCGAGATACAGCATAATATGCTTTTCAACGTTTGATTTTGAATTATGATAAGTGCCTTTAGGCTGTTAATTTTTCCATACACAATATTGGCGCGTACGTTTTGAACATCTTTACCTAAATCTAACTTATATTTACTTCTCGATGTTCAACTCCCCAAATCATTAAATCTTAAAACTATCTATAAACCTAACAAAAATTATATGGAAATATTTCGTATTACTTCCTGCTCTGAATGTAATATAGCACTACTGGTTGAATCTACAGCTTTAAAGATAAGATCTTCTAAGGATAAGATTCCGGTAGAATTATACAGATCTGAAAGCCGAGTCCTGTATGGAGCATTTGAGATCATTCTGCATATTTGTATTTTCTTTTTATGCATCTGCGCACATGATTTCCATACCATACCGTTTCCATAACTATTATACTGTGGGGACAAATACCTGTTTGAAAATGATAATCTTATCGTTAAGAGATGGTCGAGATCGATTATGTAAACCATAAAATACAACTCTACTACTACGAATATGTAGTTATTATGAAACATAACTGTATTAGTCGCTGAAACTAATTTACTATAACTTCTGCCATTTTCCATTTGCATTGAATTCGTTGTGCAATTGCTCCTGATCTTAACTTAATAGGAAACTAATATTTAAGTGTATAACAGTTCTTATATTGAAATTGTACAGCATGTACGGCGCTATTATTAGAGAGGATACATTTATCAAAGCTCAGGCAGTATCATCACAATGTAGTAAGAACTGGAAATTTTTCAGCATACTGAAGATAAAGTTATTGCGGTACTTGGGTTGAATTTAAAAGTATTACGTAGCCAAGCACCTGCTCAGTAATTGAAATGTTATACAAATACAAAATCTCGCTCATTTTAGGATAAAATTTACTTATATCCATTAACTTACATTTTAACTTGTATCCAAGAACTTTTTGAAGTTACCTGGCTGAGTTGTAGATGGAACCTATGGACAAAGCAATGAGAGAGTTATTTTAAGAATATTTTTACAAACCCAAATCTGTTTCACATTTTTTCACCAGTTATGTTCATATTCTCGCGTTGCAGAAGCTTTGGAAAGTATTGGTTCGATACATTGGAATGTGAAAAAGAATTAAATACATCAAAATCATTTACGGGCATTCTGTTAGTGCTTTGAAATGAACGCAAGCTAATTAACTGTTCTGGTAATTGTAATACATTACAAAACAGTTCGTAAGAAAACTCACCGCTAGGAACACGCTTCAAAAATCTAATGAATAGTTTCAAATTTGCCTGCAGGATTATTCTCCACGAATCGCCCACAACGGGCAGGTGAGCCATGTAGCTTTGTTATGCTCGAATGTCCAACTTAGCCGTATCACTGTGGAACTTTGAGATCCGCTCCGCAAATAGCGCTCATCACAGTGTCTCATCATAGTGCAGGGAAATCTGCATCTCAAGGTTGGTGCAATGTAATTAGCATGCATGCCGGACTGCATTTGTGCCCGATAACCATAATAGTGATCACTGCCACAATTACTCTGGCCTCTGGTCCACACAAGGTTACAGACATTATCTTCAGCATGCAACCGGAACCGGAACGGTAATCAGTGAGTTTGATGCTGGAAAAGTTACACCATCCACCAAACGGTACTATTGTTACAGGCTGGCGAAGATTTTCGGTAAACCGGCGTTGGTTCATTGTGATTGTGAAACATCGTAATATGCTCACCAGCGAAACAGTTACCGAGTAGGGCTGGCAACGATGTTTCATTCGCTGCGTGAGATAACGATACATCAAACGCCAAAACTATCAGTACGGTGCGAATGTGTCATCACCATCATCAAAAGTACCAGCGCAAGATTCCAACCAGTGCAATCGCATCAACGTTGCGGGAGGTGCCGATGCACTCGTTTGTGCTGGCACCTTGCAACAAACGTAACCTTTTTTGGCGTGGACACGCAACGAATGGAAAGTCCCAACCTCTCTCATCAAGTACTGCTGTTTTTTCCCTCCTCCTCAATAATGCCGCTTACCGGCACACTAAGCAGCACATAATTTATTCCTGGCTTATGAACCACGACACTCGCTCCGGCTGGCACCATCAAACCACCGGTACCAGTACCATTGCTGAGCGCTTTAAGATGGGAACTACGTACCTATTTATGATGGGCCAACTCTATTATGGCTTGCATCTCGTGTTTTACAGATTACTTTAATACCAAGAAAATTTAGCACGCCTCGAAATAGTGCACGGGATAAACTACGTCTCGAGATTACTTTTACGTATAGCTAGTGATGGTTACACCAAGGCGGTTAAGCAAACTATCAATGCATAAGATGAATTGCATCTAGGTTTATGACTGCTTGCATTTGGCTGATTGTGTGTGCAGCAATGGTACAATAATTCAGTACAATTTCATGTGAAAGATTATTACTGAGCAAATGGATAATTTCTATAGCATGCCATTTTATAACCATGTAAATTGCAACTTTATAAAATCTCTATACAAAAAAACAGAAATACTAGTTGCGAAAGTAAACAAAATAAAGTATGAATAGAAACACTGGAAAAACAAACAGTATACAATTCATTTCAGTTCATCTACAAACATTCTTATACGATAAATGGTAATGATAATTTGTAGTGGTATCGGCACCGATCTTTCACACCACGAACCAGGACCAAAATCCCACCCGGATCGTTCCTCCGTAGTAGTAGTGACTGAATTTCCTGCTACGTGGTAAAAAGTCCAATTAAGCCTGGCCGTCATAAAAAAATTAGTGATAGTGATTCATAATCAAATTACAGTAAGCTAACAAATCGGTTTCTGAATAGACTAAATAAATCTAAAATCATGCGTACTCCAGTGAAGCCCCTTTCCAGAATAATAGCAGAATAGTTTCGATAGGACTAACAAAGAACATTCTAATTGTTTTCTTCCTTTTCTCTTTATTCTTTTCTTCTTATCGTTTTTCCAGGCGACCTAATAATCATGCCTCCTGACCATACAGCGCTTACCCTGTCTATTTGGACACTCGTGTTTTGTGCTTTACTTGAAAAATAGAAAATACAGATAAAAACATTGTTCGTATGATTTGTGTGATATGTAACTTCACTTTTCGTATTTTCTTTCTTATTTTTCTCATTTGTCTTGGGGTCAAATGGTAACTATATGAACCCTTCGAAAAAAATATTGTTTCCGTATTAAATAATGTTCTTAAAAATCGGTTTATATATTAATGAGGCACGAAAATTGCTACTTAAAAATCGTTAAATAATTTTAAATTTGTTTAAATACTTTACGTTAATATGAGATTTTGTTGTTCTTTCATCACATTATGCAAGCTATTTATCATACTCTAATTTTTTTAACTTAAATATCACGGCATAAGCCGTGTTGTCACTTCGATTTTTTTATTTTATACTTCTTACAATAATGTTTTATTTTTAATATGATGAATTTTAAATTTTTTCAATAGTGATGAATAGTTTATCATTATGTTTGTTATAAACCATAACCACATCAGTTTTCTTCCGTCGCTGTAGAGGCACATATTTATCATCTTAAATAATTGTTCTTAATGATGATGCTGTACTGAGTTTTGTTTTCAAAGACCTTTCAAATTATTTAATATTCTTATGTTATCAAATTTCTTAAATTTGTAACTCATCAAAATGGTAATAGTATTGTGCTAGGTTATCCAGGATTTAGGTGATACAACCAAACACAGGAATAATAACTAACGATATCCTTCATTTTATATTTCTATATACTGTAATGTGTAAGTTACTAAATGTAAATGAAGTAGAAGAATTATTGAGGATACTATACATCATAGATATGGATTATTTAGTGCAAACGAACGTTTTGGTGTACAAAATACTAATATGAACCCAAAAAACTAAATCTTTGACACAAAAAGCATTCAATAATTATTCATTTACCATGCTAGGGCCTAAAACTCTCCCACACAACTCGTTCTTTCTCTATCTTCATCTCTGTCATGTCGATTAGCTGGTTTTTAGTTCAATCCATTCCTGACCCGTCGCCTGCATTCCACATAAAATCGATCATAACATTCCTAACAATGATGCATTTCCGCCGGTCGGAACGAATCGTTGGCTCTCTGGATGAACGGGAAAGTATTCAAAGCAGGATGTGATCCACCGAAGATATGCCAGAGCATAGAAAGCATCTGATGCGCTTGTTTCCGGTGCACTTTCGGTTTGTAATTCAATACGGTGGGGAAACAAGATTTACTATCATTTAACTTTATGGCACCAAACATGTTTCTCTTATTAAACTTTTCGATAACACAATTGTAACATCAATTACTTTGCTAGGCTTTAGGCAACTGTCGTGAAAAATGTTTTTCAATCATTAGTATTCGTAAAAGTGAACAAAATAATTGATTCATCAAAAATACTATGAATTGAAATGTCTACTCTATTCATACTTATGTGAATCGTATTATAATGGAACTGACGTCTTTGTTATGTAAATCTTTGAAACACACACACGCGAGATTCGATGAGAGGTTATGCACTATTAAAAAAAAAAACACCAAAAATGCCTGATTTGGTAATGCACCCGTTTTAACAGCCAACTTAGCGTGGTAAAAGGGGAGATCGAGGATTTGACGACACAGACGGCTATCATGTGTGTTTGCTAATTGGACAGCAATGGAGCCGATCCTACCATGCGGTGGCACACGCTGCCATATCTTAATGTCATTATCGATGGATTTCAAAGTGGCTTCAACCTTGGCTTAGGCTTAAGCTCATTAAGAATCTATTATATCGGAAAGCAACGAGCTTACGCGCGAGATCGGATCTTCGTACGAATCAAGTTGCTCAAGAAGGCGTGTGCCACTGTTGGTTATGTGCGGTTTGAATGGCATGTGTAGATGAATATGGTGCCTAAAATTGATTCTTGTGATGATTGATCGCTTCCTAACTTTAGTTTAACTCATTTTGGCCAAGTTTAACTAACTGGTGCATGCATGTAATTTCCTTGTTTTACACCTTTAAACTATTTCCGCACGCGTCAAGATAGTATCGTTGAGCGAGTTTTTGTCCGTACGTGAATTAACAACAGGTGACCCCAGCATCGACACAGTTTCCTCAATTGCGCAAATATACTTTTCCCGCTGCATTATGTCGTAATAGGGTCATGTTTGAACATTTTTCATGCTTTACTTTCTGTGCAAGCATGCTGCAGTGAGAATGAGGTAGAGAAAATTCCTCCGCAGAAAGGCAAACCTGCTATTGAAAGCGCACATCGTCAGTCGATCTGGCAATGGTGCCCGTGCAACCGACGAATTGAGACCAATGTAAGAGATTGCCTCCACGAATCCTCCCCCGGGTGTTCGAACAACAATAGCTGACAACAGCGGCACTAGCGTCGGATTATGAAGAGGGTGACGTGTATAATAGCCTGGAAGTGAAGAAAATGGGCCTCGAAGCAGATGGATGCTGGAGGTCTGATTTTATTTCGATACACCCCGACACATTCGACGACGTCGACCTGATTGCGGTTCACCAAAGATGTTCACCAGGCGCCCATTTCCCTTTACAACGTCTTATCGAAAGCACAATTCCCTTGCACTTTTTTCCTTGCGCCTGTTGGCTTCTGATAACGATCGGCTTAACATCGGTGAGAAAATGCATCCGGCGGTTTTGTTTCCTCTTCTCAGCTTTGTTGGTGTAGTTAACGTACCGAGGGGCGAGTTGTTCATTATGCTTCTCACACTATCACCTATTTGTGAATCGTTGGATGCATTCTATGCCAAATTAATACACGCTTAAAGATACTTCTCTTTTTTGCAAAAAAAAAAGGCTAATGTGCTAAAAATTTCAACTACCAATAGAATATACAGAATTGAAGAAATCTTCTTGAAGGTCGCATTAGAGCCGTACCTGTTTTGTTATTATTCTGGTTTCTGTTTCATTAAGAAAATGCAGAAAGTACCCTCTATCATTTTGCGAAATTTTACTTTTAAGAGTGTTTAAATATCATGCCTTTAAACTTGCTGTTCCAAATAAGATATTTTGCTATATATTATCTGAGTGTTTGTAACAAATCATATAATTAAACGTTATTCGTCTTCATCCTTCATATACCATTGTACTGTATTCATATTTCGATAAATGTCAATTAAGCTGTTATATTAGGTTATTTTTTCAAATCTAAAACGTGAAAAACATTTTCATAATTTCAACTTACCTAAAGATGTCTTGCTAGCAAAACATTAAACTTAAATCAGGCTAGTATTATGATTTGAATCAAAATTTATTCGTTTGCTGATGTGTATTGCTGAAGTTCGTTATGTGTAGGACATATCGTGAGGTTAACACATCGCTAGACATCAGAGAGAACAAAAAACTTTACAGAAACTCCAAGTTGTTTGAATGACATTGTCGTTTAATTTGAGTCGATTAGTAATATGCCCGCAAGGATTTGTTGTAGCAAGTTATTTAAAAAAAATAGTGTAGGAGTCATTATGAATTTGTGTCATGAGATTCATTCGTATCATATTTAAATGAGTTTGTAAGTGTGTGTTAAATACTTTATGTGGGGTGTTTCGGCATCGGCGCTGATACCTCACACGACAGACCGGGCCCAAAATCTCATCCGGATCGCTCCCCTGTAGCATGGACTGACTATCTTGCTACGTGGTAAAATGAGTCTAATACGGCCATACCGTCATACAATACGAGGAAAAACACTTTGTGTGTTTAAGATAATCAATATATTCCATCAATCCATCTCTAAAAACGAGTGTAAACAAGTAATGTTTTATAGTTTTTTGTGCCACTAATGTTAACAGTTAACCGGGAAGTTAACCTCTTTTATCAAGATTATAGACACTATAAAACAGACTTATCATACGTAATAAAATAAAAACCATAGAAATTCACCTGAACGTTGGATTGAGCGGTTTCTGGGCTGCTAAAAACAAGTCAATGGAACCTAAATTGGCAGCCCAAGACCTTTTAACAACTTTTAAAACAAACTAAAGGGAGTCAGATTGAAGTTGTTTAAAGTCTATTAAGCTTTCAAAAGCAAGTATATGACCCCAACGATGCTATAACCATTTATTTGTTAAAATATTTTCTACAGATATTTTCATTTCCGATCAGTGAATTGTCATTTTTCTGGTTGACCTGGTTGTACCATAGCACAAGCATTTAATTTTTTAATCCTAAAACATACAATATTTCAAAATTATTTTAAGACACTGATAGCGATTTAAATCAAGCCTCGCAATTCCATTTGTTCCATTGACATTGAAGCAGTGAATTAACCAGCGTTAAACAAGTGGCACTTATGCTTAGACGGCATATTTCCCCAACAATTGAATGCGTGGATCAAAGGCTTCCAGTGCAAACAGAAGACAGGAGTAAAAATAAACTAAGGAAACACTCAGTAGCTTAGCTCGTTGGCTCATTGTTGAGGAGCGGCATGCACTGACGGCCTGGTAATATCCGGTGCAGAAAAATCACTCCTTTGAACTCCAGTAGAAAAAAAAACTCCATTGCAAAGCAAGAAGTCAACGGCTAGAACAAATGTAACATGATCGAGTCACATGCTGTGCAGTTGGTGGAGGCCCAATCCCGACCCGACAACAGCGGTTGACGGATCAATATGCGTTTATAACTTTAGCTGATGCACACAACGCTGGCGGAAAGAGTAAGATCCCGAGGGGGAGAGGGGGCTTCTTGAGACGAGCTGGTAAGAATATACAGAAAATACTGTTTCAAAAAGTGCTATCGTCATCAAAGAGCTGCGTTATGTTTCTTTTTGCTACCCACCAACCAGGAATGTGCGATAGTGTCGATCGTAGCAATATGAGGTCTGGGTCGGACTTTCGTTACGGACGCGATCGGAAAAAGTCAGAACAATCTCGCCTGGTCGTGAATTGTCACGTCAGTTTGCTTTCCGATGTCATGATGTGCGTTAGTGAAGTGCTCGCGTTAGAAAAGTGTGGATTTGTAAAGTTCAAGTGTTAGTTTTTCAAGCGGTGTCTCTATGTTGTGATATGTTTTTTTTTACATTGTTGTATGGTCATAGCGATTTTTGAAGAAACTGAAACACATCAATTGCCAGTCAATACGTAAGTACATAGTTTTTCTAAGTTCAAATGTTACTACATATTAGAAAAGGTTTATAAGGCAGTTTAGATAGTTGGAATACATTAGTTCCATAAATGTGGTATCCATAGTGTAATATTATACCATAACTTTAATATAAAAATGTTTAACGCTTCGGTTTATAGTAACAGTGCAAAATCTGCTTAAAGATTTAGCAAATCGTTAGTACCGGCAAATTGAATGAGGCCAAATCAATATTTGTTCGATCGTCTAAGCCCACCTCCAAAATGAAATAAAGAAACAAGAACAACAACGGTTCCGTACCGGTAGAGCCAACATGGTGCACGAATATTATTTTTACTTTCGTCAATTTTGCACCGGTGCTTCCACAAGGTGATTTCCGGTATTTGGCCTAAATTTGCCCAACCGCATATCGTGCAAGTCGCACGAAATAGGTCGTTTCCCGCGTGAGGAAATTGCGAAAAACATAAACCTATTTTTCCCGCAAGGGTTGCCCTTAAGCATCATCCACCAACTGGTAGCAAACAACGTTCGATGGGTGCCAATGATGGCTACCATAGTAAATTCGACAATAGCTGCAGGTGACGGGATGGAGGATTTATTTTCCTAGCAAAAAAAAGAACGCTATTTTGAACATTTTCCCAAGCGTGCTATTGGCCGTGGGTAAGCTGATTGGAGAAGGAATCATAACAAACCAGATAAAACGTGGCGTTAAGTTTAAAAATGTATTTAAATTACTCACGGATCGGAAATAAACACCAATCCAGTGCAAGTGAGCTGAAGCTAAAGCGAAAGCGTAGGAAACCAAAGAAGTTGACACCGATCGACATAAGAAACCGTGTTAAATGAAGTTCACGATTCACTTAAGCCTCCCCGCGGTATGCTTTAATATCTTCATTGCAAATTGTGGTACAGGAGATGAAAACGATTAAAGTGTTTACTTCAATTGTGTACGGAAAAATGTGTAGGTACATCGTTTAAAATCAATTAGAAAATATGAATTTGTTCAAAAGATTGTTTCACTGTCCTCAAGCAGTACTCAAACATACGAAAAATAGCAACTTTTTTTTACAATATTGGTGTATCTCTATGCTCTATGCCTTATTTATTTGTTTTATTGATTAAGATTAAAGTTCGCATAAAATAAAATGAAATTAAATGCCACCATACCCACACAAACCGAGCCTAGTGGTTGACGTCTCTACGCTTGTAACTCTACCCCTTTCCGGGATACGTTTAATGCTTTTTTCATTAGAAACATACAATACCTCACCCAATCGGTCTGGCTTCGTCACGGATCACGGGACACTAACCGTTCAATGAAAGTGTCTTCCGGCACGACCGTACCAAGTGATCTGCGAAGTGACAGCGCGACGATAAACGATGAATAATGCACTTCAGTGGAGGTTGGTCCGTAAAGCTTTCACTACCACTCTGTCCCCGGGTCAAACCTTTCGGGGTGGTGGCAGGATTTGATCGAGTAGATGTGTTCCGCCATTGGCACCGCCACGCGGTCAGCTTGCCACAAACGGTGTCAGGTCGCCAATCTTTCTGTGGTCTTGTGAGGTTCGGATCTATAGACCACTTGGGACAGTGGTGAGGGTTCTATTGATGGGTCTGTTACATCGGCCTTTGTATGTGCTTTTACCTACAGACTCAATATTTCACCTTTTCTTCATCTGTCGCTCTTGGTTCATAAGACATACACGGTGGGCTGCATTGTCCGCCAATGGGGCGTCAGTGCCAATCGATGGACAATCATTCGGAGTGGATTAGGTCAACGATGAGATAACAGAATCCCGCTTCCCGCTGATGCAATCTCTGTACAGTTGACCTGGAATGGGGGTGATACATGTAGATGGTGTGCTTGCAATATATCCTAAAAAGCGAACTCATGTGATGTCCAAAAGGGAATTTTATTTGTTGTGAAAAAAAATGCAAAAGATCCTAACCAGGAGCATGGGAAGAGAAACACCAATAAAGCATACGGCGAACAGAGCAATAAGTATCATAAGTTTGTCCAGGATTGCATCTCCCCCAGTCACGATCTTTATGGTATCCGACAGTTCCAGCAAGCAGTAATAGCCATTGAATGGAGGAAGATCATGATTTAGAATTTTATCACGTTTTACCTCCACTGCGAGATGCCTAGGGTCCTATGGGTAGAAGGAAATGATGTGACGTCGTTCCCGCCATGTCTAGACGCGTAGAAAAAAGTGTCCGAGAGCGACCAAACTAGTGCACACAAAAGGATTCATATGCCGTCTATTGATTCTTGATTGCAGCCACAATCGAGTACTCGCCGCAAGTTCATACAACACAGCGAGAGTTGACACTTGATTAGCGTTCCGAAGGAGAAGTCCGTTTTGATTTTTTGCTTCTTATTAATGAACAATATTGCAACGAAGAACAAACAAAATATCAAGCTAGACGTGCGCAGCTACCGTTCTGCTGTTCGTGCAAAAGTGCAACGTCTCAATAGATACTCGATGCCGGTCGGTGGCAGAAATGCAAAGCGAAGGGAAAAAGTGTTCACACGACTGTCTGCACAAAACGCTGTCCACAAACGAGGAATGCGTGTTTGATGGGTCCGATGACAGAGGTGCAGACCCGTATAATGCCTCCATCGTTAGAACTTTACTCCGTAGCAAAAACTTCCTACCGGTTGGTGCTTTGGAATTTCCTAACTCGATATACTCATCCGCACACTACCCTCTTTTTGTGCTACACATGCTTGCCATTCACGTTCACACCGGATTCGAAAGAATGTTTGCTTAGCAGGAGAAAAAAGAAACCACCCTTTTTCCAGAGCGGATGTACTGTGCTGGTGGACGTAGTGTATAACCAGCTGATATGACAGAAGTTACCCGGGATTTAGGTTGCATTTTAGACGGAAAGAAATCCGAGAGTATCGTCCGGCAACATTGTACTGGAACGTATTAATTTTGCAGCTTATGCAGTTTATGGTTGAAGAATAAGTTTTTAGCATTTTTTAAAATATTTCTTATGGCAATTCATTTTTCAAAAATAGCAAACTAGTTCGAATGGTTGCACTCGTGCATATTTGTAACATCAGTCAAGCTGCATAAATGCACTGCAAACAGCGACGGTCGTAGGCGTCGATTAGCTTCATTCGAATAGTAAGTCACCATGAAGAAATGCAAATTCACGTCAACGTTTGAAGGTTTCGTGTTTATTTGAGAAAAACCGTGTCTCATGTGTAGCGCCACTAACACGCCTGCCGGCCTACCTGTTAGAGTTACAAAACATGTCTCCCTAAGCTGCGTTTGATATTCTAAGAGTGATTTAGACCATCGTAATTGGCTGGTGGCCCCTTCCCATGGGCTTTGCCTTTTTTCTTCGGCCTAACACGAAACTTGACAATATTAAGCGCCAGTACGGTCATTCGACTGTTCGTAGTGCGGCGCTTAACAACCGCAGGAGAGTTTGGACCGGTGGGCTTTCGAGGAAATGATAAACCAGGCGTCCTTGCGTCGAGCACCAGCCCGTTTGCAGCTAAACCTTCTATCGAAATCTATCCCCCGAGGCAATTCGGATATTTGTTGTCCGTTGTGCTTTTGTTAGGGGTTACTTAAGGAATGGGCAGTTGGATTTATCGATCCCGCAACTCGCTGCGATCGTACTGGGATCATTGGAAACAGCTTCGCTAGACATTTTCGAGGATCGATAGTCCCATCCGGTCAAGCAAAAATCAAGTCAAACATCTCTCCCCTAAATGAAGGAGAGTGGGAACTCGGATGAGGGAGTTTTTTTCCGCCAACTTAGAACTTCCCCCAAGTTTATCCCGCGAACCTCCAGCAACAGTAAAGCCTATGCAGTGGCAAGGGAAAAAAAAAACATGGGTATAAGCTGCATACACAACAGGCACTCGATACAGAGGGTGAGAATTTCAACAACACGTTCCGATTACTATCGTAACAGCGTGTAGTGAGCTCTCCAAATGGTGTTTAGTGTGCACCTTGACGGCTCCACCATTGAACTGTAAGTTGGCAGCTTTTCGACAATTGGAGCAATTCAACGCAACTTCGAGGGCAGCATACATTTGCTCCCTCCCGGTGCAATTAAAGCGTTGTTATTGAAAAGCCTCGGATTCGGGAGCAGCCGTTCGTATGAAACGTTTCTCAACAGAAGCGGGATTTTTGAGATCGATTATTGATTGAATTTTCTCACGTGTTCCCACATGCCACACGGGTGTTGAAAAGCACACACAAGAAGAAGGAAACGTTGAACCTACGGAAGTTTGGGGAGCGCGGGGAAAATTAACGGGTCTAGCCGGATTCGGTGTGTTGAAACATATTAACGATCGATCGAGTTTAAAGATTTTTTTGCATACACATAAGAAACAGTGTTTGTTTGAGTTTGCATTATCACATGCGAATTTGTTTTTGAAACTTTGTAACAGCTATCATAGCGCTGTCCTTGTACTATTCCCAAACAAACGGTGGGTGACAATCGTTGTGGTGTTCGTTTAACATTGGGGCAAGATCGCTTCATCATGCCAGATTAACTACGATATTGTCAAACCATTTGTCTTAGCCTCCGCCGAAGGGGCCACAAAACGATGGGCTGGTTGGACGTAATGCATCTTGACACCTTGCCACTAACTACTTTGCCCGATATGGATGTGGTCCGGTCGGGAGTAGTGGAGTGGGAGATTAGCGCACGACGATTCCGCCACCAAACGCAGTCTACTGGCAGGCAAAGTCGTACACTAGCTTTAGTGACACTAATGATTTTTGCTTCCCCAGATTCGACGATCTTCGGGGGTCGTTTTGCTGATGTCGATGTACCTTGCCGAAAGGTGCCCGTTCGTGTCGTGATGTCGGTAACCGGTTGCGAACGTCGGTTGAATGAAGATCGTCAGATAGCAAGTTGCTAATGGTGATCTCCTTAGTGTCTAGTGCGGCTGCATCTACTGAGCGACTGTTAAATTGCCCGAAAGAACAGGTTGATCGTTAAGCACATTGTAAACGTTTTGTCCATCACGAAAACCTGTGTACGGTGTATTGTCCGATGGGAATCTATTTGGTTAACATCAGTAGAACGTTGGTGAGTAAAAGGAGGTAAACTGGTTAAAATTTAGCTGCACAAGATCCACTAATGTATGATCAATATAGAATGTGCCACAAATACATTTCTATAACTATAATCATGTTACACAACGGTGTGTGTTATTCACGTAAGTACCAAATTGAGCAAAACGTATAATGTTCTTTTGTTCAACATCATCAGGATTGCTGGAGACGAAATATCGATAAAGTGTCGATCTAAAGTTGGTAATTAGCAATAAAGCACCAATATACAGCCGACCAGTTCATGATGGATGTCCATTTTATTTTTACGCCATGTATTACACATGAACATGTTTGGTGTACATCTATCAGATCCCTACATTCATTCGTAGGGTCATTGCTAGAGCTCAATCATCTAATCACCCAGCAAAAGCAACCAACTTGGATCGCACATCATACTACACTAGGTTCGTACTAGCCCACAAACTATCACTGAACGGGGCTGGAGCAATCGCTGATCGGACTTCGGGAAGGCAATGAGCCCGAACCGTGCGGTGCTGCAGTTGTTAGATTTATTGGAGCGCCATACTGCGCTCCGTTGCTGAAATGCAACAAGCTCGTAATTTAGCCCGATGACGCTTGGCAACTCCGCTTGTCTGTATGTTCTGTGATTGCCCACGAAAGACGGGCGACAAAATGCAAAACCGCACGTGTTACCGGTTCGAGTCGTCCACCGAAAAAGGTTTTACAGTTGGGAGGGTGCCCCGCGACAACGAGAGCCTTATTTGTGGCGAATATATTACGGATAGGTTACAACGGGTCCACTGCCTGCGGATTGCATTCTGCTCTAGTGGGGGGAGAATTGAGATGGTTTGATTCGTTTTTAGCCATCATGGGGTGAAATAATATGGTACGGGATGAATATTGCACGGGCTCGGTGCGATAAATGTTTCTAGCGGTAGTTAGCTCAATCATTCACAACGTAATTCGCTCACTGATATTTTTTGTTATTCATTCTCTTTTCTTACAGAATCCCGCTGTTCAGAAAATAATTACAAACTTTTATCGCAAATATCGATAATAATAAAATCCGGTCGAGTGTTAAGCATTGCGTAAGCTAAAATAAATGTTTCGCTCGTTTCGATTCTGCCACAGAACGTTCAATGTGGTTCGTAAGTGACCACTTACGGGCAGTACATGGCCACGGGGGAACGCCGCTACGTTGCTTTCACTTGGTACGCTCGTACAGTAGAGCTAAAAGTAAACATAGATCCATGTGATGTGACGTAGTGGTACCCTCCCGTGTCCATACCAGCATACCCATGATTTGGATTTCCCGACCACAGCCGCTGCTCCAGTGCAAGACGCTCGTCAACGTACCTGAGAATCTAGGCAGCGAGAAGCGAAAGAGTTGCTTGACATCCGTGTACGTGTGTGTTTAATGTATGTATGTTCATTGAACCGCATGGCGAAACGGTTGAATGTCCGCCCGCCCGTTGCGGTCCCGAGAACGTGCACACATCGCTCAGAGCTGCATATTTCTCCCGTTCATCCGGTTACAGGGAGTACCAACCCAGCGTGGACCTGAACCTAGAATAGCACACGTCCACCACCACGTCCAACCCGTCTACCCAGGAGGAGAAAGATCACCGATCCAACGGTACCGTTAGGCCGCTTGATGGACGAGGGAACAACTCATGAGAGCGCACGCCACGTCGTCAGACAGGCGTCGGAGTGTCGGAACGAGCCTCGGTCCACCAAGGTCGGATTGGAACAGCTGGCTCTGGCAGCTGGTTTCTAGTCGAGCTGTCCGGATCAAACGGGAAGGTGATAATTTTTCCTCCACACCATACCAACGCCCTTCAACACAACCCGCGTACCCACTGTAACTATTTCAGATACTGTTCGCAGACGAAGCCTTTTTGCGCATTCTGGTGCTTGGGACAAGCAGAAGAAAGGAGGAATAACAACTATAGCACATCAAATTGAAGTCTACCCTTTGGCAGGGAACCGATAACCGAAGGAATGACCCTACAGCAACGAGATCAGCATCTCGGGAAGGAACACTTGTTTGTGTAAGTGTTGGTTGGGGATCATGTAAATGAGTCTAATAAGATATGATTGGCCATCGGGAGGGGAAACGCTGTACCTGTGTCGATTTAACCACGATGCTTCCATCTTCCACCAGTGCACGCAGATATTGTTTAATCTCACGTCTAGAAAACAATTCTGCACATCCAAGATGAACGATCGCTTGCGACGATCGTTTCCGTTGCATGCGTAAGAAAGGTGCATTAGCTCGCAGATTGCGCCATTCCGCGTTGGGAGCTAAAATTATAGATGATGATGCTTTTTCTAATCAACTTATAATCCTTTACGAGAAACGCTTTAAAATGGATTGCCGATACAGCTGAAGCAATAAATCAGCAGGAGAAAATATTCCAATTTCTGCTCAATGGCATAAGATTCTGTGTTCCCTTAAATTCGTGCCCTTATAGAAAAACAAAACAATATCAAATGCCAAAGTACGTGTCTCCTTCAATTTGTCTCCGAATGACATTTTAACTCCTTGTTTCGAACAATTTGTCATTACAAGGAGGTGCCCATAAATTTATGCAATCATATTTGTCTTTGTTCAGATGGTTACAAACAGCAGCATTGTCCAGACCTCACGCAATGAAGGACGCTCAGTTTTCTGTTATGACAAGATGTGTCTCGTCAGCAACCTTGAAGAAGGAAATCGTAAAGCGAGGAAAACTAGAACCCGATAGAATTGAGCATTAATATTAATTTCTGATTTACATTTCAAAGTGCGTGTGTGTATGTGGCTTGCTACGGGTTTGCCGCAGTGATTCAACCATACCGTACTAGTAAAAGAGGTTATTATACATTTTGGCAGTTTGGCTTCAATACTTCAAAAAGATGGTGGGTTGCACTGCATTTCACTGACACTGGAGAGCACATTAAGCACTACCTAGAACCTGTCAGTAAAAGTGTCTCTTGTTACAGCCACGCTTTACAGATTCCGCTCTTTGCCTCCGTCTAGAGATATGGCCTCCACCTACTGATATGTATTCGGTTGCTTGGGTACTCCTGGTGGACGGTTTTTTTGTTGTTGCTGGTAATGCATGCTTTTTTCTTTGCCGTTGCTCCTTGTTGTGGTTATACTGTCCCATTCGTGCGATTATAATTGCATTATGTAAGTTGCCCTCTCGGACTGGGGTCATGTTGCGTTGGAACCAGTTTTAGTTTTGTGTTGAGGTACTTATGACAGTTTATTTTAATGTTTTTTTAAAAGTATATAACGTATCAAAAATATATAAATAAAAATGTTAAATGAATCCAATTACTAGTTTAACAATTTGTAGGTCTGTTCGAGCAAAACTCTCAATTTTTTCTACATTAATTTCCAATAAATATAAAAAATTATTTATTGATAAATAATAAAAATAGATATACAAAGTATAAACAATGCATTACATCAAATTAAATAAGTTGTTTTCTAACTAATATTAAACTCTTGGTCACAGACGACAGCAGTGATTCAATCGATGTAGTTCCATTTGCTCTTATTTTGGTAGCTCGTTAGCTACGAAGCTACCTAAAAGTTTGAACACGTGAGAAACAGACGCAGTATAATAATTAATATCACACATCGAGACATTCAAGCGTGCTTAAATAACAAACAGGTTGGTAAAAATGGCACGTAATTCAAGTGGTAAACAAATACCTTGAAAATAAATAAAATTTCCAACATTGTATTATAAATGTTACTACTGCGTTGAAAGAGAATTACGTGAAATATTCTGTTGAGCACTTAACTCACAAATAGTTCCCAATATGAATACAGCCTTAATACATATTATAAATAAAAAATGAATTTACAGGCTCTATGGTTCCATGATTCGCTATAATAATATCCGGAGATCATGCATCGAATCAGAAAATGGAATTTGAACGGAGTTGGACGAATGTGCGAAGATCTCAAGTGAAGTCGAACCGTTTGTCAGGTTTTGTGTTTAATGTTGTAAATTACTGTTTCCCCGCAGGAGGTCTAACTAACACGTCTTGCGTTTTCGCGGTTGGACATACGAAAGATCCCAAGGTCTTAAGGAGAAATTGAACGATTCCATGTGCACCTTCATAAAACGCATTCCCTTTGTTCAGCAAAGATATCCAAAAACCGTTGGCACAGTTTAATTTCCCCGGGGCACGAAATATTCTTGCAAGCATTTTTTCGGTACTTTTATACCAAATTGACCCAAACCAAAATAAAAAAAACACACACAATCCTTTAAGTTTCGTTTCCTCGCAACTTCACTTCGACAGGGATTTCTCTCCAGAAAGCTATCTGTGCTTCTCGTCGTATTGCACTTCTTGCTTATTGCACAACCAACGAAAACTGACATCACGCTGTGAGTTTTGCGTTAAAATTCTTGGTAAAATATGTGTTTATGAAAAGCTACGTGTGTTTCAGGTTGAAGGCACATTAACAGGTAAGCAAAATACTGTCTTTCAAATGAGAAAAGTAACCTAAAGCTTTGTAAACTAAAAACTTAAGGGGGTTGAATTAATATTGAGTGTAATTAATAAATCCAAATAATAAACGATACAGTTCTTTGAAAATTAAATCCCATATGGCATGAACATCCATTGGAGGTCGATGGCACAGGTTTAATTTCCAAACTTTGGTATTAATGTATATCGTGTAGTAAATGGCTAAATGCATCTGTTTCATTCATAAAGCAAAATCATTGCAGATGAACCCAAACAGTTTACAGAAAGGAGAAATTTCAAGGTTACCTCAGAGTTGGCCAGTGGCATGTGGGAGGATGGCCTTTTGCATCGGTGTACGTTCGGGTTTTCTTCCGATGTTCAGCAAAACGTTTGTTCGATGATGAAATTCGTGAAATTCACTCTTTTGTTATTGTTACGTGTTCCTGGAAAGGAATCGAATGATGGTCGTCGATAGTCGATTTACCCAGCCGTATAAAGAATGCTTTCGTGAGTCGGCGTACGCTCTCTTGGGAGAGGAAGCAATAGCTGATAATGGGATAATGCGATGCTGTGGCATGGAATATGAATCTTCTATTGCAGGAAGGAACGTATGTTTTTGCAGATAAATTGAAGTGTTTAACTTATTTACGAATGTCCTAATTATGGAATGTGTAATAGTTAAACTGGGTTTTGTATTTTTGTATTTTTTATTTTATTTGTGAAGAAATGTGCATTAACGATCCAAGATACAAATTTATCCAAAAGTTTTACAATCTACACTTATTTACTTATGTACTTAGTTTATCATTTCATATATTACACACTGTATTAACATACAGTATTAAGTACATACTATGCAACACTTTGTTCATGTTTCGGTTGTTACTATATGTTGGATAATTTCAAATAAAATTCCAATTATTATGCCGCAGAATTTTCGATAATATTAAATTTTAGTAAAAATTTTAAATTTATACGCTGACGATGGACAAGAATCATAGTTCCGAACCAATTGAGCAAACACGAGAAGAAAATGCAGTGAGATAGAGCGAGAAAGAGAGAAGTGGATAAAACAGGTAGAGCTTCATATCAACAACACAGCTTGAGCGTTTGCTGAGCGAATGTGGCAAAACCCGTCTACGCGGAACGCGAGAAAGAGATCGGTTGAAGACTAATCGTGGGCACAGCATAAGAAAGCGAAAGCGAGAGGGCAAAAGTTGAAAAACAGGTTTGACAACGTATTCGCATTGTTTCGAAGAGATTCCGAAAAATGCGTTCTGCTACATGTTCTCTCTCGCTCATTTTCGCTGCCATGCAAAATAATTTAATGTTACATACGTTGGTTGCCGCCGTAACGTGCTCTGTTAAATTTTTATGATCCCGCATCTCGCATCTTCACGCCATCGGGTATTTCTTTAGTTTTGACCACGATCGGTTTCACTGTGCGCGATGAGAGAACGACGCACAATTTGCTCGATCTCTAGCAAAGAAAGAGCAAAAGCAAGAAAGAGAGCGAATGCTGTTTTGCAGGTTCGCTGGCTGGCTGCGAGAGGAAAAAAATTAGTTCTCTCAAAGAGTTCGAACGGTAAGCAGGGTGGATGTGCGTTTGTCGATTTCTGTTGAATTTTTAGACACACCGTAGAAGGCAATTGCAAACGAATGGTGAATTACAATAGGTTTTTACAATGATAAGCATTCGAATCGTATGAGCCATCAAACTGTAGGATGTACATCAGATTCTTGTGCAGAGTGGTTTGTGATGGAAGCTGAAAGTGCTGCTGATCCAGCAAAATTGAAAGTAGCAGAAGGATAACATAAAAAAAAAATCCCACGCAGCGGCGAGACCCTGAGCGTCTGTCAATCATTTTCGTCCTCCAAAGTTTGGTGCGTGTGAACAACAAAACATTGTTCGGGCAAGTGTGCTGGTGGTGTTGTTATTGTTCGTTCCTCTGGAATTCAGCTTGGATCCGCGGCATTTCGGATTCTGCGCGACCCACAGGCTTGTGTGTGTGATCATGTGCGCAGGTATCGACAAAGGGAGACGGCGGTGTGCGAGTGAGTGAAACGGAGGTAAATGCCAGCACAGTGAAGCTGACCGGTGCACCGACAGGCAGTAAAGGCAGCGCTTGTGCCAGCAGCAGGATGATGATAAACAGGAAAAAGTAAAAACCATCCAAAGGATGCTTGATGTGAGTGCGTACCAGTGTATGTATGCGAGGGCACGCACAGCGCTAGGAGAGGGTGGGCCTATGAAAGTGTAGACCTGGCACTGTGTCTGCTCGATAGAATCTGGGTATGCTTAACTATACGTACTGTTCACTAGCGGCTTCCGACTAGTGTGGTGCTTGCAAAAAATCTCACAGTAAACGGGCTTTGTATGCGTGTCTATTTCCCGGGTTGGGATTGCTGTTCACTTATCGGCTGTGGTAGTGTGTGTGTCTTGTTCTTAGTAAGCGGTGAAGTTGTACGACGTCGTTTCGATGACAGCTTGCGGGGGGTTTTGTATCGTATAGGATGTGGGAACGTTTAAAAAGCCCTTCCTTCCGCAAGTAGGCATTGCAGAAACAACTTGGTACATTTTCCAACACTTCGCACCGGATAGTGTGCCATGACAATGAATTTGCCAACTGCTGAATACATTATGGCTCTCAAAACGGTATTCTAGTTTGCAAAACAGTGTGAAAATTAAAAAAAAAAGAACTGTGCATTTAAGCGCCAGCGCCAATCAGGCGCGTTTTGAGATTAAGCAGAAAAGGCAAAGTAAATAAAGCGCCTAACAAATACAAAAGAAGTAAAATAAACAAATCAAACCCAGTGTTAAGCACAGTTAGTGAAAACCGGCTGACTGGCGGTTTGAAAGCGTGAAATGAAAAAAAATAATGGCCATTCAAAGCATGATTTGATGTGATATGATTACCCGTTTGGTTGGTGAATATGTGTTTGTGCTTTTCTTATACGTAATTTTTATGTGATTCCTTCTGGTGTGCACGATTACAGTAGTGTATGTGTATGTTTTGTTCCGTGGTGTGTTGTGCAAAGTGTTTGGTATTGTTCTGGAAGAGTTTTCCTCGAAAAAGTGAGCTTTGATTAAATAATTGAATGCCAGCAGTTCAATTTGCTTCGACAAAGGATTAATGTGCACTGTTGACATGCCAGTGATTCATAAAACAGCGTAGATCGCCTATCGATTAGTCCCTCTACAGTGCGAAGGATTATAGGTTCCAGAAAAAAAGGAAATAGAGTTCATCTAGAGGGCAGCGAAACATTTATTAAAGAACGGCTTATAAGTCTAAAGGTAAGTTTAATTTTAAAGTGAGAAAAAATAATTAAAAATTAGGTTTGTTATTGAGCTTTCATTAATATTGTTAAAATGGTGGAAAAGGCAGTTTCATCATTCAACAATTGAATTAAATTTATTGATCCACAGCAGCTATCGTATCGAACACCGGAAAGCCTTAAATACTAAAAATCTGTAAAGTTTTTTTTTAATTTATGGAGAACGGTCAGACTCATTTATGGAGAACGGTCAGATCGTCAACAGAGACGATTAGCACTGCGTAAGTTCATCCAACCGTTAAATACAATTAAAAAATTCTATTTGTAAGAATGTTACAATGATGTATGGGTATGTTAATTTATCCTGTCTGTTATGCGCCATGTTAAAGCTGTATAAGAAAACAAAAACTAAACGTTAAGCTCACTTACTGCCGGTATGCAATATATAAACGCCCTGTGCTCATCTATGCGTGATGATCCGCTCGAATAGCTCCCACCATTCAATGTCAAGAACAAGGAAGTAATTTCATCGAGAATGATTAAATTACATTACCGGAACAGGTTGAACGATAGGAGTTGAAAAGTGAACATTTGGCCGAATTATTTTCGTACAGGTTTGCTACTTTCGGCCATGAATCATTAGTAATGTTCTTAACATCTGCGCGTATAAATATTTGCAATCATTTAATGGAGTGTGTTTGTTATCTATCGGCCTTTTTAAACATTCAATAATGGCCTTCAAGCGGTTATTTCGATAACACATTTCTTCCCCGTTATCATCTGTAGAGAAACGGTGCAGCATGCGCTGGCTGTGGTAGATTTGACAAGAGAGACCCCCAAGACTCTGTTGATATAATTGTGGTTTGTTCTCGCTGCTTTTCTGTACTACACGCAGCACAAAACTCGAAAGAGTACAGAAATGGGTCGGGAAACAAATGAACTGAAAAGCATACACACACATGCTTGGCTTGATTAAACATTTACCCGCCAATGTGTGCCGTTCGGATGGGTTTGTGTGGTGTGATGATGTCACCTGCCGTAAAGATCGTGTGCTGAATTTCTTATAACGCCAGGTTTATAGTATTTCTTGTAGCACGTTTCAGTTGGTTTCTGTTTTAATGCAAACATTATTTCCTGCGCATTATAATGTTGTGTAGTTTCTGTATTGAATTATTAAACAATCATTAATGTATTATTGTTCTACGGATTGTATGTTAAATGTATACATTTAATTGTTCGCATTTTCATAGTATTTATTGAATTATGATAGTTTTTCTTTTTTATAACAAAAACTGTATTGCTTGATTTTTTCGTGTTGTATGACGGTCAGCTCGCATTAGACTTATTTTACCACGTAGCTGGGAAGTCAGTCCATGCTACGGGGGAGAGGTTCGGATGGGATTTTGGTCACGGTCTGTCGTGTGAGAGACCATTGCCGGTACCGTAATAGCACCGGGTAATTCTAATTCTAATTAATTTATTCTAATAAAAGCGTTCTTATTAAAATGTATGTACAAGTTCTTGTGTGTAATATCCTTTTTCGGAATTAAAATGTTGTTCGATAGGCTTGTTCATTTCTTTTCATGCAATTTATTTCTATCCGTCTATTCGTGGTTTAACAAATATGCTTATGTCTAGGGTTTTAAAACTCGGCGAATTTCCACTTTTCCACAAAAAATTCCCTATATGTTACAATGTTACTCGTAATCCATTATAGCCTTAGGTTCATTTTACTTAGCGCATTAGATATGAGCTGAGGCTCACCTGTGTACTGCTTGGTTACAAATGATTTACTCTTGTTATTTGTCTCCAACAAAAGTCTCCGTTGCTGTTCAAATAAAGAAACCATGGAAACCATTGCGTGGGGACTATCTACCAAACATAATACCCCTCGCTAAATTGAATGACTATAAATTATCAATAAAAAGCCAAACTTCCATGGCGATAGAATAGCAACGGAAGGCGCACCGTGTGCCTTATGGTCAGCACCCGCATCAACCCGTTGTTATTATTTTCGTAGGTGTTGACGTGACACATTGGACATGATTATGTAACGCTGCTAGGACCAAGCGCTGATGCGGCCGAACCGTTTTGCAATATAAAATTACTCACTTACACTTCATTCATGTGAGTCAATGACTGCCGTAGATTCGTTGTTCGATGATGAGCATTTATCTTTTCTGTTTTGCGAAGGTGGACTTTTGTTGCTTTCGAGTTGAGATAAGCTTTTTTATTGCATTGTTTTATTTTTTGGTTGGCATTTTCGACTCAAAAATTGGTATCGCTTATCGAGAAATATGATCACTCGAATTGCTCTTGGGAACGGAAGGAATGTGTTGCATAATTGGGCTACGTAGGAAATAAAGCACTCATGATACTGTTGCTGTGCCTTGTTGTATACATTTATGATTGATCAAGATTGCATTAGTCCGTGGTAGCCAACAGGGCAGGGTTATTTTTCGTATAGAAGCTAGACATTAATACCCTTGAGGAGCGAAGCTTTCTAAAGATGTTCCATACTTGCGGTGAGGCATGAAATGATGGAAAACATAGCCCTTATATGTTTCATCCCGTACCTTCTGTTGTCAATTAATTGTGAAGATCATGCCAAGGCTAGCCGTACCCAGCTAAGGAATGTTTTTGTTTAGCAAACAGGTGGCAGAAATGTTCGTTTTTCGTTAATTTTGTATCTTCCTGATTACGTAATAAGGTTGCTGAGAAGGGTTGATTTATTTAAGATATTCATTAAAACTGAATCTTCAACATTTTAAGTGTCAGATTAAATTTTCAGAAAGTTACTACAAAAATGGGTATGTTAATCATATAATATTTTATTAAAAATTGTACCAATTCACATATTATATTCGGAGACTCGGTAGTGTAGCTGATGGCAAGATTGCTCTCTCTCTAGCCAGGATCGGTATCACTTTTTAATTTATAGCATTTCCCTGTACACAGGCTTGTTTATCCTGCTACATGTAAATATAAGTCAAGAAAGACCGAAATGGCAGGCTCCTAAGATTTTAGAACATTGATAAACTAAACTAGTACTTTGTTACATTGAGCATGAGTTCAAATAAATAAATGGAAGAAAAATCGACATATTAATCGATAACATAACACAAATAATTAAACATTCATAAAATATGTAGAAGTTCTGACTTCTGTCATGCGATATTAACACAGTCCACTTGATGTGCGTCCTGCGCTAGTAAAAATAGATTGAGTTGTATTATTTCGAAACAAGAATGGATTGAAAAGCTTTATCCTTTTTAATCCTATGACATTGTCTAGACATGGCTATTGAAGTTCTTATACATTCCATGTTTTGACCTCTACTGTTTAGTTTGACGTTTCGATACCAAGTTTGTTTTGAAATACTTCCATTCTATGTTTGTACAATTCCGTATTCGTCGCCTCTGGGTTCATCTGTTTTATGATGGTTTTGTTGTCCATAGCCGGATGCATGTATGACGGAAAGGAAACCTAGAGAATCCGCTTGGAAAAAGTACAAAAGCATGATGATGCACGTACCGTTGATAATTTTTGTACTATTTTTTTACATAAATATTAACACAACCGAATTGCAAGTCAAGTGGTAACGAGCTTGTTTAAAATCAAAATTGTAGCCGATGGCTTAACATATAAAATAACATGGACATTCTTGCGTTCTGCTAGCAGCTGCCACCTTTTTGGTACAATCATCGGCTTCCTCAAATGTTTACGATCGAAATCTTGTCTCCTTGGTGGTGTTGGTTTCGTCCAGAACGGTAAACAACACTCACACTAACGTAAATGATTCCGGGTTTAGGATAGAAAGGATCCACATAAAAGGGCGTTTTGTGTATAATACGAATATTATCATTGCACGTAGTATAAAAAGACTGTTCCTGTGTGTGTTATGCGTTCGAGTCGATAAGGATGCGTCTGCGCCTTGATAAACGCATCCCTGTTCCACCGTTTGTTGGTGTGTGTGCATGGGTGAATTCACACGTATATATTATTTTTGGAATTGTAATAACGAAAGTGCAAGGGGACTGCGTGCAATTTCGCTGGGGATCATTGATAGTAAGGGAACTCAACACCCCTCGTGTAAATCTTATGAAAATTATATTTTGCGCACTTTGTATCTGTAGTTCCTGAAATTAAGTTTAATTTTCTTTCCATAACAATATACTAAATATTAGTAGATATTTGAGTTAGTTAAGAAAATTATAATGTGTCTGTTATTTTTTCACCAAGACGCCATTGATGCGTTAAACTCCGACTGTGATAGGAGGAGGCTCGTTTGTTTGGATCATGTCCTTGTATAGTATTCTTTTGTTTGTTTAAAATGACAGTCTTCGCGTCACAGAGCTAGGCTTAGTAATTCGGATTGGCTGTTATGAGCCCAACAACTTCAACGGGTTTGGAATGTTGGCTCTGGGTTTCATTTATGTCATTGTGATGCTGCATGAACGCGGTGTGAAATGCGGTTCCACTACCAATAAGACATCGGATCATCCCAGAAAAATGTGGTTGATTTGAGACAATGCGGCAATATAAGTAGAAACCCTTTTTTTCTTATGATTCATTTTTATGCTATAATCGGTGTAATCGTTATTACCGGGTAACCGCAACAAAAGAGCTTTTAATTACATCTGTAAAACGTTTTTTTCTTGGCCGTGTATAAAAACATTTGGCGCACGACTATCTGCCAACACGTATGTTGATCCTAACCATCGTAAATCCATTAATAAATTAAATCGTAAATTTGGCTATCTTTCGAATCCAGATTGGGGAGAAAGAATTAAACGTGTTCAGCTGCATGGTTTTCTGTTCTACCTGCAGAAAGAATGCTCTGCCCCCGTCGACTCCAATAGTGCAGAGGGAAATGCTAATCCACCGATGCTGGTCGATGACCTTTCGCGTTCCACCTTAGGGGGTTTGTGTTCTGAAAGCCCATAATCATCATCAGCATCGAAGGAAGTTGTGCTGGGCTCGCAGCCAAAGTGTACAAGCAGTCTGAGTTGTGAGCATCACTGGGTATTCACAACGGAATAGAATAATCTTCAGCTCCGTTGCCGTGCAAAACGTGTCATGGCGATGATACGGCATGAAGAAAGAGTTGCACCCACCAATGCCATTGAATGCGTCTTTTCTAGTTTCGTAATGAAAGATACGTGTTGTGTCTACATTTTAACGTCACATTTACTGTCGGGAACTAGGTTTTCTCTTTGTCTGAACAGTACAGTAACAGTGCAGCCATTATTATGGCGACATTCTCGTCAACTAATGGAGCAATTACATTTGCCTGCGTATTGTAAACACATGTAACACTAACATTAAGTGCAAACTTACCACAAAAACAAATATGATTTGATTTGTACGCCCTTATTCCTGCTCCCGACGGGCTAATTCAGCACAAATAAATCATACAATCATTCTAATAGACCTGTCCTTATCATCTATTTTGATGTACTTTACGAGTAACAGTTCATATGAACACATTCACTGCAGCCAACTATTTGCATCCTGTTTGTGATTATATGTTCTGCAAGGTACGATTCGTGGGGTTGATGATGGTTCTGATTATATGGGGAATCTAACAGCAAGCCTAAAAAGGATGTATGAATTAGACTTCTATTTGTTGTCTGCTTTTTCGTTTGCTTTGCTTGTTCAGGCGTTTATAAAACCAGTTTTGCTGCACTTCATATTTCTTGAAATCGATCAAAATTATTAATATTTATTACGTTAAACTATTTGCTTATTTAGGAACACTCTGTAACAAAAAAAAAATATAAACAATTCAAAAAATCTGGTTAATAAATCGGGCGTTGATCATAATTTTAATTCAATACGAACAATAATTTAATGTACATGTTAAATGAGCTATCATCTTCCGGTGCAGTCGTTATTGGCGAATAAACAAAATATACATATTTTTACGTAAGGGGATGACATTGCGTTAAAAAACCATCCATTCTTATTGAAATAAACAAATAATAAAAAAAAACGTCTAGTCATTCTTTCAACGTCCGAAGAAATATAGTTTTCACATCCAAAGCATATCGTGCTGAGCGGTACTTGAGATAGAAAAGATGAAGTGGTTGGTCAATTATTTATTCGTTTTGAAGCTTCTTTTATCCTCACATTTGATGAGACTCGAACTACGTGCAATAAGGAACGTCAAAGAGTCCAATCAAAAGAGTAGTGCGGATGTTTCCTGAAATTTGCAATTTAGCAATCTCAATAATAATGGTGATAATTGCGTCAAATAATAACATATCCTGGTGGTTTATTGATAGTGGTTCTTTATTTCTTGAACACGGCATCACCGTTACTAACACTAAACCGGACCAATTCCCTATACTCACAAAAACAATTCAACAAAGTCCGAAAAAGGCAGAAACGATGCAGCATGAGCAGAAGGTGTGGAGGAGGTACGAAGAAGATCATACAAATGTAATGATGTTTGCAAGTTTCGTAAATACACCTGTATGAATTTGGAGTTTATTAAAGATTTGTTTTGGATTCAGTGCTCATAGAAGCTTTGTGGAAATGTACCGGAATATATAATAATTCCATTGTTTAGGGTAAAACAAAATCATCAAGACATAAATGATATTAGTTAACCAAACCTGATTTAGTTTGCTATTATTTGATTGGCAGCAAGAGTCGACTTTGAAAAAGAACAGCGCGGAAAAAGCACACAATGTAGATAAGACACCGTCGCAGTGTGTGGTGAACTGAATTCTTTGCAGGAGGCTTATGATTCGCGATAGTTTCACGTTACCATACGTTAGTTATTGGTGTGTCTTTACCACAGACCATTTCGGCTGTTTTCATATTTTGAAGAACTATTTTAAAAACGGCCTGGTGTTGTAACGAAATTTTGTTTTTCAATCTCCTGCTGCGTTTCCATTGCTTGACATGGATTCTTAAGAGGTGGTCTAGTTTTTTGTTGCTTTTGCACGCACTAAAGGTGTAATAAGATTAAATTATCTGGTGCTAGTATGTCCACTTCATCTTACAAATAAAATAAACTGAACCAAAAGGATTTCCCTCAGAAATATTGTACTAAATAAAAAGTTGGTAGAAGAATGTTTTTAATAAATGCTTATGTAATTATGTAATTTTTTTTATTATGTATTAAATGTAACATCAAATTTCAGACCTCTTGAGATTGATCCTTTTGATATTTAATGTAAAAATTATTGAAAAATTTCAAAAGGCTTTAGCTTTTGAAACTGTTAAGAAAGGCAAAATTTTATACTAAATTAATGAATCACCACACTTTGTGTATACTTAAAATACACTTAAATAACATAAACTTTTCTAGTTTTGAATCGAATTGTAAATTTTTACATAATAGTAATGGTAGACCTTCCTGCGTGGCAGGAAACGGGTTGATTTACCGTAATATAATAGATGTTTTGCTATTCCGGCCATTCGATTCCGTAGTATGGTCCAACACAAAGTTTTTTGGTAAAAAAAACATAATCGAAACGTTCCGCGTGGTGAGAGGTACGAACCTGCGGTAGGCACTTTTGAAAGTCGAACATTCCATCGGCCAGCGTGCAATGCCTTTCTCCGCTTTTTCGCCGGAGGTTCGTTTAGTGTTTGAGCATTTTTGAGAGCATTAGTGATTCGCCAGTAAGAAAAGTTAAAGGCTCAAGATTATTCGTGTGTCGACCGACAAAGTGTAAAGCATTGCCGCTCCTGTAGATAAATGTAATAGGCGTAGGTCGAAGGTAGAAAGAACTGATCGAAGAAACATTACTGCGCTGCCTAGTGAGCAATTACGGTGCTTAAATAATCGTGAAATTGCTTCGATTGTTTTCCAGAAGCTATTTGACACTAGAAACAGCAGTAATGCTGTAGTTGCTTACGGCATTGTGTTATTGTTTTCATGCGTATGCTTCTTTTTTTATTAGGTGTATACGCTGGAAACATTTCAACATGCTTGAGCATTGATAAATTAATGGGATATGCATTCATTGGTTATTTGAATTCCAATGTAGTATTGAATACTTATTATATATACAATAGTATAATTAACATTAATATAGTTGATAAAATAATGTCATTGTTATGAAGATATTTCGTATATGATTATTTCGATATAGCGACCTATGTAAAATAAGTGCTTCGAAAGAAATTTTATTAAATTTTTCTGACGATTACATCCTAGCTAAGAATATGCGATACACAACACGAGACGTATATTTCTTCAGGATTTGTTTTATGATCATTTTTGACCAGATATACTAATAATGTCTTGATATGTACCCAATCAATACTTACAAAACAAAAGTTGAAAATTCAAAATCGAAGCGTTTACATAGCGAATACACATAAAACAAAAGTTAATTTATCGCTCTTTTTTGAAGTGCAACATCATCATTCGGTGAGAGTCCCAAACTGACCATCAAACATCAGCGAAATGGAAAGGAAACCGCCCAAAAACCTGTTGCCTAAATTGATGGTGTCCTCTAAAAGTTGTTTTTGTTGGCTCTCCAGTAAAAGAAACCTGCCAAAGGGAAAACAACCAGTGGAATATGTATAAATGTTGCGTTTTTTTCTGCCATGGCCGACTGGAACCAGCGGCTTACTTTTGAAAGACACTACAATCAAGTTTATACACAACAGCTTTTGAAGTAACCAAGGATTCGAGGTGTATAAAACATAAAAAAAAATCAAGTGTGAGAGTTGTCATTTTCGAAAACGGATACTTTCCTTGGGTCTGGCGGGATTCAACGTGTTGTATCGAATATGTAAATGATGTTCTTTAAATGGGGTGAATAGTTGAGTTTCTTTTACTTTTATAAACATACCACAATCACAACAAACTTGATGCTAAAGCTTCAACCGATGGTGATTGATTTGCTAATGATACGATCACTGTTTCCGGCAGAGGCAAAGACAGTCTCATGGTGATAATATGGATGAGTTGTTTACTTCCGTCACGTGACGTTTTTCACTGTTGAAATGTAGAGCCACAGCACGGACCCAGACTAACACGACATAATTAGATCATTTGTTACGGTTCAAAGTGTCTAAGTGATAGGCCGGGTGTGGCTGGGCGTCGCGTAGTTAAGTACATAACATTAGACTACATTAATCTTACTCGCTTATGTTGACTTTGACCGATTTGACAATATATTAACATGGAAAATTCAACGTGTACGGTACACAAACCACTGTGAGATTTGCAGTAAAGTATCATATTTTAACGAAAAGATATTGAATGCTATGTTTAACCTGTCCAGCCTGTTTCGTAAACTAATACATTTGTTTCATTGAGGTAGAATTATTTTCCAGTCCATCCAATGCAAATGACGTCCATCATGAAATGTTTAAATGTCAAAAATGATTGAATATTTGTTGAATTTTGTTTTACGATGAAATGGAAAATTACATTTAAGAATGGTGTTTAACACAAAATTAGAAAAATATATATATTTTGTGATCAAATCGGTTCGTTAGACAAACTGACTTCCCGTCTACAGTATGAAACTAAAACTTTTAAGTCGATTCCAGTGCAGGTGTGACCCAGTAGAAAATTCGATCGTTGCTTACTCTTTCTTAACTTATTTCACACTCTTCTTATGCTGGAGAGTGTTATTAATAGACGATAGGCAGGTTCCGTTTATGAATTCCTGAAATGCGGTTGGCTCCAGATACTGATTGAAATGGTTTTTTTTTACCGCAGTGAGATTGATTTAAGTTCTACGTGCCAAGGTGAATTACAACAAACGCTAGGTGGAAGCAATGGATTCCCTCGTCGGTGGAAGGAAGTTACATTTTCCGATCCCGTATATGGAAACAGGAAGCGAAAAGGGGAGAAAATAGAATGCTAATAAACTGGCGCGCAGAACTATAAGCATTAACGTATCTCACACAGGAAATCACAGATGGTTGAGCTTCTGAGAGTTTGATAGCTATCTGTGGTTTGATCGAAAAACGGAACGAAAAAAATTTTGTTATATAGCTTTAGAGGTAAAAAAACGAAAATTCGAATTGGGGATGTAACGGTGTTGCCATGGTCAAATTACAATCGAAACTATGTTGGGCATGATATTGCTAAGGCTGTATAACAAAACCCTTCGACGAAACTAAGATTAGCTAATATTTTGCTTGAAGAAGCAAAAAAGTGGAATAGCACGATTATCTTACTAGCTTGCACGGTTTGCTTTTTTTGCAGAATTGTTTTGATATTCAGGCGAAGAATGCATGGTGATCGAAAAAAGGCATATTCAAGTTTCCCTACTTTCGCGGCTCTACAGAAACCACTCTACAATGGTGATAGTTTATCGAGACTGCTCAATTGTAAAGAACGTTAGAAACCATACAAGTACAACAGTCGTCTTGAGCTGCAATGCGCTCCATCGTATGCCAACAAGGGACGTTGGAAAACGAACCACTTGCCAGTGTAATTTCACTGTTTGGAGGCCCTTGAAACTCCACCTTTTTATGTCCGATTTGAGAAGGTCTGCACGATCGCTGCCTAACCTTTGACCGTGTCGACGTCCATTAGAACCGGTTGTACTATGGATGTCTCGTTTGCGAACAGTAAACCCCCAAGTGTAACGCGATTCAATGCGACATGGAAGACGGGGTCCTCTAGAGAGAAGATTGGTTTCAAAAGTTTCACGTGTTTCAGGGCTTTTGTTTTGACCGCTCTCGTTAGGTTCCTTAGTTTTGAGCAGGGTTCGTATGTACTTTATAGTTACCTGTAATCGATCGCTCAGTAAACGATTGTCCGTGTCACCAAGATCTGGAGCAGTAGGCGTATCGGAAGGAAGCACCTTAAGTGGCAGTATTTACCTGTGTGCATGCACGGTCGTCCACGAAAGCAAATGAGACGATTCGTTTCAAACCGTAACCGTGGCACCGAATTAGTTCCTCAGATATTCTCGCCATGCTTGCCTAATCCGAGCTTTGGCTGGTCGTCAAGCTAATGTAACAATTTTACATAGTATAACATTCTATTTTACGTTTCTGAAAATAGAACGAAATAAATTTTCACTTATTTTACGAATAACACAGAACATGCATCACAATTGCCTGTTTAATGGGATTGCATTGCGATAATTAAAATATGTATGGACTCCAGAGACGAATCGCCCAATTGATTAGAAATATGAACATGTAGTAGTAGAAACCACAATTCATAAAAAATAAATGAGGGCGCGATCATACTGACAATGTTGACTGGACACTGATCACGAAACACTGTTCGCAAAACCTTGACAGTCGACATAGAGTCGACATAATGACCGTTTGGAAACATATGAAATTGTATATAGAGGGAAACGAAAGACGCGCATCCGGCCTCTTTTTACATTAGTAAGTGATACATAAAAGACCACATTTAAGGTTTATATAAGCGATGCACCGACAAAACCTTAAAGTTGTTATCTTCACGCTTCAGTAAGACGCATAGTATTTTTATTATTTTAATTTTTTTTCTGAGGGCCAGGCTGTTTTAGACTTGGTTTACCACGTAGCCGAAAAATCTTTGCTACGGAGGAACGGTCCGACTGGGATTTTGGCCCCGATCCGCCGTGTGAAAGACCGGCGTCAATACTATTATTTCTCCGGGCTGCCCCAGATATAATTCATATTTATATACTATGTATTTATGATTCATTTTTATATATTGAAATACAAATTTTATGTAATTTATCCTCAAAAGCTGTTGAGTATACAAGTATTAATCTACCGTAATCATTGCATTGTTACATGAATCTTATAAAAGCTTTTGGAGATCCCTTTAATAATGTGTCTGTAAGGTGTTTTGTTTTGTTGCAAGATTTTTCTATTTTCTCATAAGTGTTTTTTATCGTTTCATTTATCGTTTAATTTTTATGTAATTGTGCATGAACTGCCGGAAGGCAAAAATTGCTCTCAAAGTAGAACAATCGTTCCATTTTCTAGATGTTTGTGATGGCAAAGGCAACATTTTTTCTAAAAGCCTTTTACTGCGGGGTCTATGAAACCATCGCGGACCATTCAAAACATGTAGTCCGCCATAGCGTATTAGTTTGGTTAGCGTTGAACACCGTACGGAATCAACGGTATTCAACTCCCTGGAATTCGCCTTCTAAACGCATATGGAACATCAACGTCTTGAATCGAAATACGTTGGTAAACTGCAGGCGATATAGATACAACCGGTCCGAGGTTTTGGAGTGATTTAAATACTGTGTGCGTGTTATGTCTATGCCATGCGGTGAACAAGCCATTAGTTCTATCTGCGGATTTGTCGAGCTGGGACACCAGCGGGAATGCAGCCAGTTAGCGGATTTCTTTTGATTCAGTTCGTAAACGTCTCTTGCAACGGGAAACGGTAGAGCACCCTGTTTCGACGGTGGTTTCAGTATAAACAAATATGTCTGTCGGAATATTGAGATTATTATATGCATGTGTAGATGCCAGTAATTCGGTATTGCCCTTGTGGGGTTTGATCTTAGCTACTGATCCCGATGGGATGATAGTTCCAAATACATCAACATAGACGAAAAAAAATCCTGTACGGTGAATTGATACACCGCAACACACAGAATGTGTCTCGTGTAATTGATGCTCTGTGCTAAGATTCTATATGGCGGCAACTGGTGTGATGCATTAGAGAGCAAATGTCGTTACAATTCTATTTTTACCAGTATAAGGCTTATTCCAGTGCTGTGTCGCGCAGAACTCCTGATCCGAGATCTGAGGCAACTACAGATAAATGATGCTAGTCCATTGGCTTCCCTGAAGTTTCAATGACCTATAATTATGTTTCGTACCACCAATAGCTTATTAAAGTAGCAAGACTCTCGCTATAAATACATCTTATGTATGAAGCAAGAACCAGTTATTGAAATCCGGAACTCGCCATTGAGACGAAAATGGTCATGATATTTTATAAATTCAACTATCACCCAAGTTAGGAGACCATCACCCACAAATAACAATTACTAGATTCCGAATTTATTTTTTAATTTTTTATTTGAAGTGTATTTATTCTAGCATTTGGTACAAAGGGTTCGGAATATTTGTTTTAGTTTAATGAACAATATTTTCATGTTAAAACATCATTAAGTGAAAGCATAAATCATCGAATTAAAAACCTTTCTCTTTATTGTTTTCGTTACAGCTTCAACGGTTACACTCAGATGACGAAGGAAGGTTGGAAAATAAACATGAAATAAACAAAGGGCGCAGAATTCTTTCGCGAGAAAGTTATCACAATTGTTAGCATCTCAGCGCATCTTCTGAGAGCGCTTTTGTTATCACGACGTCATCCTCAAAAATGGACACAATGACATTTGACGACGAGCCGCCACCTGAACCGCGGGAAGGCTGGTTGCTGGTACGGGTGTTCGTGCCAGAGCTGAACGTCCACAAGAGCCTCCAGTTTCCGTCGGATAAGATCGTATGGGATGTGAAGCAGCAATGTCTTGCTTCGTTACCGAAGGTAAGTACCACAAAATGGAACAGAATTGGTTTGTTTTTACATGGAATGTGGGTGCCAGTAAGAGCATGACTTTCGTTTTACTACACCATTTGCATTATGAGAGTATTATTCATCGAATGGTTCTAGTTGAACTAACTTGCATGCGGAGTTGGTTCAATCATTGACCTGAATGACCTTGAAAGAGGCCTCTTGTCATAAATTTCGTAACAGGTGTGTAACACCTTAGCTGCTAGTGCGATAAGCTTGTGCTCATTCAAGGAAGTCGCTGATAAAAATCTAGCTGATGTCTGCTAGTGCATGACTCGGAGTGTGCAAGAAATGTTCTGCTTTATCGTGTCTTACTCCGAGCGCTACATGTTACCATCGATCACCAATGTCAAATCACACCAATCATTCGTTCTGCTATTAGGTGTAACGGCTGATATGTTCGAGGTATCAAGCAGGAGGTTGATTCGTGGCGTATGTTGTTGAAAAGATTACAGTTCAATTTAGGACTTAATGAGCATGTGCGTAACGAAGATAGTGCTCTCTACGTGCAGTAATCTATATTGTTTGCTTGGAAGTTATGGCAAATTCTAATGTTTTCTGAATAACAGTTTTTAAAAACAAGGATGGAAAAAAAATTCAAAACAAAAATATGATCATGAACGATTGAAATGATTTTAATAAAAATAAAAGAATAATGTTTATTATTCTTACCCAGAATAATACCCAGAAAAGAAATACCCAGACCTTTTGATAAATACATTAACTGTGATGGATTAGACATTTTAGACAGTTCATACGTAATGCTCCCTTTTCCAAGCCCGCGCTTAACATCAACAATCCAAGCTGGCAGACTTAACGAAGGCATTTAAAATCCTTCTTAAATGATTTGTCGAAATGTCGAATTACAGTTTTTGCTTGAATAGAAAACATGAAGAAATTGTATTTGTTTTGTTTTGGATAACAATAAATTCAACTTTCAATTCATTCTACAAATGTTGCTAATTTGGACTGTTGGTTTGTTTAGAAAGCTTCCAGTGCTTTTACGAACAAAATAACTAGTTTAAATCCGCAATACAATGACAGTAACATCTTTTCAATAGATTAACTTTTAAACACCTAATGGATTCAAGCTGCGTTCCCTTTGCGTTGCTATTCATTGATTAGCTTATAAGCGCTAATGAAAGATACCCGATTTATGATGGTATCTCATTCTACACTTAAGAAGCCCCGTAGTGGATGACCCATCTTCGTACCATAAGCATGTAAGCGAAGTGTGCGTGGTGTAAATCAGTGACGACGTCAAGGAGAAACTCGATCTTGGGAAGAGCATTTGATGCGTTTCTGTGGCATTGATTCCGAAGATCCATTTCTGGTTAGTGGCACATTTCTCACTTTTGTTCGTATCGTAAAGTCTCGTACGGGAAGTCATGGATTCCCAGCATCTCACGACGACCGCCTAAGTGGGGAGCAAATCCCATTGACGGAATATACGCTCAGAATCGCGGTCACTGCATGTTTGCCCAAGCTTCTTGCATGCACATGTTGCCACAGGAATGGCGGAAGCGCATCTATCTATCCACTACCAAAGTATTTCGCTCGGTTGCCGAGGAAGCAGTCTGAACATATGTGTTGTTGCTTTTGGTTCGAGCATTCGTAAAAAAGGAACGCTAAATATGGCCGGAGTACACCTGGGCACGATTTCGTACTTATCAAAGGCAGTAAGTTGGGTGAAACTGTATCAGATGGATGGAAGCTCATCATTCCGACGAGACAACGTTGAAGGCATTTTTATTTTTATTGTTTACGTCGGGCCCTTTGATGCAAAAGGAAATCGCTGAGGGAAAGGTATGCAAGCAATATGTTCCTCTTTCGATCACGGAACGGAAGCGTGCACTTCATCACACAGAGTCATCTGAGAATAACAGTACGTTTTCCTATACCTGTCGTTGGTTTGTAGGAATATTCCTAGGTTCATAGATAGCTAATTGGGGGTGATTTACTAAGCACCCAACCTTATTTATGTTAGCGCTTGTTTAGATAACAGTTTTGATGTAGTTTAGGCAGGTGTGACTGATAATACAGTTTTGAAGTTTTTTCAAATGAAATACTTACCCAAATTGTAATATAGATATTTACTATTAACTCTAGAAACTTGTTTTATGCTTTGTAATTTATAAATCAATCTTGGCCCAAATGTAAAGGGCACAAATAAACTCGATTATGATATTCAACTTTAAGTATTAGTTAAATTTCAAGTAATAATAATCCAACTAGACAAACATGTACTCTTAATTAAACGATTTTGCGATGCAATCCTGCCAACAGTAAACGGTTGCTCAACAGCAATTGATCTTAGGGATTGAATTTTTATCCAATAACGTCACGTCACACATATGAAAAAAAATGTCTCGAAAGCATTCGTCGAATCGCTGCAAAACTCGGTTAGAGGTTCGGGACTTGATGGCTAAGTCAGTTTGGCGCGCTATCCCATTGATCGCTGGTGGCGCGTTTCAAGCGTAATCGTTAAAGTTGGTCGATTGCTTTTGCCTGCCGTCGTCATCACCATCACCATCATCATCATCCTCCTCATCATCGATGATTGCATGTACATACGCTCCAATACAGAAACCGGCTTGGAATGCGGGCCAGCTTCCAAGCAAGCCAAATTCACCAACACTTGGTTACGATCACGTACACACTGGCCAGACGGCATTGTAGGGCTGTTGGACACAAACTAAAGCCAATGCTATCAAGAGCTTTTTTTCCAGCGAAGCTAGCTGGAAGTGGGTTTTGGAAAACCGGTTTTTGGTTTGAATTTCCGTTGTTCTTTTTTCGTTTCGCTCAACATCACACAAACGCTCCTGTAGCGTGGCCAATCGATAGCCGTTGGTCATGTCGCGCTATGTAAGTGTGCGCACTCGCTCGCGGATCGACGTGTGTAACGCGGAAAAGAGAAATGGGTTAAGCTACGTTGGAATATCTTACGAATGTGTGTCTCCTGAAATGGTGGCCGTGGCCAGGGCCTTTTTTTCAACCTAGCGGCAAGGTGCAAGGTGTGCGATGGTTGGGAATTCAAGCGATCCATCCATCGTGCGACCGTTTGAACGTGGTATGAAATTTTGTGTGTATTAGTTTGGCCATCACTGGGAACCCGTTTCGTCCGGTGCTTCTAACGATTGGCGGTGCAAATCTGAGGAAATGGCGTAGTGTTGTCGGTCAAAACCCTCCTACGTTACGGTCAGCTGAAAAAGGGAAGAGAGATTTTTAAAAGTCCTGTTCGAATATCGAATTGCGTTTGCTGTGAAGTGTTTGTAAAATATTCGAGAAACCAATCCAGTTTTTTTTAAATACGATGAAAAAAACTACTATTTGTTTTTTCTTATATTCCGTTTAATGCCGGTTTTCATTTTTTTTTTACATTATTGCAATTTCTGAAAGATATTTAAATAGTTTTAATGTTTAAAAAAAAATTATAGATAGATTTTATGTTAGATAGATAGAAACTTATAGATAGATATAAAAAATGTTTTGTGGCTGCTATAACAGTTACGATAGCTGAAGCGGGCTCTACATATTGGTGAATGTTTCTAAAACAGTGCCCACGATCGAGCTAGATCGTTCTGACACAAATGAAGTCTAATTTCTTTTTTCTTCGACCTTCTATTGGTCCACTTTTCATCCCGTTTGTCGTGGATATTAAAATAACCTTTCTCTAGTTGCCCTTTATTACACGTTTTGTCTAATGCTGCGAGTGCAAGTCGAAGCAATTTTTCTTCAAAGAGCCCGGGGAAGTCTTTGGTATGGCGGTTTGTGGCATTTCTTGTGTTGCTTTTGTTCTGGTTTATATTCTGTTTTAGGCAAGCCAACACCAGTTCATATTGTTTCTTGAATATATGACAATCCATAGCGGCTTGTGGTTGTAGCAGCAAAAAATCAGGCCACCACGCGCTAAACTTGCTTTACAGCCTATTTTATGATCATCAATACTTGACCTTGCGGCGAAATGTGTTCAGTTCAATGATAAATTCCTGTGTTTACGGGTACGGCGTGCTTTATTGAAGGAGTTTTTGTTTAACGGCCGATAAGATTTATTGGCTCGTATTCTTGCTGTGCGTAATAGAATCATTCGTAGAATTTCCACAGATAATTTCGTCCAGTTGTGATCGAAAAGCGATATCAACTAAATGGTTGTATGTTCAAATCAGCGTATTGCAACAAGCCAAAAATATGTAAGAAAAATGTACTCACAATTTCTAACGGTTAACAAATAGTTTATTCAACATAAAGAATAAACCGTTTTACATGAGCTTTATACAGCATACGGTATTCTGTTTTACATACAACTGATTGCGAACAAACAAAGTAAAAAATATACAACACTTTTTGCGACTTCCGACCTTCAAGCTTATAAGCAAATTTTCTAATAATAGCGGGGGTTTGAAGCATCCATGTGAAGTGTTAGCTAATGTTTCTCTTTTTTGCTGGCGCCCTATATTACACCACTTCTGTAAATGTGCTCGTTTCCAAGATTTGGTAAAAAAGTACATTTGGTCCATTATATATTTCATTTCATTCAATTTCTACATGCATTATTTCGAAAATTATCTTTTTTTCATATACACTCATTTTGACGATATTTCTGTGAAATATGTTTTGGTGTACCATACATTTAGTAACAATAAATTATTTTAAATTTGAAAGCATCTGCACGAACCATAAGTTTTTTATCTTTCTTGTTATGTATTTATATACAAATATAGTTTCGTTTTTTATATATTTTATTATTAAAAAATATGTTTGTCTCAATATTGAACCATCCTGACTGGGAAATGTACCTTTGTTACCTCGCGCTTCACTGGTTATCAACCACAACATCATGTTACGCTACGCTATTCGTTCAACAGGTTGCCTATTGGTTTTGGGTAAGGAATTTATGTGTAATATATGTTTTTATGTTGATCTGCTATATTTATTGTGAAGATATCTGGAGGTAAGAAAGTCATCCGAATTAAGTAAGGTGTCCATAATCGGTATTGAGCTATCGAAAACGGTGCCGGCCTTTCACGCTCATATCATCTCTCATATCAATTGTTCAAAGGACACAGAAACGTTTTGGATGACTTTTTGTTATGAATTATTAAAATTAAAGAATCGTTAAACAATGTGAAAAATGCGAGTGGTATAAAGGAAAAGTTTAAGTGTATCTTCTAAAATAATCAAATCTGTACATATTTCACAATGCATGTGTCAGTGTCAGTGCCAATTCCACAAATCTCGCAACGTTAAATTCTGTGCCGGATGTGTTCAATCAATTTAATCAATCTAAAAAAGCAAACGGAACAAATAGAATGGAAGCGCAATCTTCATGATTGGCCTGGGAATTGTTTTCCACTGCACAGTGTAGTTAGTAATTGACCGGCCTAAGAATATGTTTCATCTCTATTTAAATACATAAACGTTAAAATTCACGTAATGTGTGACATGTAATGTAATGTTTAGTGTAATATTGTACATGAGATCTAATGATGATTTGAGATATTAACTCGTTAATACTAATGATTAAATTTAATTGGTTGAAAATAGATGATAAAATTGAACGATACAAGAGCAAAAACTTGAATTCATAAAGCGTTTTAAGCCTGTCCTTCTGTCCTTGTCCTTCATTTGACTCTTTTGTTTTATTATTTGTTTCATGTGTAATCGTTGTGTGACATTTTTCGGCTATAACTACCGTCAGCATTGCTGGCAAATTTGCAAGACAAGTAGCCAATAGTTTGAACCGTGTTGACATATCACATACCTATAGCGCGTGCATCACGAGATGCATTACGCAAACGATTGCTTATGTTTGGCTTACGTCCTTAAACTGTAGAGATCTCTGCTTAAGCATGTGGGCATGTTGTCATGCAATGCATGCATTGCTGGAACCTTTAAGTTGCTGGAAAATCCAACAAAAAATACGCTCCAACCGCAGTTGAAGTGCAATCCAGCGAAACTGAGAAGGACGACCGTTGGCGGTGTCCATATTCGTCACATGTATGCCGTTTTTTATGTGCTGTGTGTCAATAATCCGACCAATCATGTGAGCAGACACAACGCTAAATTTATTACCTTTTACGATGACTCGAGCGATGTCTGCAAATTTTGACAACGCATAAAAAATGTTGATTCACGATCTACGGAAGGTATGGCAGCATGACTGAAACAAAACTCGTAGTTTTTTGTACGATTGTTTATCTGATCTTCTAAAATATACTTTGGCCAACGGATATAAGGAAGATTTCACGCAAAAGCTTTCTGTTATTTTAATATTAATTGTGTGATAAAGTAATAGTTAAGTGTCATCATGGATATGTGTTACTGTTGTAAAAGAAGCACATATTTTTTTGTAATTATGATCTGACAAGTTCTGACAGTAAACGGGCATTTATCACCTGAATCATTCATTAGGTATGTTAGACGATACTTGAAAATCACATGTAAACATCCAGAAATATCATATCTGAAGTTGGTTACTATGAGTCATGATATTTACTATGATTGTACAGCTTTTATCTAGTCATATGACTCGAGCTATAGGTATTTTATATATACTGGAATGTGCTACATGATACTTGAAAAATTACATTGTTATCCCTGATTAAAAGTTAGGCTATATTTGGTTGCAGTTTAATAATTATCATAAAGTTTGTATACTTTGTAACATGCTCTCGATGCAAAATAAGGAATATAATGGAAGGTTGGTCATTGGCGATTAAAATATTAACAAATTAAAATAAAGTATCTACATTTCCAAGATAATGGAGCCATATTTAGGTTTTTATCATTAATAAGCCCTTTAGCATTCGCACTAATCGGGCAAGATATTCGGCATGATTCGTTATAATGTAAAAAAAAAACAATTTATTTATAGCTAAAAAAAATCAATATGCAGTTAAATATTTATCTCTCAGTTTTGGTGTCATATGATAATTGGAAAAGTATCACTAGCTCGCTCTTTAGGAAGTTAATAACTTTGGTGGTCATCGAAAATTTCACATTGTCAGTTATTCCAGTGCTAATAACTCGATGAAAGAGACCGCGTAGCGGTAAAACGTAGCACAATCTCCAATTATCACGATGGAGAAGGTTAATCTAATAAGCGTGAAATACGAAGCATGTGTTTCTGTCGGTACGGACTTTCTTAGACACTGTGAGCAATTTTGGTCGTGAATCGTTCGTTTCTACGTTTTCACACTATGTCTACAATCGCGCACTACTTGTCCGAGATATATACAATGTGACCTCGAAAGACAGATTAGATTAAACTAGGCTAACAACAGCGTTAGTGTCTAATTTTGCGCGGTACTAGTCGATGTTCGGTCTGGTAGATATTATATTAGTGAAGCCGAGCATTCATACCATCGCTGTTGCACTTCAGCTGACTTGATGATCGGATGCCTTGCGGTTTGCCTTTCGCTAGCGTGGATTGCTCCGTGGTTAGAAAAGCAGGTTTGATGCAGCTATAAATTATGAGGGCTTTATTTCTAGAGCGTCCAGAGATTAGGGATGAATCAATGGCGGTTTCACGCTCAAATCAAGAATTTGTTTGTATTACCTATCCGTCAGAGCAGACTTACCTTGAAAACTAAGCTATTAGTTTTATATTTGTATTAATATATACGATGTATTGCAATTTCACTAGGATAAAAAAAAGCTGTGTGAGTTCATGAGTATCGAAAATATCTCATACAGAGATGGTATTATCCAAATTAATCTTTATGTTATCAATTAGTTTACCCTACACCTTGTGAACCAAAAAAGCATTTATTCGTTAGTGACACACTATTTGCGAGATCGAAATGCAATTCGGTTTATGATATTGTTTACTCAAAATTGAATTTGTTTATTTTTAATTTTTCTTCTCTCTGCATGGCATGTGCTTTACGTAGTGCACATGTCAATTCTTCACAAAAAAGATCGATTTACATCTTGGTGTGGTAATTCTATGCCTCCAACCAGATACAATAAACATGAATCTGTCGGAAATGTCATCACGGAAAGTTGCTTCCTACTGGATGCAGGCCATGGAACCACAGGAAAACCAATTTGTGGTTTTCAACGTATCGGGTAAGGCTTACCATGCATTATGTGGTGTCGCCTAGAACGGTACGGTTTCATACAAATTTCCATTGACGTAATTATGTCGCACCGTGGGATAGTTAATATTTCAATCATCTCATTTCCGTTGCTTTACACTGTACTGTTTGATGTTTTATTGTTATGTTTTGTAATAAAATGATTACGCGTACACAAGGCTTTATTTAACTAGACGTTTAACGATGTCGCTTTTCTTACTACATTTTAGTTTTGGAGAATCATTGTCATTGTTTCGATTATTCTTTTTTAATTTCATAAAGCGTTCTTGTTAAACAATAAGGACAGGTTGATCCTCATGAAAACACAATTAAATAAGTGTTTGGGTAATGTATACGCTGCAATTGCAATTGAGCTTTGCATGTTAGTGAAAGTGAATGAAAAGTTTTTTTTATTAAACAAAGCCTCAAATGTTGTATTACATATACTTATTGCACTCAGATGGTGTCGGTAAATATACTTGAGCCAATCAATCTCATCTGAATTCAATCTCATCTGAACCATGTCATCCATGTTCAAGACTTGACTATTCAGGTATGGATAATCAGGTTACAGCTAGTCTTCCATCCGATATAATGAATTTAGACCTTCAACGATCCCTAAGTCTCAAATAAGAAGAAGGCATGCACATGCGGTGTTTGTTTGGTGGCAGTAGCTTTTTTCGTATGGGATCGAGATGCGAACGATTACCCATAGCTACCTTTGTATGTAGTTAAAGTGTATTTTACGATGCAAATGTCTCAAAAGTGAACAATACTCGAGCAAAATTGCAGCTTTGTTTATTATCGCGTGCATCACAAGTATAGTGATCAAGATGTGAACTTCAGTAGCCGGAACGATGCTTCTCACACATCCAACAATGCTCCGAGGATCATGTGCTAAATTTGCAACGATTGCTCAAACGGAACGTAGAGAAAGAGAGAGTTTATATGCAGTGCACACAATTTTAAATGAAAGTTTAGGTTGCTTTTCTACGATTAGCTCGGAGTAAAATAACCGTTATAAATCTGATTGCTAATTTGCCATTTTTATGAACTCTTCGGAGGACGGTCCAGTTCGGCTCGAACGAGCAAAATTGTAAACGTTTTATAGTTGTACGATAGTTGATCTTTTTCCTTGGTTTTTACCCTATGCTATCGACATCCATACCGGCACAACGTTTTGGATTATTCCGGAGGTCGTCATTTTTTTGTACATGTCGAAACAAGGGTATTTCCTTTTTGGTGGAATGCAAAAGCCACATCTTTGCTGTTAGCAGCTTACAAAATTGCTCTTATTTTCTTGAATATCTGAATTAAGTTTATCTCAACTGGGACCGACCGATAACAAGTATTTTCAGTTTGTCAGTAGTAGGAAGAAAAATTAAAACTGATCATAAACCTTCACACATTGCTGATCTAAATTCCCATATACGAGATGAAGCAAACACGTTCATCTCAGACACACTGCCATAACCGTTAATTAATAGTTTGAGGTTAGCCTTTGAATTATTGATCTTAGAAAACAGACCAAAATTGTCTAATATGGCCTGGTCGTCGTATAAAAAATTGAAGAAGACTATCTTTTAATTGAAATATATTTACAGAATTCAAGTTGTGTAGTGTAGAGACTTCATCGATTATGTTTACACATTTTTTTCTATATCATTCTTGCCTGAAACCTCGACTTACTTGTTCAGAAAAATGAACTGCCATGAAAGTACCATTACACGACTACGACATTGTCCTTCATTTAACCTACGTCTGAAGAAGCTATCTTCCACGATCCATTACACTAAAAATATACATTCCAACGAATTGTGATTTAATGGGTTTTGTCTAATTTGCTAGTAGCGGTATATTTAAAGATAATGATAATCTTCATCTTATAAGCAGATGAATAAAATAGAATATTATCAAGGCTTGTAATAGTTACTTCAGTGAGCACGAAATAAATTTATTAATATAGTTCAGTCCAACCTTCAAGGTCATTTTGATTTCGTTTATTTATTATTTTTTTCGTTACATCCAACATGTCGGTGACTGTTGGTACTGCTTAACGATGATATGAAAAAGTAACTTTAAACTTACAACCGGTTTGAAATTATTGTGTGTATCAGAGCTTCACAGCGGAGGATAATTGTTCGTTGATTACTGTAATTAAAGGCTTAGGCGGCTGCGTAAAATGTGTCTATGTGGAGACTGAGACACACACCGTAAGGTTTTGTTGTAGATATTAGTTGTACCCTTATAAAGCGTTAGCATTGGTAAACGAAACTGTCTTTGCTGGGGGTGATCGTTTCGTACGTCTATTTTGTTACCCAATGCCTTATAATTAACACATATTGACGACACATCTGATCGACAACATTCTAAACAATTGGCGGAAGATTTTTAATAGTGGAGTTCTCTGTTTGTATTAGCATACGTTAACATAATATTATTTCGACATATGTGTGTAAAATGTATAGTACTTACTGTGTTAAGTAATAAGATAAAAAAAAAAGTTTATTGTTCATTATGAAAAGGAAGTGTTACTTTTAATTTCTAAAATGTTACTTAAAAATACAGATAAGCAGAATTTAGAAAATATTAATATTGAATATATACATAAACTTAAAATTAAAGTATCAGGTAATGCTATAATTTAATTTTCTCGTGCTTATTTCTTATAAAAATGCATGTTCACGCAAAGAGTAGGAGTGTTATGTTGGAAACGCAAGATATATGGATTGCTCTCCAAGTCCTACGTCCTCATCAGGAAAGAGGCATTACGTCGCTGTGCATGTGACGTTTTTATGATTATACAGGCACTATAGTACACTGGGGGTTGTGGCATACTATTAGGTAATCGCGTCATGACTGACACAGTATCTCGTGAACTTCGAGATGGAAAACACGAGAAAGCCTCAAGAGTTGAATGAAGAAATCGCCCAATAGTGATCACCTTGAGAAGGCCAGCCGTGGGATTTCGCACGATACTTTTTTGATATTTCTTTCCCTGTTGCGCCTACAACAACAATGGTCCCATTCAATTCTCCTCAGGCTAATGTGGTCTAATGTTTTTTAATTTGAGCATTGCTTCAACATAATTTTGTTGTACAAGTGTTTACGCTTGGTAAAACGCTGGCTATGCAAAAGCAATGTGACTTCATTGATAGGACAGGCTGATGTTTTTTTTATAGCTACATCGAATGTCCATCGCTAAGGAGAAGAGGCACGAATGGCAATGTCATGAATTGAGTATCGCAGCTGTTATGATTTATATGATATAGTACTTTTCGTTGGCTTTTGTGAGAATGTTCATATATCCAATGTATGTGTGCTCAGAAAACGAATCTGTCTAAGCTGTCATTTAATAGAAAATCGTTTTTATGTAAAAAATAGTGAAAACATATTGGTTTTTTGTACGATTGCAATACAATTAATACCATTGTCAATACAAAAAAGTAGAAAATGAGATTAATTATTTAATTCATTTTCACCCAATTGTGCGACAATGTACTTCATAAAATATTTTATTCACTTATTCAACTATTAAGTGCCATATATCAATTAATAAAGTGTGATTTCCACAGCGAAAATTGGTTAAACCACGCTTTCTCGCCAGTGATTATACGAAAGAGTCGCAAACATTAAACCCCCTACATTGCGGAAACCGGGGTATATCAGATATGCTAGAGTTTTTTGGAGCATTTGCGTCATCAGGATTCTGGCGACAGCTAGACTGGTTTATAAACCGTGGCACGTATGTGTTAGTGTTTGTTTTTAACTTTGCAACCATATTTCAAAATTCTCAAATCTGTGGCAAATGATTCATTATGACATATGCTAATCAAATATATCAAAGATGGTAACGAAAATCGGGCGTTCCTTCTACAACTGCCTTCCAAATGCTGGACGCTTTTCTCCCGGTTAAACTTATCATTCTGATCTACATAAAAAAGTCTTGAATGTCATCAGAACAGGGTGCACAAAAATGTCATATGTTCGACGACAGACAACTGGTTGTATCACATCGTTTGGTACGGTTTGATTTCTGCTCAAGGGATTGTAAGAATTATTTTCTGGCACAAACCTGTTTCCGTTTGACCATGTTCACACACCAATTTTACCGAATCCAGATGGTGTTTTGGCGACAGACCGACTGGTTTTGTTGTAGATCGGTCAGAAAGTAGCGATTGAACATTCACTAGTCAGAATCAAGCTGTCGTCTTGCTAAATCAAGAATATGACGAGAAACGTACAGCCTGTGAGTTGATTCTTACCGTGGCCAGCCTAAAGGTACACTTACAACAGCCGTGTTCTGTAGATCTAGGATTTGGTATTGCTTGATCGGATTAAGGTTTGCGTCATTCGAGCAACAGACTTGTTGGCTACCCTTTTTTGTAGGACCAAAATTCACTTGTTCGTTGGTCGCTATGAAAAAAGAATGATCGTTGTGCACTAGTCCGTCACTAATCTACCGTCCGTAACAAACATGTCAATGATCTCTATGTATACGTGCTCTCGGGTTCAAAAAAGGTAAAACATGATGCCAAACCTCCTACCATTACGGTTGCGAAGATCGAGAAAGCATTAATTTTTTGCATTTTTCAAATTTTATAAATGTGTATGTTTGTTGATTAAAGTTATATTACAGTGGTATACAAAATGTAAGTGAAATAATTTGCTGCATAGAGCAATGTATAATGAATATTGTTTCAGTAATATTTTTGATATTACTTGATTTTTCCCATGTACAAAAAAAGAAATGAAGTTGCTTTATGATAATATAAACAACACATTTTTTGACGCTGTTTACACTTTAGTTTACGCGAATTTCTAATTCTTGATGATGTCAATCCCTAGTTGTGTTTGATTTATATAACATAAATCCAATATTCACCATTCCATTTATCTTTCACTCTATTTCACGATCAAATATGTAAAGACACCGTTTGTATTCTTTACCCCAGTGTTTCCCTTCGTTATGTTCTAGCGATGATTGTTGATATTCAGTGTCAGATATTTATAGCTAGAATCTACTGAACCGAAAATACACCACCTGCATGTAATGCGCAATAGCTCGAAAGATTGAATTATTTATCCATCATTTGCATCATGGTCCACACGGCCGGCTTTCTCAGTCGAGATAATCCAAGTACTAGAGAATCTGCGATGAATTTAATATCTTCCGCTTCTAGGAAATGATGCAAGAATGAATTAACAGGGAAGTGTTTATTTCTTTAACCGAATGAACCATCGCTACCGACACAGCAGTATCTCATTATTTGATAAACAGACGCAGCACAAAGGGAGTTTATGGTTTTCCTGTAAATTAATTTTATAGTGAATACAAAAATATGATTTTATTGTCGCGTAATCAAAATACAGTAGAGCAATGGTTATACTATGAAGCACAAAAATATGGAACAAAATATTAGAGTATTAGTAAAGGCACCAGTTTACACGGTGGTAAACCCTATTAATGCTAATGCTGCTAATGTACGGACTTGCAATAGTTGTCAGACGTCTATTTACTGTATACATACAATTCTGTATTAGGACCATATTAAAAAATTGAAAAAATTTAAATAGTAAGTCAATACTCAATAGCATTCATTCTATTATTATAATAACTAATTGCATTAATGCTTAGGAAACTACATCACTCAGCTCTCGAAGTGGTATAAACTTTTCAAAGCTTTTAATAAAAACTAAAAGAAAACAGGTCGTTTGAGGACATCATCAACTGTTTCTTTCATTACATTTACATCATTTACTGTCTCGATGTTCTTAGAGCATCGTGAGAAAAGCAGTTGGCCTTCTTATTATGTTACGTGGGCTTCCGGTAACCTTTTTAGTCCATGAGAAATTGTGGCTATTTTTTTATTTTATCGAAAGTGTCCATATTATTTTTGTTTGTTTTGCATACCGTTCCGGAAGCTGTTCTTGATTCTAAATTGTTTGCATTATAAGAATACTGTTTATTTCACAATTTTTTTCACGAGCAATACAAAGTTTATATTTGAGTATATGTGTGCACAAGGTACGGAGTCTGCAATGTTTTAGCTTATTATGTTTTCCTTATAATTGTATGGTAATGAGAGCATCACTGCCTTAGTGTCTACAAATGATTGACCGTCAACGGTAAGGTTAGTAAATTTTCTCAAATACAATTTTCTCCGAGAATACATGTTAATGCCATGAACGTTGGGAATGGGAGTTGGTGCTGTACGTTGTTTAATGTGTGTTTTGGGCATAAAATAATGCATGTACAGTTAAATTGAACTGGTAATGCTGATTGAGATTTTTAATGTGTTGTTGAATAATATAGTTTATCCATACACAAACTGGTAGAAATTCAGCCGAGTAAGCCCGGGATAAGGCAAAAAAATCAAGGAGGAAATGCCTTGATATGTTTGTAAACATCAGCGATAGGCTGACAATACGGCAAAGCGCCGTCATAATCAAATAATAAATAAATAAATAAATAAACTGGTAGAAATTGTAATTTGTTCCATAAAAGCTGGAGCCTTGATAATGAGTGGTTGTTTAATATTAAAGACAATTCCAATCCACTAGATACGTCGCAACGTTACACTCCTATAAGAAGGAGGAGTCCATGTAACATCTATAGTGAATATTCTTAATAAAGTTAGTCCAGATATTGAACAGGCAGTTTGATCAAGACCGTCCTTGCACATGAGTTTAAATGGCTTTAACAATATTATTATTCATACTTTGGTTTTAACACTCTATGGTTGTCCATCGTATAGTAACCAACGCCATACATATTTTAACTCAACCACAGCAACTTCTGCTCAATCATGTTGTGGAAGCAAAAAATGCGGGTGTTAAACTCTTGACATAATAACTATTTTCATATTCGTCTTCGGCAAACCATGATTGTTGCCATCATCGTGCACAAAGTGATGGTCAGGAATTTGAAAGATGAAGAACTGCTGCCTATTGCAGGGTAGAGGTGATGTATTCATTCGTATCCAACAGCGAAATGCGAATGAAAAACGTTGGCCACAACGTTTATTCACATGAATCGTTAGCTGGATTGCTAAAGAGGAGTTACTTTTTTGCATCGTCAAGCGCCGTTACTTATTTTCTACTCAGTCCAGTCAACACCAGTAATGATCGTAAGCGTGTCTCGTTTGATAATTATATAGTAGAGATGGAATTACCAAAATCGTCAATTACGATTAACAATTCATGCCTGATAGCTCTTAGAGTGGACTAGTGAACAACGTTGAGTTGTCCATGTTGGAGAACGGCGGATGTTTTGTGCAGTGAAGAAAATGTCTATAGTGTCCTTCGCGTTATGACCCAATCTCCAAGGGTAGTAACAATTTTGCCACAGCTTTACCCTGTTTTTATAAATTCATTGTAATATACTGATTCTCAGATAAAAATGGCCTTGCATCAATATACTACAAAAATAATAATAACACTCTCGTTAATTTCTTATCGATATGTATAATGTCATGCATTTGGTTAGGCATTGCTGGTGAGCTGTTTGCGAAAATGCATTTTTAATTACAGTCATACTGTAACAAGCAAGTGCACGAAATGGCAGACAGTCCAATGGAAAACATCAGTAACTTATGATAAAGAGAAAGCAAAAGATATGGCTCTCTTAAGTTGAAGATTGATTAGCGAAAACAACAATAGAATTTGTAGGTCATGCCCAACAAATAGTTGTCATTATCGTTTTTATCAAATTCTGTTGCTTCCTTTCTGATTTTGATTCATAATTTTACTCAAGAAGCTAACTAACTCAATTATAATATGTATTGAACTAATAGCAACAGAATAGCAAGTGTTGTAGGATTCGAATGTTCTGTACCGTATGTGCTCATGTAACCTTGAACAAAGCAAATGTGACCTAGGTTGACATGGTGGACCAGCAGAACCGGTGATCGAATCCCATCCGGTCGTTAAGCCAAAGAAGAAAAATAATTTCGACATTATATTTTATTCCTCTTTGCTATACGTTCACTCAGTCGGTAGGAAAAAGAGAAGTGGAAGTGGTAAAAGTTTTGCATTCTTTTGATAATGAACTACATTTCCTTACTCGTAATACTATCTGGTTGTTATTAGTTTGTATGTTTTTTTTTTTCATTGTCCTTATTTTTGTTAAGTCTTTTAATCTTTATTAAATTGTTTCTAATATCTTTTTTAAAAAGAATTATTTCATCGTGGTGGTCTCAAATAGTTAGAATAATTGGCTGATTTTTAATTGCAACTAACTTTCCTTAGATTCCTTTAGTTGATTTGATCAGTATTTTGTGTAAAAGTCTGTATTACGAGGCAACCCTTACGTTAATGATGAAATCATTTTCGGTGACGCCGAACGCATTGTTTGATGTTTGAAAAGAGTGTTTAATAAAAACGATTACCTATTTTATGATAGGCTTTAATTGTACGTTAAAGGTAACTCGAAATGCTCAATTTCTGAGAGCGAATCATGAATCAGCTGTGGTTGTTTCGCTGAGCTGTAAGAAATTATTACTCACTTACGCGTTTGCACACTTCTGCAGATTCATGTTGGCGTCATTGTAAGATCGAATGTGTATGTGTGCTTTTTCTTTGTCAACCTGGCAGTTCCAGCAGCTTCAGACCAACAATTGGCGGTCGCCTACGCACTGATTGCGTTGATCCGATGCTGACGCGGCTTTTCAATCCTCTTTTGGATCGTTTCTGGTTAGTGTTTTAGCTTGCTTAAGAAACACACGAACCCAAAAGGTGTGAAGGTGTTTGTTTGTCGCTGTGAGTTGTAGTGGGAAGAAATTTTGCAACAGTTTCAGTATTCTCAACACAAGAATATGAAGTTCTTTCCAAGATAGGCCGTGACTCAGTCTCTGGCAAAATTTGGATGCATGTAGTCCATTCTGAATGGAACTGGTTGTCGGTTAAAGCCGTTTAAAGACATTTAATTGCGTCCAATTTAAACTGATAGAGGTTTTGGCATCAATATGCAAAAACCTGAAATTGATTTCTTTTGTTTTTTTGGGTGCTAGCAATGTGAAGAAATATGAAATTGATGGCAGGTTCACCTTAAGCATAAAAAAATGAACTCACACATAAAAAGTAAAAATGTTAATAAAGGTTAGTAAAGTAGTGAAAACATATGTATAGTTATATAGGTTTAAACTTCTTCTGTTACCCGTCGCACTTTTTCAAGCTACAACTATCGAAACCTGTTGCAATGAAACCTTGCTGTTTGAATATCTCCTCGTTGGCAATTCAACCTTTAATGTTTGGTTCCAACACTTAAATGGCAAAACGTTTTCACCTTTCGCCAAACCGAACAGATGCGTATTATGTTCACGGGCGACCCTCGGAAGAAAATGGAAATGAGCGCCTGATGGCAGCCGTATGATTTTTCGTCGTTTATTGCGATGAACGGTTGTAAAGAAGGCAATGGAAACCATTCTGCGTGCCGATTGGTGGTTAGTTAAAAAGCAATATGCTGGGTGGAAATGGAACGTGTGCTAGCAATTGTTTGAAAATCTCGCGAACGTAATCAATATACAAGTTTTCAACAACAGAAAATGGATCTCCTGGTGCAAAGTGAGCATTTGGTTCTGCCGGTCAAATGATCGTTTGGTAGATGATTGTGTGAGGAAATAAATCAGACAGGGAATGAAATAAAAATTACACACAAAACATAATAGTTGTGCAAAAATAGTCACATCGATACGTCTGTTCTCCCACTGCCAAAGCGACGTCTTAAAAAAAGTTCAGCTGCAAACATGCGAAAATATTGTATGCCAGGCAGCAGATCGTTCCCGTGCAGAAACCATCGTCACTACCCACAACATTGTTGCATATAGAAGCAGAAATTGGCCTTCAAAATGCGACACCGTTTGTTCATGGGAGATTCAACACCAGCGGGTTGTCGCTGTTTGTGCAATCGTTAGGTGCGTACTGAAGGATGCGAGCATTGATTCGTATAAGGTAATGCAGATGAGCATGTGGACGGAAACTAAGCCGGTATAAATTTACATATGCACGCATCTTTAAATCGATGGCCACCGATGAAAACTGATCAGTTTCATAGCTACCGTAAACGAGCAGTTCTTCAGCACCACGTTCGTAAGCGAAGAGCGTCATTAAACCCAAACGGAATCCTTCGGCCGGGTCCAGAGATCGAGTGATAAATACGCAGCTATTGTTGCGAAGGTGTTGCGTGCTGCTATGCTTAATAAGTAGAGGAAAAAACACACATTCGTTAGCAGAGGTATTTGAGTTTCAATAATGAGCAGAAAGATTTTCTTTTTTCTCTGCTATATTTATTATTGATATTGCTAGCTGTTGTACCACCGCTGCTGATGTGAATGTATGCAATTGGTTTAGAATAATTTCAGTAACAGAAAATCAAATTAAAGACAGGATGTACACAAGGTGATTCCGATTCGTATAGGTAATCCATTTTAGAAACTATATTAACACTTCAAAGCCAAAGCGACACTAGCGATGTATTATTTTGTCTCGGTTGCGATGTTTGTTTTCTCTCCTACCGTGTATCGTTTGTATATGCTTGGGCCCGGTAACTCGGACGTTTTCTGTGCACAACCGGAATAGTCTGCTCTCCCGGTCTGCGTTCCGCATTCAGCGGTGCGTGTAAAAATACCAATAATGTTGCGAACAAAATGCACGACAATTCGTACGATTCATGTCCATTGGCATCGGGAAATAGGGGTTTAACAATTGGCTTTATGCTGCCACCGATGGTTTTAGATATGCCGAACAAAAAGAATGGAAATGGTTTCCGAGCCGATTGGAAAATGAAAGGAGAGTGTGGAAAAGGGAAAGAGAGGAAAATAAAGTATACCAACCTTCGGACAAATGATAGCCAATGATGCGTTACTTCGCTCGGACGAGGTTTTATGGCGATGGTTTCCACGGACAGGCAAGACCTACAAATCCCATAGTATGTCCTCAATGACCAGATCTGGTTTGAAGCAGATGGACAGCAATTGTTTTTGTTTGTACACGAAAAAAAGGGTTGGCCGGCTAGGTCATCACATTCCTGACATCAAAAGACACAATCGAGCCACTATTCTTCTAGTTTTATGCAATGGTCAGCGCTCGCTACAGCTGCACGGTAGTTTGCACTTCAGAGCAGACCCAATTTTATAACTGGATCGAAATTAAAGTTTCGCACCATTCTATGCATAAGACAATACATAAGCGAGGTGCCGCCTAGCAGCTATTGAGAAAGAGCAAAGAATCGTCCCCAACCCTAACAGATTCGCAAATGTAAACTTGGCGAAGGGTACTGGTGATCTGCAGTCTGCAGAAGAGGTGTAAACTATAGTTTTTTTATTACAGTAGATTTTAAATATTCCATATGTTGAATTACACCTTAAGACTATTTGCAGGTTTATGTATAATGGTGTAGAAGTGTCAAAAAATGTTGTGCCTTGATGAAGGTTCAACAAAAATAACTTAATTCTGATTTATAGTAGTATGTATTAAAAATAAAAAATGGCCTTATGGATAATGAGAATAAAATTTACAATATTAAAAATAATTGTACATGTTCCAACAAATCTGTTATTATAATTTAAATACGTTCGGAAAACTATACATCCATTGCTCTCTATTTTCACGGTGTTTAGATAAAATAATTTAGTTCAAATTAATTCAATGAAATGTGAGACTCTCAAAGCAATAACTTTAATAAAAAGACAATTTGTAGCTGTGTGTTATGCAAAGGCGTTTTGTTTCCGGTGTTGCATACATGCACATTATCATCTTGCTTCGGATATTTCGTTTATCGTGCTGATTTGAGTTCTTTCTTTTGGTATAATTGTACCAGAATAAGTATTTTGTTGAACAATCGCAAACTCAGTTTACCGTATGGTTCATCCAAATTCGAACATTGTTTGTCCGATCATTATTGTTACTCATTCTTTAACTTTTGTTTTAGTTTGTTTTTCTGTGCTACCAAGCAAAAAGATCTAAATTTGTTGGTGGAATATATTTGAGTTGCATAAGCCCTACTCGGACACGTTTGCTACGTGAAAGGATGGGTGTCGAAAACGACAATGCCGCCATAACACTGTGTGTGACTTGAGGTTAGTAGTTTAAGATGGTGCATGAAAACAATAAGGCACCGCAACCTGGCTGCAGTGTACGTGAGCGAAATGTTAAACTTTATTCTTATGTGAGTGCTGGTTAGCGCAGAGTAGGGTTGTCTTTGCTGAAAATTTTCTCCCAATATTCATTGTTGGCTCTAACCGAAAACAATTTCGTTTGGTTCAGTCGAATAAACTTTTTAAAAGCCTATTCATTAGTGCAAATCATTATAACTGGTAAGGTCAAACATTTGGGACATGATTATTTTTGATAACATTTTTGTATAAGCTGCACATTAAACGGTTGGGTTTTTTCATAAGTTGACTGGTCGTTTTTTATGCATTAGAAAAACAAAACAAATTTTTGATAGTATATTAAGTTTGGTATATATTTCTAATAGTATACATTTGCAACCAGTAATGCATGGGGTTTTCAAAGTCATTTTTTTGTAAAAGATGTTTTTTAAAGCGGTTTTTGTGAGACTTAAAAAACTTAATGGAAAATGTTAAAAAAAAACCCCACTATTATAAGCAATCAAAATAAATACGAACCGCCCATACCCATAAATATCTAGTGTAGGAGGTTAGCAAGAGATATTCCGACACCTGTACTTGCCAAGTAATCAAGTGAGCCCGGAAGCAAAATAAATTACTCAATTTCTTTGGGTTTCCTGTTTATGTACAACATTTTGGTAAATCGTTACCGTTGAACGGTGTCAGGAACGATGATGATGCTGCGCTGATAAAAAATGAACCGTTCGCTCTTAAGATTGTCAGTCTGGTATCCATTAAATGATGATAGTAACGAGAATGATGCAGTGAGTCGGATAATTTGAATTTAATCTAATATTAAAATATACTTAGGGTGTAATTCAGAGAAACCACACCCTCTGTATCACAGGTACTGTAGTCTACGGTATTGGATCGATATTTTTATTTGATGATGTCTGAGATATGAAGTTTATTTCTGACGAGACACGATAGCCTTAGTTTGGGTCGTTAAATTTCTGGGAGGTCATAACTTGAGGGACTAGATTTGTTTCCTCTAGACACTGAAACAATCGTCAAAGTTTGGATGACATGAGCTTATCATCAAAATGGTATTTATTATTTACATGCATATATCCTGCGGATATATTCCTTATGATGCTAAGAAGCTCTGTACTCTAATTCATGCAATACTTTTTTTGTGTACAACTACCTATTAGTTATTTATGTCATGCTTACAATATACTTTTGACATGGCTCTGATAAAAAAAAAATTTAAAACATTCGACGGAGAAATTATTGTCAAAAATGAATTATTGATTTTTTTTTACAGTTTTTGTTGTAATATCGTCGCTCATGTTTTACTAAAACAATTTATACTTGATCCTTACAGGAATTAAAAGAAAGCTTCAACTATGGATTATTCTCTCCGCCATCAAACGGTAAAGCCGGTAAATTCCTGGACGAAGAACGACGACTAGGGGACTACCCATTTCATGGACCGGTTGGCTATTTGGAGGTATGTATCAAATATTTGTTTTTACAATTGAGTATAAATGGCTAAATATCTCACGTACACATTACGTATGCTTTATTTAATCCATCATTTTGTTATCTGGGCCCCAATGTCTTGGTATAAGTTTGTCTTTAATTGCACGATCGATTATTTTAATAGCTCTCTTCCGGTAAACGTATACGAGAGACTCTGCCATGCCGTCGGATGAGAATGTTTTTTTTCTTAAGCATGAGTTTGTGTTAGGGGATGTTAACAATAGATGATCGTGGTCAGTGAATCCAATGAAGTGGTCAGCTACGAAATGGAAGCTCATTGTTTTCAATGAGGTATCTCGCAGATGGAGGGGAAAGCATGCTAGCCTCAATTTGGGTACAATTCTATGCTTCATCGGATCTTCGAAGACGCAGTTCAGTGAGCTCGAAACAAACGCGACAGAAGTCAATAACCGTAATTTACATATGCTCGCACGCATCTCGTCAAATAATCGACCATTCGTACATTGCGCTCATTCAATTTTGTCGCGGACTATGGACCCGTGGCATGTGAAGCATCTAATTTATTGTTGTGCATGTTAGATAAACAACGTTTCAATTTTTCTTTTATACCTTTCGCCTGTTTAACAGCACTTTCTTCGTGTCTTGCATACATTTCTGGAGTCTGTTTGTATCGTAGGTGGGAAGCGTAACTTAGTGATATCTCTAATCTATAGCGTAATTGTATTAGAGATTGTTGAAATTTAATACAATGCATACAATTATGCAACATGCTCTTTGATTTCTCTTTCCTTTTCCCTGTTTCTTTTCTTGTGCAAACCCTTTTTGTTCCAATAAGTAATTGCTGTGTAGTCTTTTCCCGAATTTTGAGTTTTCCCGAGATAAATAATGAGTTTCAGGGAAATCCAACTTGGCATCATTTGTTTTGTTTGCTATATTGTGCTAGACTAATTAAAAAAAGGAATTAATTTTACGGTCTCAAATTTGCTAGTTCATTTTACATCTTAATTTTTGTTAGCAAAAATTGTATAATATTTACTTTAAAAACAGATATGTATAATACCTATTTTACCAAATTTGATTACTATGTGCTTGATTACGTTTACTGTTATCGAATTTTCTTATTCATAACCAACGGTATTGTTCTCCAGTTATCATATTATTGAATACAAATTTCAATCCTTCTTTCACAATGCTACTTCTAGCTGAAATATAAACGTCGCGTTTATAAGATGCTCAACCTAGACGAACGTCAACTGAAAGCTTTGCACACTCGTGCCAACCTGCGACGTTTCATCGAGTGCATCAATAGTGGCCAGGTGGAAAAAATCGCCAAGATGTGTGCCAAAGGACTGGATCCCAATTTCCACTGTCAGGAAACGGGTGAAACGCCGCTCACCATTGCCACTGGCTCGAAAAAACCGAATAAGCTGCTAATCGCACTCGTAAACGGCGGGGCTCTTCTCGACTATCGGACTCGTGATGGTGCCACCGCACTTCATCGTGCTGTCGAACGTGATAGTCTGGAAGCAGTAAGGTAAGATAAGAACTGAATAAATATATTTAATCGTCGTAATGTAAACTTCAATTACATGGTTCGGAACTTCATCCGTACTAAATTTATCGTAGATAAAAGAAAATTAATTAAAAAATGTTATCTGTTTTCTAATTTTTGAACATTAGTCGCTCAAAAGTTACTATAACGCCAAACTTTACTAGAAAATTAGAAGACTGGATTTTATATGTAATTTGTTCTCAAATTTACTTATAATAAATGAACAAATAATTAATAAATAATGAATCAAACGTAGGTACTTCTCATTTCCTCTTGGATCAACAACCTATTATAGTGCATGCCTTTAATATCATGTTTACTGGACTTATCTTACCTTCGTAAACGTATAGTCAGTATTTGCTAAGGGGGTACTGTCTACACGGGATTTTCGTAACCACTCATTACTCCTGTGGTCCGCCCCAAAATAATTTGCTTACATTCTAAATCTTCTTAAGGTCCAAATGAATTTAAAAAGTGCTATTGAACATGAGACTGTAACTAAGTTAGGAAGAAGCTTGCAATGAATATTCCTTTTGGTTTATTATGTAATGAAATTGATATATTCAAGAAATATTTGGCAAATATTTTAATTCCGGAATTAACTCTGATTTGATGTGGGGATGTTCTTATGATTAAGTTTTTAAAGTTGTGCAATATTGCCATGTCGATGGCAGTTACATGAGTTCATTTATAGGTTCATATTTATATGTGAAACGTTCAATCAGAAGGATTAATGCACAAAACAAAATGTGTTTCATGCTTATTATAAACATTGATTACATTGATTACCATCAACGTAAAAAAAATTAAAATGACTTGTAACATAGTACATTTTTCGTTAATTCACTGAAGTTCAACGATGTAGCTGTAAGTTTAACTTTCTTTGTGTTTTAAAACATTGTTTGTAATTCGTTTCATTTTAGCACGCTTTTGGAATTAGGAGCATCACCAAACTATCGTGATACGAAAGGCCTAACACCTGTATACTTATCTGTAACGCGGAAAACAGACCCCAAAATCAGTGAAGTCCTCTTACACGATCATGCCACTCTCGGGATTCAGGACAGTCAAGGTTGGCAGGAAGTGCATCAGGTATGATAATCATGAATTAAAAAAAAATCATTACAATATATACTTTTATCCAAGCAAATGCTATCAAAACAAACGGATGACGGTAGCATTTTATTGTAGTTCAAGGGTCTGTAACTTGTAATCTTTTTTAGTGTGTTTTTTTTTTATTTTAAGTGATTCGCTGGTGATTGGGTTTAAAAGACACTTAAATAGAAATTGAGGAGTAAGATAAACAAAAAATTGTTTTTTGGTTTATTCATTTTTTTTTCGTATAATAGAAATGTTCAAAGTGTGTAAAACATAAGCAGCACCAGCAATGTATTTTTTTATCTATTTCAAGTGTTTGGATAATGTTCAAAATTTAAAAAAAACACCTACATTATTATATTTGAAGAATGAAATGATGTTGTTTGTTTTTTCTAGTAAGAGTTTTGTTTTCTTCTCCCAAATAAAGAATCTTAGATATCTTAAAAAGAAAATAATTAATGTTTGACCTTGACCTTACAGACTTTGTGAAATTTAGAATAATCATATTTGAATTCTCACTCAATATATATTTTTTTCATTTATCTAATGAAACTCTTCGTTATTCTTTTTTTCTTTCTCTTTCCTATATCTTACATTTCTATGATGTTTGAACATATACTGCTCTAATACCACAATACACTCTACACTGTAACTTCATACTATTTGGAATCTTTACGTTACGTAAACATTTTTGTGAAACCCAATTTACACAATGATGTTAAATCTACCTACTAAACGTAATTTTAATATCATCATATAAAACAATACGACCAACACACCTCACTCCTTCTCCAAATCAACTCCATTTTTATGATTGGGATGATAACCTTTTCCGTTGAAATATCTTTGCACAACACCACGACCTTTACCACTTACCTTTTAACGACTATGGCGAATGTGATGTGCGTATGCGTGAGAGTAGGCTTGTCGGAACGGGTTAGTTCATCATTTAGAGCATTTATTGTTCTACGGTGCGGATATGGATGGTCAAAACGCTTCCGGCAATACGCCGCTGCATGTTTGCGCTGTTAACAATCAGGAGGCTTGCGCTAGAATGCTACTCTTTCGTGGTGCCAACAGAGGCGCACTAAACTATGCCAACCAGACACCGTACCAGGTATACTATTACTTTTTATCAATAAAATTTCCTTTGCCTATTATTTTAGTTCAGTTACATCATAGAAGTGGAACAAGAATGCAAATCACGTCGATATGTATTTAAAAAGACGATTGGTCAATTGTGTGTTTCGTTTACAAGAGTAAAATAATGGATAAAGATGAAAATTATCTATGCTTATGCATAAATGTGTCGCTTCGTCGACGTTACTGCATTCTTATTAGATGTTAAACTGCTGTAGATGATTGTTTTCCTATTTTATCGTTGATTTTGTTCGATTGAAATAAAATGTTTAAGAGTAGAAATTAACTCGTAAATTAAATTTGAAAAAATGAAAAAAAAAACTATTGTACATATTATTTCATATATTATAATTAGTCTTTGATAGGTTTTAGTTTGCTATTGATTTGTAATACAGTTTGATTGTAGTTTTTGTTACATTTTGTTACATTTCAATTGATTACATTTCTGTGCATGATTTTCTGTAAACTGACTAACCTAATCTCTATGTTGTGTCCCGTCAAATTTCTCAGGTCGCTGTTATTGCCGGTAATCTTGAGCTGGCTGAGATGATTCAAAATTACAAAAGCGAGGATATTGGTAAGTAGTACGATGGTTCAAGCGAATGAGAAGTAGTAAGAGACGAACATAATTCTCATCATTGGTGTGAAATAAAAATTTACATACATTCAATACAGCTAATGGAAAACCAAAGTTTCCAAATTACACACGTGAACATTCCATTGATGTATGTTCAAACGCATGTATTTCGCTGTAAAATACATCTGGTAGCAGCTTTCTTGATTTTCAATGTTATCCTATAACGCACACTACGCACTGTAATTCCTCATACTAAGTGCAAATTTTAAGTTTATGTCATTCAATCAAATCAGGTTCATTTTCAACTTATAACTTATTCTACTTCTTTAGTCAGTATGATAGTACTTGTTTCTTGTTCTGCTCAACTCCTATTCGCTCTTTTCGTTACCATCATCATTATCAACATCATCAGCATCACCATATTGTATCATCATGATTGTTGCTTTGGGTTTATATTATGCATTTACTGTTTCCGGAATTTGTTTTCTAGAAGCATCATTGCAATTACAATTAGCCATTTTCGATTCTTTCTTTCGATTTGTATACAAACTTTGAAATTGATAATTAATCAATGATCTATACTGGTTTTTTTACCAAACCATAAAAGAAAAAACAAACGTATGAGTTTTAAAAGATATTTTTGTCAATAGTTGAAAATATTTACATAAAGTACAGGAGCAAAACTAGGTAAAAATGGTTTCCTAGATTCGTCTTATAATGTGTATTGGACAATATTTTGAATTTACAAATTACAATCTACCAGTTAATCCTTTGGCATTTGGGTTTAACTTTGTATGAAAGTAATATTTTAGTATCACTTTTCTCATAGTTTTGCTATTATCATTATCACCATTCTGGAATCGTTTGGATTCCGATTAAATTGTCTTATATATTTGTTTTTCCATCATCACTAAGCTTGCTGTTCTGTTTTTCGTTTAGCTTGCAAGCCTTGCCTAGTTTAAGTTTCCAAAAACTACGATATATACAGCAAAAATACTATAAACATGCCGCACTCATACCTTTCCATTTCCTTGTTACGTGTATGTTATTTCGATTAGTTTTTCTTGTTGATGTTCTAGTGTGTTTAGAATATTCTGTTAGACTGGAAAATAGAATGTTTTAAACGTTTTCAACTCTTACATGAAAACTTTTATTCAGTTTGTGATGGAAGACTATCTTGTTAAGTTTCGAAGGTAAATAAAAAAAATAAATGTGTTTTAATGTTGTTCAATTTAATATTTCTATGCATTCACTGATTTAATTGTTACCAATACAGCGAAATGCCACATGCCACAAGGGATAGTACAATCAAAGTTTTAATGGGTAACACAATAAGTTGGTACTTTTGCCAACTATTGCGCAGTTTAATTATACAATGGCATTTTTTCATTATTAGATAGTTGCAATGGTTATTCGAAAAGATGAAGACTTTAATGTCATTTGGGTTTTGCAGACATTAGCTTGTTAGGTAAACTCCATATCAGTAAGCTTCCGACCAATCACGAATTTTAGTGTTCCGTTATGTTTTTAAATTATCTCGCTACAGTTAAAGCAACAAAATTACAATTTTTCACTCGGAATCAATTCAAATTCTATTCTAAGTATTTTCAACTGTATTCTACATTTTTTTATATTAACTAACATGTGTTGTAAAAGCAAAAGCGTTACTGTGTAGGAATGTTTTCGTCAGCATAGAAACACTCGACGGCCAGTGAAACTTGATTAATAATAGTTTGGCTGATTTCTGAACTAATATCACCTAATTATTTTGTTATGAATTTTAGCCAGAAGAGTGGGTTTTAACAAGGTTGATACAAAGCATTTAAAACAATTAAAGTTTAGCTCCAAACAATTTATTCACCAACATAATGAATAATACACATATATAATAATGCATACATACTGAATTGGTATGAACGAATAGAAATTTATCGATCCCAATTGAGTTTATATTTATAAAAATGAATTTTTGCTACGATTGATCGTTCGATACAACGAAAGATTTAAACATTTTGTTCTCTTCGGACCGATAGTGTGAGATTTTGCTGTTAATGCAATATTGTAAAGTAAGTTAAGTGCTTTCAAGTGTACAATGTCTGTTAAGTTCACATGTGATAAGATACTGTGTCACTTGTACAGTACTCATGCGTATATTGAACTTCTTCAGTCCATAGTAAATGCACTCCATTTTTTACAGTAGCAAAGTATTATATTGTCTTCCACGCGCGCTCATAAGCTTAAACGTATTACTCATTTTATAAATGACTATAATGTCGATCTACTTAATGTTAATTTGCTAGCTCTCATCGATTTGTTATGTTTTTTTTAATGATTATCAGAACAAACTACGCAAGTACTGCCCTGCACTTGATTAGAAAATGAATTTGTATTATAAACAATTCAACCCATTCATTCCATTTTCGGTTGTTGTGGTAAATTAAGTTTAAATTTGGAGAAAAATGTATTCATAGTGGGAAAATATCAAATGTTGTACCCTAAATGATAACAAATTGGCGTCATTAATAGCAAAGTCAAAACACGCTTTCACTCATGCTTCGTGGAAATGTGGTATTCACTAAATTGTTCCTCAAGAATACAAATAATTGTAAATTATAAGCTTTTACTATTTGTTAAAAGCTGTTGATGTTGTAGTAAAACTGAAAATGATAATTAACTGTAACTCCGACTCTAATAAATGAATTATGTTTTTATTCAAATCGTAACGAATAAAATCGTTACCCAAGACAATCATGATGGTGGTGATACGGTAGCTGCAAATGCAGAAGTTAATGTTTTGGAGCAGCATAAGAAACCTGTGCGGATAATGTTTGATTCATTCGCCAAAACAAATCCTATCAATTCACTTTTACTCGCAGTCCCATTCCGTGGACCACCACGGTACAATCCTAGGCGTCGATCCGGGCTAGGCTGGGGATCGACTTTATCGCGCATATATGGTGGACCACCGTCCCCCTGTCCGTCCGAGCATCCATTCAGTTCCGCTAGTTCCAGCCTGTCTGAAGGTTCCAGCCACCGAAGCCATGAAGACGACATCAGCATTGTAACAGGTAAAACATAAATTTAAATCCGGTACCTTGTAGAATTCTGCAAATGTTCGATACCGCGCTCTGTATGAAAAGGAGAAAAACTACAGTTTTTGAATCGCGCAGTGAAGATTTGTTGCAAAACTGTATAGCCGCTTTCCATACGGACGACTTCTATGGGTCAGGTGGCAGGTGAGATAGTATCGTCACTTTCTGCAGACGAACGTCTTTAGTGCTCTAGTTGTGTGCTCTAGAAAACGGGAAGGAGTTTGTTACATGTAAAAAACAAATTATTAATGTGTAAGCCCTACATACACATGTTTTGTACGTTCGTTGCTCTATTTCTTATATGTCCTCATTTCTATCAATGTTTGTTAATGTTGCATGAAGTGTTTCTAGATGGAGTTATATTTATAACATATTTAAACAACACATTTAGCATAACTAGCTACATCTTTTTTAATTCTTTTGCCTTTTAAAATAACCGTTTTGATGAAACTTTTAAACAAAATATACATTGCCTGTTTTTGCCTGTTAACAAAAACGAAACATTTTCGGAATTTGTTCTCGATTTTTGCATCTCAATTTTTCATATTTTCTTTTGATAGTCATCAACATGCATTCAGCGGAATTTCGAGTCAAACACGCGACTAGAATCTTAACCAGATTTGGTTTGACATGATTTGTTAATGATAAAGTAAAATCTGATTTACAATCACGTTTTCCACAAATTACGCATTGTTTAATAGTTTCTTAAATTGACTTTCATTTCGGATATTTCTTTTCGCTACAGATAAAAGCCTGGGTGACACAAGTGATATAATCAGCGACTCGTCCGGCGTTGGAACGAACTCCGACAGCGCTGCTTGTTCAATCGGCCATCCAAGTACGACTGTCGTTTGCATGGAAGGCTACGATACGGGACTTTCAGGGCACATTCACATACAGCCAGGCGATGTAATCGAAGTGGTTGGTTCAACTGACTGTGGTTTACTGGAAGGTTTTGTACGTGGTACGAATAAGACGGGGTTCTTTCCGGCCAGTTGTGTGCAAGAGGTGCAGTTCCGTCAAAAGAGTATTATAAACGTTTCCACCTCAACACCTCACCATCACTATTTGATAAACACGAGTAGCAACGAAATAGTCAGTCATGATCTACAGCAACAGTTGCAGCAGCAACAGCCATCTTCCGTTGAGCAACAACAGCAGCACCCTCAACAACAACAATACAGCAGCCAAACAGCTCCTCGGGTTAAAAAATCGTAAGCATAAATATTCAATTTTCTTAGCTAGTGATAGGTAGCAGAGTATTTTAACGCTATTTCTGTATTTCAGAATCATTGGAGAACCACGGACAGTAGTGCTGCATCGTGCCAAACGGGGTTTCGGATTTATTCTCCGTGGAGCTAAAGCCTCCTCTCCCCTGATGCAGCTGAAACCATCGCCACGGTGTCCTGCGTTGCAATATTTAGATGACGTAGATCCAGGCGGTGTGGCGGATATGGCTGGTTTGAAACCGGGAGATTTTTTGCTAGCCGTAAGTATTTTAACATCGACACAAAAAGTAAAGTCGGATTTTATATGTTTTTTTTGTACATCTCTTCAACGCAGATTAATAGTGAAGATGTTACGTGCGCATCGCATGAACATGTAGTCGATTTGATTCGCAATTCAGGTTCGTTGGTATCGATGACGGTTGTAACGCTATCGCAAAACCTTATCAACTCTATGATGCTCGAGTCGTCCGAGATTGGAAGTCAACATTCGTCCGGATCGGGAATGAGCACTCCAGTATCATCCCGACAATGTTCGACGTTGCCCCGGCGCATGAATGGTGGTCCACCGGGGAGTAACTGCAAACAGCCCGCCCCTATGCCGCCACGCCGTGATCCAAAGACTACACTAAGCGTTGGACGAGCCCGGGCCAAATCAATGGTTGCCGGACTGGAGGGTGGCGGTGAAAAGGGCGTAGACGACGATGATCTGCTGAATGCGACCAAATCTACTTCTGCAGAATCGATACACCAGGCACAGACGCTACTGTTGCAGGCGCAACAGTGTCACTCGGCGATTGGGACCCCCACACAGACAGGACCAGGCACGCCCATTCAACCGCGTACAGCTAGCATCAAATCACGGCCCACTTCTAGTCGAATAACGGCCGCCGAATTAGAGGAATTATTCCAGCGCCAGCAAGGAGCTGATGCGAACCGCTGTTCCATGCTCATGTCGAGTTCGAGGTTCCAATCGACCGGATTTGATAGTGGTGCTGGTACACCACCGATTTCACCTCAGAAGGGACCGATCGTGTACGCGAGCGTTGCCGAAATGAAGCGCAAAAAGTCATCCAAAGCAGGAATGGGTACGCTGAAGGGGCGACCGATACCGATACCGCAAGTCGGGTCGGATCTGAAGCGAACATTCCACAGTACACCTGACCTTGCGTCAATGTCGTCGTCCAATCAGAATGGTGGAACTTCATCGTCATTGCTTTATGGAAGCAGCTCCGGAGCTGGATCGCAGTTGGCAATCAACGCTAATGGATGGTTCAACACCGTTGGTCACAAGGGACACCGATCTCAGGACGATATGTATAGTCTACACATGTCCCTACAAAGACTGAACCTTCCCCCGCCAAACCATCCGCCTCCACCGCCACCAGTCGGGCAAGTGGTGAAGGTGGATGTTTCCCGGGGCTCCGAGTACGAGTGTCTTACCGCTTTGCGGAAACACATAGCACAGAAAGCCAAAGTCCAATCTCAAGTACAGGAGGCAGAAGTGATGTCTAGCTTCAAACCTGCCTCGAATGCAAAATTGTACGCTTCCCCACAGGACATTCGTAACGTTGGTTACCGTACAGTAAACGTGACGGGAGCTAACCCGGCACCTTCACTCACTGGTTCGATGTCAACGTCTGCGGCAGGAAACAATAGTGTCTCTACTTGTAGTAACAACGGAAGCAACATCAATTCCAACGTTGAGGTAAAATAACAACGAAAAATAAATTTCAATAGCTATTTATCTAATTATTGCTATGTTGTACTTACTTTTCACAGCTCTGCAAAACGCCTACACTGCGGCCGAACACCAGTTCGACGGTTAGCATAAATTCAAGCAATGTGACCGGTAACGTTAATAATGTAACAACAGTAACGATCACGGGCAGTGGTAGTGGAAACGCAATAGCTAGCAGTGCATCATCGAATCAGTACGCTCAACCCGGTCGACCAGGTGCTGAAACTCAACAGCAAGTGGCCCAGCCTCAGGCGCTTTATAAATCCCCACCTAATAATGCACCCCCACTTCCGGAACCAGATTACAGTTTGAGTGAATCCGATCCGGATGAAGATAATTCAGTTCGTTTAGTGCGAACGCATTTGAAAACGAATGGGGATTTGAAAGCAACGCAGAATCCGGGAATGGCAGCCGAAACCAGTGGCAACAGTAACACAAGGTAATTGATATAAATTACCAGATACTTAAATTCCATGCGAAATATTTGAGTACAGTTTTATGATAATTGCTACTACTCATATTATTAAATATTCATAAAGGTTCTCAACCTTGATGTTTTATTCGAAAAGTTTATCTTCTTGCACGCAAATTATTATAACTAACAAATACCTGATTTTACATTTGTCTTGCAGTGGTAGCTCAACTGGCTCCAGCTCGATGCCTCATTCATTCTCGGTGGAAGAAATACAGAAGATTCGCACGAAGCTAAAATCTTCCAAATCTTACCCGAACGATTTCTTGCGAAAGCAAAACAGTCAGCAACCGGTCGCTGGCGTTGACCACGGCACATCAGGTGGACCACACGAGGAAGGCGACAATTCATCATCTGGTGTAAGCAGTGATCAGGAAGTAACGATCACCTGCAACGATACAATGAAGCAATCCAAACCTTCATTCCCTAAGCAATTAGCGGGTACAACTCCTCTGAAAGCAAATGTCATTACCTCCTCCGCCCTTCACTCACCCTCCGTAGGAACTGGTCCATCTGGTTTGACCGAACCCAAGAAGGTGACATTACAGCTAGGTTCTGCAGCACACACAAAATTGAAACAAAACAACAGTGTTCCCGAACGAAGGAGTGATGTAGAGGATAATGACGATGTGGATCAGGATGGTACTGATAGTCCTAGTCCTCCAGCGACTGGATTCCAGCGGCATAATTCACTCACCCGGAAACAGGCGGCCACTTTAGCAGCCAGCCGGGCAAAAGCAAATCAACAAAACCTACAGCAACGGCATGCGGTTTCGTTGGCTACCCTGCCACCACCGATCGAGGCCGCCGACTCTGACGAAGCTGACTCTTGGTCTCATACGCTTCAGACTTCCGGAGGGAATAGTGCCGCACAGCTGGTGGAAAGTGCCGGTATGGTGGTGTTAGCACCGCCACCCGAGTTTAGCGATTCAACCGTAAGCCATATTGCACCATCTACGGCAAGTTCTGGTGGTGTGAGTATCAGCGTGCAAGGACACCATTCCCATCAACACACGCATCAGCACCATCAGCATCAACATGTGCACCATCACCATCAGCACACGGGTGGCGGATCGCTCGTGCTCGGCGGTCACAATCCAAATTGCAAGCGAGTCCGTATCGTTGGGGCCGTGCCGAAGGTTAATCGCATGAACAGTCAGTAAAAAAACACTTGTCTGTATCGTCTGTACACTCCTAGCGGAGCATCAGAAAAAACAAACCGATTATCAGTATCGGTAATGTTATTTATGCAACTGTAAAAAACAAACATTATCTTTAGCAACATGATTGCACTGAGAAGTAGTGTTTTTTCTTAGTAGTTAATATTCATCAAAAATTTCTTTTAACTCATTCCTATCCCATAAGCGTGAACTCACAAGGAATGGTGTTGAGATTAGTTTTTGTCTTGTAATAATTCTGATTTTAACCGATTTAATTAATCATAAACATATTGTTTGGTTCTAAGAAATAGCAAGGAAAATCCATAACGTTGCGCACGGTTTGGATTTACTCATGTATTCATACTTTTGATTGCAGTTTTGTGGCATAGAAATACACTGATACCATCCTTCAAGCGTCACATTGCACTCATTAATTACATTAATTAACAAAGTCAAAAACGTGCGTCTAGACGATGAACACAGTTGCTTAGCGAACCGAGAGAGAGAGTACAGATGACCGCACTGATGTATGTAAATATTGCCACATTTATAGGTTCGACTATTGCAATCATACCGTGCGCAAGCCGTGGGTGCTAATTGGCCCCTCTTCTTTAAGCAGTATGGTAAATTAAAACCCTAGGGAAAAACAGTCATTTCATTATAAGCGTGTGATTCATGTCGGTATAGTAGTTTCTTGCGTAGAGAGTAATTGAGCAACGGTTCGAAGGATATCTAATTCACTTTTATATCACAATCCAAAGACATTTTGTCTCCTTGTGATAGGATAGAAGCAGTAGCAGTAAGTACATACAGATAAATGATGCATAAAGATTATTTTGTCATGTGTACACTGTTGAACACGTTATTTTAAATCTCATATTACATTGCACCTTGCATTTGAAAGCTACGTTTTGTAAACACTTCGGAAAAGCATTCAATGTAACAATCAGAACCGATGTTTTGTGAATCGCAACGCATGTTTCAATTAAGAAATAGTTGATGATAAGAAATTCATTTCGGTACAGAATACATTTAAAGAGAAGCTAGAGTAATTAGAAATAATCTAAGCTAGATTTGTCTACAGGTAAAATGACTTATTGGCAGTCATCACAATCGTAATGTGACATGATCATAGATAAGTTAACACTCAAAAGCCAGCACCATATCGTGTGCTGTAACACCGATCAACTCTTGATAGCACTGCAAATACGTATGATGAGCATTTACAGTAAACAACAACAGACAATGCAGTTTAATGAGTGTTGAGACATTTCTCATCGTATTATGAACGTTTGTGGCAAATATTTTGTTGATGTTGACATACACATGCTTCACTGCAGAACATATTGATGTAGATGCATGACTCATCTCTCATTAATAATAGACGCATCGAATGAGCCATCCAAACAAGAACCCACGGCAAAACAACAGTTTAAGTCTAGTACATACAAATTGAGGGTTTGTTATTAAAGTAAACTAACACAAAGCATAAAAGATGAAACTAGTATCCGCACATGAATAGGGCCAAATGCAGCAACTAAACAGTAAATTAAAGCAGATGGAAGTAGCACGGAACAGAGCGTATCACTTTAGAACAAACGTTGAACCGTTGCCGTAATTTGTTCCACAAAAGCTTTGAAAAAAGTGTTTTCAAAATAGGGAAAAAACAAAAAAAAATATCGCATCATTTTTTAAATCAGCAATACATGCATCCATTTTAACACGAATCAACCAAAACGAACGTATTTATACAAAAAATAACATGGTGGAAGATAGCATAGTGGGTGGGTGCATATTAAAAATTGTCATCCCATTTTTGACTCATCATTCAAACGCATACGCCATACGCCATTTGCAAACGAATCGTAAGTAGCAGCATACCGTAAAACAAAAGCGCGATAGAATTTACCATAAACTCATAAAAGAAACCACAAACACACATTAACTTAAATGGTACAGACAGATATAAAATATATTGCATTCTGTTTTCAATTTCAATCCAGATGCAGTACCATACTCCGGACTATGCGCTCGAATGAAACGTAACAAACGTGTAACGCAGTAGTTGAAATAGAATCGAATAGCAATAGCAACGAAATATTCATAGACAAAAAAAAATAAGGAACGTATGGTACGTATAATACGAAAAACGTATGGTTGGCAGAGCAGTGAAATCCGTCGTAGTAAATGTTTGCCAGAATAAATTGAACCTGTTTTGCGAAAAAAGGTGCGCATTTTTTTAAAAACATGTGCGTTCCTTCGCAATTCATATAGTCAAACAATCATCGTAAACGTGTTGATCCCGGTGAATTGAAGCCAAACATAACCTTTAGGGATCAAATATACATATATGCGTTACTCTTTCGGATAGTTCCAAAGAAACCCATCATAACCACAACATGGCCGGCCTGGTAGGAAAAAAAACAAAAGCACTACCACGCTCTCAGCATCCACACATTAGTGTGCCACGAAATATTGAACTGTGCTCGATTCATGATTCCCGCAAGTTCCATCTAAAGGCAATACTTTACACAATGAAGTAAAACACACACAAAAAAAATCACACTCAAATACACTCAAAAAGGAATATGTCAATAAACGATTGAATATTCATCCCACATTAGTATGATATTGAAATAAAAAAATATTGATACATAATAACTTTTCGGCACAGATAATGATTTTCATGTCCGAACCATCGAGGCACATGTGAGTGGAATGTAATTTCAAAGCAGTGGGTGTGTAATAGTCCGAAGATCGAGGAGATAGCGGCACCGGTCTCATCGGTTGAACCGGGGTTCGAATCCTATCCGGTCCCACGTAGTGAGGACTGATTATCCAACTACGTGGTGTCAATAAGTAAGTAATTCTAGTAATTCCAGTAAACCAGATCTGACAGGCATGACCGAATAGGCCGTTAAGCCGAATAAGAAGCAGAAGGGTGTGTAATAGTGTAGTTGTCGATTTTGTTTTTGAATGAGGTATGACTATACAGTCATGTACGAAGTTGATTAGTTGTAGCATCGCGTTTTACAGCACTGACCACCTCTTGTCATGCGCGGAATTCAATGCGGAACTCGGCTATGTCGATCGCGACATTCTGAATCAAAAAGGACTACGAGTACGTGCGGATTATGTTACTTTCCGCCAAACACCTCCATGGGTCCCTCCTCTTTAATTTTTTGTTATTAATACGCTCTGTCGTCTTGTTTTGTTTTGTATTTTACATTTATATAGAAAGATTTTGTTTTTTTTTTTTTTATTTCAGTTATTTTATTACCTGTGCGCATTGGATCTACGACAGTCATTAACGGACAGGATTGTAAGCAGGGAATACAAAAACTCATCCCCAACACGAAGCGGGGTGAAGGCGTCAGGAAGGCAACCGATGCAACGGGATGATCACGCTACAAGAACATGGCAGGACATGTGAAACCTATGCGTCGACAACCAATCGCTTATCAGCAGTGTTGTACACTGTTCCTAGCTGAGGCGGATTGTGGAGCGGTTACTCATGTAGTTTAATTTGGTTCTGTCTATCAGGGTCCCTTTTTGAGCTTTTCCTATCCAAACCAACAGTAGTGCCGTGTAAGCTCACGATAAACAATCTTGTGCACACGTAACGTGATTTTCTCAATCCACTTTGCCTGAAATTTTTGTACTGCTTAACCTTAATTTCAATGATCACCTATTCGGGCATGTTTTCCATTTTTACTTCTAAATACCATTCGATAAAACATAACTATCGGCTTGAAATTTGGGGAATGCATGGAAAAACTTGTTTTCAATCATGTATACCATATATAAATCAGAATTTTGCTATTTTTTAAAATATGGTTTTGCTACCTAGTTCCATTTTTACCCCTTATCTTTATAACCACATACTTAATTTTTTAAGCTATTTTACAGTTTTCTGTGGTAAAGTTTAGTATAATAAAGCTGTATTCTGGAAAAAAATATTTGAATACGAAAGCTTAAATCGAAGATATTCACCTTTTAACTCATAAACGAATTCTAATTACATTCGAATACAAAACATATTACCTACCATACGGTAGGTGGTTATAAAAGAGGAGAAGTAAAAATAATTCATGAAAAAAATAAGCTGATGTGGAATTTGAATAATCCTGTTTTTAAAATATCTTGTTGTCTGAAAATTTGAAATATCAATTTTCAACACGTACAATAGCAAAACTCCGTACAAAATGTATTACCTTCCCGGGAAGGTGGTTATAGAAATGAAGGTATATTTTTGGTTATTACGAAACAAAGGTTAATACGTTCGGCAGGTTGATCCAGCGTTTACAACGGTGATCGCGATTTTTTAATTATTTTAAGAAGAATTTAAATTAATAATCTTTACATTTGCTTTATTAATATGATTACATAGCTTAAGTTAGGTGAACTATGGACGTACATGCTCTCCGGTAACAAGTAAATGACGTGCTTATCACTAGACTCTTCTTTGGATACGTATGTTCAAACCGCCTTTGGTGCGCATTACCAAGTCACCGTACAGTACCAGATCCTCGCGCCTTTGAACCGCCTCAATTCGGTAGTTCCGCACCACCGCCGAAATCACTGCCTTCTCCTCCAGTGCACCAAACTTCTGCCCGATGCAGTTTCGTGGACCGGCACTGAACGGGATGTACGAGTAGGGATGCCGGTTCACACTGTTCTCGGGCAAGAAACGATCTGGGTTGAATTTGTCCGGGTTGGGAAAGTACTGTGGGTCGCGGTGCAGCTGATAGAGCATGATCACCGCATTCGTTCCACTCGGAATGTGATGTCCCTCGATGTCCACGCTGGTCGCGAGTGTACGTGACAGCATCGGAATGCTCGGATATAGCCGTAGACTCTCTTTCAGGCAGCACTCCAGATAGCGCATTTCTCCGAGCTCCGCCATCGTCGGATGCCGGTCTCTGTCTCCACCCATGATGCCGTCAATCTCCTGGAAGACGCGCTCCTGCACAGTTGGTTCCGTGCCCAACAGGTACAACATCCAACCTAGCGCAGTCGCAGTCGTATCATGTCCGCCCAAAATGAACGTATCTACCTCTTCGCGTATGTCCGCATCGGACAGTATCTTGCCATCTTCCGAAAGCTCCAGCAAAAGATCCAAAAATGCAAGCTGCTTCCGTTGACCAGTGGCTTCTTCGCTGTCTGTGTCCGACGCTAGCGATCTTGTTTGCTTTCGCAGCTGATACATTTCCCGCCGTTTGTGGATCATACTGTAGGCAAAGTTGTGCAGTATCTTCAAACAATGTTCATGTTCAGCGTGCGCTTTGGTGAACTGGAAGACAAAATCTGGTCGCAACCAAAATTTCTGCAAGCGCTCTAGAATGATTTCGGAGATCCTGAAAACATAGGTTCGATTAAAGTTGCTTAAAAGTACGATATTTTTGCAGTCAAGCTTTGTCGATGTTATACTTCTCATGAGCCTTCACGTATTCGGAATCGGATTTTTCCAATGCGTGGATAGGATATCCCATTGCAGTTTCTAGCAAATAAAAGAAATGGGAATCTTATTGTAAGTAGTAGCAGATCCGAACACAATTCCTTTAATATTGATGTTAATTGTGTTTTGGATTGAATGATATCGTATGCATAGTTAGGACAATAGGATGCAATATTCTACTCATCATACCGCAGATAATATCCAGGGATGTGAGCGTAGCGTAGATTGTGCAATCGAATCCCTCGGTGTTGTTTAGCTGCTTCTCCAGTTGGCGTACCAGCACAAAGCTCTGTTTGTTGAACACCTCGACAAAGTTGGCCAGTATCTTGAAGTGGAAGGTTGGCGTTAACATCTTACGGCGTAGGTGCCATTTTGCAGCGTGGCTCGTTAGCAGGCCCGTACCGATCCATGGTTTCAGTAGATCATAGTCACGGCCCTTCTCGATGTTCTTGGAGCTAGAGAGAATTTTCTACTAACAGCAAAGATCAAGCAGTAATTAAGAATGGCCACCATGAGCTGAGTTGAATAGTCTTTCATACCTCCGCGGCAGTTGCTTTAGAGATCAGCACATACGGCTTTAATCCAACCCAGACCCGGTTAAAACCTTGGCGTCGTCCGTACAGCAACCTCGCTCCATTGATCGTACTAAACATTTCTGCAAAGGATAAGTAAAAACAGAATCCAAAGACTTTATAAGGACGGGTTGAAGTTTTTAGGCGTAGCACAACTTGATGGACTCCTGTTTTCTTCGATTTACTTAAAATCCTTAAGAGATAAATACAAACATTGTTTGTATGATCTCCCATGGTAGAGTGTGCAGTTGTAGGAAAAAAAATTACAAACGATAATTACATTCCTTAACTAAACTAGCGACTGACCGAAAGTATTTGGTTCCTTTAATTTCCTTAAATTTGTTTTTGAGTTTTTTAGACCGTTTTTCACTGTACCCACATTTTTTACCTTTTTTCTCGATGTTAGTGATGCTTCTATTCGCATTTCAAACCATTTACCACCAACAAATATATTTGTTTTGATTGGTAATTTTATAAGAAACAAAATTTACAAAAAAGGTTTTTTTTAAATACAGTTACAAATTCTTCAATTAAATTAAATGATATAAAACCTCATTCCTATTCATAATAATAATGTATAAAAAAAATCTTAGAAAATTTATGTTAATATAAAATAACGTAAATAACACTGTGGTAGATTTTGAACGATTTTTAATTTCATTATTTAATGTAGAAAGTTACATTTTTCCGAATTGTCTGTACAGTTTTGTGATGGGCTTTTTGGAGCGGAGCCACCGCTCCGGAGCCGGCTCCGATATCAATCTGGAGTCGGCTCCGACGGCTCCAACCGCTCCGACCGCTCCGGAGCCGGCTCCGACCACTCCGATGGCTCCAACCGCTCCGAACACTCCGACCGCTCCGACCACACCGACCGCTCTGGAGCCGGCTCCGACGGCTCCAGAGGCAAATGATGGCAGTAGCCTGATATTCACAGCATCGCGGTTAATAGAATAGGCATCTTTATTCCTCAAGCCTTATCATTCTTCTACGAGCCAGCTGACGAATTTGTTGGAATACACTGTATTTATTGCGGCTCACGTAATTAGGGAAAGTATTGGACAAATTAAACTTTCTTTTGGAAGCGATGGCCCTGTCGTATTGCATACCGATCAGGTCGCTCCGGTCGCTCCCGCCACCCCGGCCTTTCCGGTCGCTCCGACCCCTCCGACCACTCCGACCGTTCCGACCGCTCCGAACACTCCGACAGCTCCGACCGCTCCGACCGCCCGGCTCCGGAGCGGTCGGAGCCGGCTACGGAGTCGGCTCCACAAATTACTGGAGCGGGTCGGAGCCGGCTCCGATTCCGGAGCCGTTTTTCCCATCACTAGTACAGTTATGTTAAAGCGTTTGTACAGTTTTAATGCAATAAAAAACGTAATTATGAACTTAAAAATATGAAAAGACGTGAAATTGTATTTCACACAAATCATACGAATAATGTTTGTAACTCTCTCTTAAAGATTTCAAGTAAATTTGAAAAACAAATACCCATAAAGCTGCAGTATGTGCTGTTATGCTGTATGCAAAGGGTGATTTATATTGTACGAAAGCTTAGCACATTGTTTTGATTCTCAATCTAATATTCTTCATTAGTTTAATACATGTCCGGATGGGGTTTTGGGTACAGATCTTGTCGTGTGAAAGATCGGCCCTATTACCTGCATCCCACCGGGTTGCTCCTGTACTTTTATTGTTGGCTATCTTAACTTTAAATCTATCTAAACTATCTTATCTTGACATTAAAGCACGAAGATAAAACTACAACACAAATGATAAAATATTGTTATAGGCTATTTGTGTTAGTTGCTTGCAGTTGAGTGACGCATCACAGTCTGTACGATCACGTTCAACGGACACCATTCATTTTCACACCGCACATCGCGTAAACGGTGAGTGCCGCGAAGATCACTCGGAAGCTGCCAGTGGTGCACAATCGTAACAAAACAAAATCATCATGTGCCAAAATACCTTCCTATATCAGAGAGTTAGTTTTTACATAAAGTATTTCCGCATTGACGTAATTCATATAGGACAACACATTTAAGTACGATAAGGTTATAGTAAACTTTAGCGTTTCATCATTTTCATTATCATAACTTGAATAATATCCAGTTTTCTCTGCCGTTGGCTGGAAATGAGGTATTTTTAAATGGTTTAAAAATATGTTTTGAATCTACCACCCATTAACAGATGTCAAGAAAGGTGAGATTTAATGATTATTGTATATACTTTATATCATCATTCT